>KK500074.1:178108-260379 GCA_000688715.1 Glossina pallidipes
AAGATGAGTGTTAACTAATTTATGTTTTTCTCTTTACTTGACAAAACTACGATTGGCGGATTACCCACATCAGAGTTAGGACAGTGGAAAGTTCAATCCCCACAAGGTATGTGCAATCGTGTTGCATGAAGACACTTTTATTATTATTACATATTTATTACATCCGAAAAAGATTAATTGTTAACTAATTTATGATTTTTTCTTTACTTGAACACACTACGCATTACCCATCTCAGCGGCAGGATCGGTGAACGTTCCACCACCACAAGGTATGCGCGATCGTGTTGTACGAAGCCACTTTTATTATATTATGAGTGTTAACTAATTTATGTTTTTCTCTTTACTCGACAACACTACGGATTACCCATCTCAGAGTCAGGACAGTGGAACGTTCAATCCCCACAAGGTATGTGCAATCGTGTTGCATGAAGACACTTTTATTATTATTACATATTTATTACATCCGAAAAAGATTAATTGTTAACTAATTTATGATTTTTTCTTTACTTGAACACACTACGGATTACCCATCTCAGCGGCAGGATCGGTGAACGTTCCACCACCACAAGGTATGTGCGATCATGTTGTACGAAGGCACTTTTATTATATTATGAGTGTTAACTAATTTATGTTTTTCTCTTTACTCGACAACACTACGGATTACCCATCTCAGAGTCAGGACAGTGGAACGTTCAATCCCCACAAGGTATGTGCACTCGTGTTACACGAACATACTTTTTATTGTTATTATATACTTATTATATGCGAAAAAGAAGATGAGTGTTAACTATTTTATATTTTTCTCTTTACTCGACAACACTACGGATTACCTATCTCAGTGTTAGGACAGTGGAACGTTCAATCTCCACAAGGTATGTGCGATCGTGTTGCACGAAGACGGTTTTATTATTATTATATATTTATTGAATGCGAAAAAGGAGATAAGCATTAACTAATTTGTGTTTGTCTCTTCATGTGGCACTACAATGGATCAACGTTAGGACTAACAGCGCTACCATACGTGCCGGCGCCCTCCTATTACCAGTGGCCCTCCTATAATCAGCCATGGACTATGAACAAGCCTGTCGCCGTCAACATCTATTTATAAACTTGTATTTATATTTAGTGAAGATGTTTATTTTGATTTGGCTTATTAATGAATATAATTGTAAATAATTTGAAAATCATATTAATATTAATTGCTAATTAATATTAAAACAAAACTGATTGTACGAATCGAAGTATCAGAGTTTCTTTCGGCGCAATATAGTTGACGAGAGTGTGCATGGACAGTTTAAGTAAATTATACAATGAATAATTCAAGCATAATTACTAATTTATTATGAATATTATTATTATTAACTTGGCCGGAGAATCTAAGATAAAAGTCTTCAAGCGCTAGCATCTGAGATACCAAGAAGATCGGGAAATGCAAGCAAAGGAAATCCCGAAGGAACTTACGTTCGTTGCCTTCTACGGTAAACCGACGCGGACAAAACCAAGCGATAAAGAAAATAAACTTCTTTCTTTCATTGGCTTGGTCCCATACACCTCAAACTCTATATCAAATAAGGGCAGAAAGGGAAAATTAGTGTTTCAGAATCGAATTTCTGCAAAAATTCAGTAGCGGTCATGCGGTCATAAACCAATATTTGAAATAAAACAAATAAAAAAAATCTTAGACCCTATGATGTCTTTTATCGTTCTATTTTTGTTTGCAATAAAAGCTTATAGTTCTTATATAATTGCCTTGTGCAGTTAAATGTAATCTTCGATTCATATTTGCAGGCCTTGCAAACGTTAGCCAATTGCTTTTGTGCAGAACCAATTGAAGCTGGAATAAAAGATCGCAAATTTTTTATTTGTTTAGATATATTGCTTTTATTATGCTTACCGCCACTTGAGAAACGTAGATTTGTTCTTGGGGTTTCTTTCTTAATCAAATTAATAAATGGTACTATAGACTCGTTCGCATTACTTGGTGAGATAAGCTTCAATGTCCTTAACCGCTTCTCTAGGGACTTTATCTTGATTAAGCTAAGTCAATGTAAATACAGTTATGAGCTGTTTAACCTGCTCAGAGCTGTTTGCAGAAACCTAAATGATGGCTATCACTTATTCTCCTCATCGGACTCTTTAAAGTCCATTGAAGCAACATTGCTTAATAAGCGCCCTTTACCTATGTCATATTTTAACTAACTTTTAATCTTAGTAAGTTATTATGATTCGAAAATTAATTGTTGTTAACTGTTATAGGTTGCCAAGCTTATGCATGTTTGCAATGGTTTAGGAGTTCATTCGCAACCTGGATCTGTTCTTGTCGCGGCTGTGCTTTTGTGCTAGCTGCGTACATGCTTTTATTTATTTTTTCTTTTTTTTTTTCTCTCTCTTTTTATTTATTTATTATTTATTTTATTTATTTATGCATGAATTACTATTTTCAACTTTTTAATTTGCTTTTATTTAAATGGGTAAAATCAAATAAAAATAAAAAAATAGAATACAAACAAACTACGGAAAATCAATTGAAAGTTATATTGAATTTTTATTGCTTTTCATCGATGTCATGCCATCAGTTCGTTACATGGCAGTTTTCATGGTTTAACTTGTGCTATAACGTTAATGGTTAATGGCAAACGCAAAAAATATGCTTAGAAAGCGTTTTTTTCCTTTCTCTGTCGTCACAAATAAAAACGAACAAAAAGGTCTGACCATAAATGGTTATGTGGGTCATTGATTTGATGCTGGGAGTTGTGCCATGCAAAGTAGAAGCCTAATGCCAAAAGCTAACAATCTTGTTGACTTTGATGCACACATAGTAAATTTTAAGTTAATTACTACGGTTGTGTCATCGTGAAGGTTCTAGAGGTTAGGAATATTCGTCACAACCGATTTAGTTGCAGCAAAGAGAAACGATCACGCTTTTGATCTAAAAAGCTGCTCTTATTTTCCGAGAAAAAAAACATTTTGGACACTAGTTCCGTCATGCCATTCATGTCGCCTTTCGGTCCAATCTTTACGAAATAAAATTACAGAGATAGAAAATAACAAGTAAAAGAAGTTCGTTCAATAGGTTTTCTAAATCAAACATTCCACTCCGCACTCAAATCTTCTGCCGTAAAAAGGGCTGAAGGGGTGCTCTTTGTGTCAGAGTTATCTTTTCATCAACACTAGCGTTTTCATGATGATTCTCTGATTACACCATAAGATTACATTTTGCTTCCCTCCGTGCAAAGTTATCCTTAAAAGGCAGTCTGCAGCCATGCTGAGCTGACGGGGCTTTTTCCTGCTTAAATGAAGCATCTGAAGTCGGTTTATTTTCGCGCTATTATTGAATTTTGTATTTATCGTTCAGTTTTTCTCGCAGCCACAATTTGTTAGCTTTTATAAGGAACATGGAACTTGCGCGCATTCAATTTGATTTATTGCCCCATCTCTTCAAAAGTGTTCAACCTTGCCAAAGATTAATAAGAAATATGTCGTTATGTAAGCGGAATATTCGAAACCAAAGGATGAAGAAAATCAAGTAAGGCAAGAATCGTTGCTAGAAATGTCCGTCGAACCGTACGGGAGAAAAGAAACGTTTGCTCAAACGAGCCAGCTAGCTTGTGCGTAAAAGCGACTGAATAATCAGTGGCTCCCATACATTGGAAGTGCAACTCTGCTATTCCAGGTGCACAGAAGATGACAGAAAACGGTGTAGTGAACTTTAGAAACTCTTTTCAAATTCTTTCAAACTGAGAGGATTGATAGAGCACTTCGATTTTTTCTTACTTACCTACGCTTATTCCCTCCTTGCATATATGAAGCATTTCATCATACATGATTGCATTTAGGCCGATTACATGGCTTGAAAACTATTTTCTTTTCCTTTTATCTAAAAGATTTTTCATTTTCTTAATAGTGAAAGGGTAAGCTAACATGCTATTCATATGCCTTTTGTGCCTGAAAAAAGCAAAAATTATTCAAAGTAATTTGAAAAAAAATAAATAAAAATTAAAGACAAAATATGCGATAATTCGTATTTGATTGGCTGCAGTCCTCCTTTCAAAATACCTTAGTAATTGGAAGAAAATTTGTATTTTATCATTGTTTAATTGAATTTGTGTGAGCAAATAGGTTTTTGTATATTTAGATTTATAGTCGAACTAATTGAATAAAGTAGTTTAGCAGCTCAGTAACGGTACAGTGCCATAAGGGCATTTCTTGCAACCGTCGTGTGTTTGTTATTGTTTACCTTATATTAGTGCCAAACAATATCCTGACCTCGTTTTGAATTTTTCATATTAATTAACATACTTAGTAGAAAGCAAACTATATGTAGATGTGTATCCTGAACTAATAAGAAAACAACTCTTGTTTATGAATGAACAAATGTTTGCGTTGTGTTTTGATGACTTTTTGTTATTGTTAGTTTTTCTATGCCTAACATATACAAGTACTGTTTGTTATCAACGTGTTATATCTTACGCATACGCATAGACGTACGTAGGTGCGTAGACACACACATGGACTGGCTCACTCACATATACATGTATTGTGATAATTTAATATGCCACCATATGATTAAAAGTGATCTGCCGTGATATGTGTGTATGTATGTGCGTACGCAAGAGTATGATGCAGTTTCTCTTTAGTCTTTAGGACTTTTGCAGTTCATGCAAATTTCGAGCATCATCAGTATTCAATTTTGAAATGATTGTACGTATGCTTGCAAACATGCTGTACATGCAATACATGCAATACATATTTACACCTGCCTAACATTATATGACGACACACACTACGTACGTGCTTATTGTTACGCAAGTATGTCTATTAAGTTCTTTGTTTTCTTTGGTGTATGTGTGTGTCTTCGGTCCGTGCCTGTATATATGCTTGAATGGATATACGCTTCACACTGTTCCTGGTATGTATAATTTATACGCATCTAGAAATTCCAACAGCTTTATGGCAATATATGGATTCCAAATAACATTTATGCTTATTTATAATTGTACGTGCGTGTTTCATACATATCTTAAAACATTTGCTTTTAAAAAGAATTTAATATTTTGCAGATAAAATTTAAAAAAGTCTTTGGGAGCAGTCAAACGAAGCGCCATAAATGAAGGGGTCGACGGGGCGGGGATAGAATTTCGGTCTTACTTATGTCGTCAAAAAGTTAGCAATTCACCCAACGACGCTTCACAGACTCTACATATTTATACATTTTTGATTCGTACCAAATTTTGAATAGATTCAAGTGTATGTCCCGCTGTCCGTGAGGTTTCACTTCTGATACTCCAACTTTGTTATAGGTCTTCTCAGAGGCAGCATTGTTCTTCAAACTGGGACGTGCCAGTTACCGCTTCAATGTAACTTATAAATTTTTGGTCTTATTCTAATGAAGCCCTACGGCAGCGTGTAGACGTTCACTTCAAAAGCGATTTGTCCTCAAAATTCGAGATTGTCGATTAAACCAACCATCAATGGAAAAAGGGTCAGGTATTTTTTAGTTCGACCAACATATTTCATTATTGATATGCTTTGGTTCAAAGATGAAACAAAAGTGGAAATGGAGTGGATCGGATTGTTTTGACTATCGAGCTTTGCTTTGAAAAAATATGTTATATCTTGATTTTGTTAAGAAAAATCGAAAGAACGGAGTACTTTGGCCAGGACGGGAGCACTTTTACCTCCACGCCAACTTATTCATTCTCGAAAAAAATATGCCTTTATACGAAATTACAAAAAGTGGTCGTTATGAAACGGTCACTATGCGAAAAATATTTCATTGTTTAATTTTCTCAACGAAATTTGGTAAAACGATGAAATTTGGCATTATTGTTACGTTTGAGCGCGATGTGAGCGCGTTGGTACACACATCCACTTGCTAGAAAGCTCTTTGTAGAACCTTTGACTGCATTTGTTACAAACTTAATTAGTACATGAACAGATTCTAAACTTACGCTAACAGGCGTGAAAATATTAAAAATCTTTTAATACAATGCTTGATCTGTTTTGAAAATTTACTTTTATCTATAATGGTCAGTTTCGTTTATTTATGTTTCATATAACGCAAAAAGCACTCATAAACAATTAATAACAACTACATGTAACCATAAATATTTACTTGAGGGTAAATAAAACTTTTTATCTTGCTTGTTACATGTTTTCGCTTTGTTGCCGCTCAGCATGTGTCTGCTAAGTAAATAGAATCATAAAACAAAGCTAAAGCGCCTCTAGGGTGTTAACAACAACCACTCGACACAAAGAACTAACAACACCAAGATTGGAAGCATAAACAAACACAAAAAAGAGAATATATATATATACATACATATATATGAATGAATACTTAGTTCTAGTCAAACACATTACGTGCATAACGACGGCTATAAAATTTGCAACAGGTGCTTTTATGTGTTTCGTACGGCAAAGTGAAAGCTATATTTGCACAAGAGTTGCAAAACCGGATAAAATAAACAACGATTGTTGTATAAGAAAATTTGATTTGGTATGGAATTGTATACACATAAAAGGAAACAGACAGCGTGACGGACTTTAAAACATCTCAGACACGTACTTTGAAATCGAATAAACGACAAAGCAACCTTTTATCTGGTGGCATAAAGTAAAGTAACTTGTATTTGCACAACTATTGGAGAATACACAGGTATACTGAGGCGTATGAGTTATAAGATCACAAATAACTCATATACGTACCCAGGTTGTTTTATAAAAGCGGTCATCGTGTGTGACGCATATTTTATAAATTTTATTTACAATAATAATGAAAAGGCGGTGAAATAAATCAATGAATTTCTTGAATTTTTTCGAGAAGTTTTCAATGGAGACGGCGTTGTAAATATTATAAGCTTTTTAAGCTTTCCATTGAAAACCACCTTTAGTATTAAAATATTGTTTTCATTATTATCATCATTTTTATTATTTATTTTACACGTGTGCTTTTCTAGAGCTTTAATTGCATTTGGGTTAACGCAATCAAAATGTAAACAAACTTTGCTAACCGGCTTATTAAGTTTTGTTTATTTAATATATAATTATCCACCACATGCGCACAAAACTCTTATATTGTTATTCTCAAAGCTCTTGTTATCTTTAATTTCTTATATTTGGATATTAAAAATCTTGTATAAAAATACTCTCCTTTCTAACGACTTGTTAGTTATACTTTGGCGCACGGTTGATTAACTACTCGACAAAGCGAAACTTATTCTGTGTACTAAGGTACAACAATAACATATGAAATAAAATTAATAAAATAATAACAAAATTTTTGATATAAAATTTTTCAATAAAAGAATTTCAAAACTTAATTAACTCCATGAATTTATATAAAACAAAGTTGTAACAGCAGCAAAGGTTTATGATCCACAAAGTTCTTGCGGTAATAACGAAAATTAAAACGAAATCTTCTCCATACATTTTGGATTACTTTTCCTTAGTGATGACTTTTTAATACACCACTTTTGATTTGAGTAAGTTGAAAGCGAGATTTTTGTACGACTACAGTCATAGTTCGGGATATATAAAATTATACATAAACACAAGTAAATATTCACCTATGCATGTAATAATATACACACTTGGGTTGTTTATGTTTTCACTCAATTTACGTTATGTTTATATTTAGATAATAAAAGTGTGGATATATATTATTATGCTCATCATTCTTCTTATACACCCCGCTACACTCCCAAGTGTGTACTTATTTACTTATTTGATAAACTCAACTTCAAGCCAGTATGCACCACATTTAGTTAAGAAGACGGAGAAGAAAATCATCTATAACGTGCCACATAGATATGCCATATATTGAGTAGAATCTGGATATTTTGTTATTAGCGTAGTGCAATGCTATGTATTAGATGACGGATAAGCAGATGTCATCTGAATCGGAGCACTATGCTTTTTGTAATCAAAGAAAGCTCTTATCGTTTTCATATATTTTGATCTAAGATCCTTTGTTTCATAAAAAAAAATTTATTCTATAGCTTGTTTTCTATCATTCTCTATGTTGTACTCGTTATTCATTATATTCTTCATTATGCCCGGAAATAAATAAAAGACTGCTGGTTTAAAACCAATATTGAAGTCTTTCCTTAGATTAAATTTCAAAAAAAGCACAAAGCAATCCGTGAAATCTGAAAACGAATTTTGTGAGAATTTTTACTTGTTGAAAACTTCTTGCTCGCTTTTCACCATATGATGAAAATTTTCCTTGCAGTATATATATACTAATGAAAATTATTGTATTAATGTTTGTAAGAGATAAAGAAAGTTGAAAGCATTACGTAAGGCTTTACGAAATTCTAACTGGAATCCTCGAGGCGTAATGATATTTCTTGTCTTAGCGATAATAAATATTACAGATAAGATTTGTTTTTTTTTTTTTTAATTATATCTTTCTTTCCCAATTTGACCAAAAAGATAAAAAGTAAATATAGGTTTTTAACATATAGAATGCCTAGACCATCGCGAATAATGTTATTGCTAACGTATCGCCGGACACTAACAATAAGACGGAGAGTCGTACATTGGGTATTTCCATGTTAAAACTATTGGCTACTGCTCACCATAAGTTCAAATACGTTAAATGAGGTTGGCAATTATGGAATAGAAATAGTAGATGTGTCCCTGCTATAGGAATATTTATCTTGATAGTGTTTAATTTGTTGTTGTTGTAGTGCTAATTATGTTTTGTTCACATTTTTGTTTGTGACACATTTTAAGTGAATGCACGTCCGCCATGATACGCAGTCATACTACAGTACTCTTAAATAAAATGTATTTACTCTTTAGGTTAAGTTGACATCCTAGACGAATTAGCCAATAGAGTTTTTTTACTTTTGAGCCTAGATGGTGGCGGTTAGGTCTTATATGAGATTTCCACGTTCATTTTTGGTTGTTTGATTAAGCCAAGATATTGATTGATAGCGACATTATTTTGTTCAAAGACAGTAAAGCGCAAAGACCCTCAGTTAACGTCAAAGTTTGTTATGTGCAGAATTTTCCGTACTTGATTTTAACGAAGTTTTCTTGAAATGTAGTATAGGATGGCTATGCAATCAGCACATGTTGCAGTTAAGATCAGTTAAATTCTGAAGTGATAATTGTATATAGTATGGGATTTACAACACTTCCCTCTCCCTCAACACCAGTTTCAGTTTTGCGCATATTGCATCTATCATTTTCAACTTTAACGTGGAAATGTCTGTTTTGCAAATAGACTTTAAGCAGCATTATACGCCATCGTACCAGATTTAATAGATGGCCTTTTGCACATCAAAGAATACGCCACCGCAGCAATTTTTGCTTTCATAGACGCCTCTGATATAAGGAACAACAGGACTATGTCGCTCATTGGTATTATGTTTATTCTTGAATCTGAATCGCCCAGTAGCAGGAATAATAAAATAATTGGGTCTAGAGCCGCGAGTAGTTCTCTTACATATATTTTATCAAATACTTTGGAAAGTGTTACCAGGAAACTAATTTGCGTATACGAGCTTACAGCATTTTCTGGCTTATTTCGTTTAAACTAACATAATTATTTCTGCGCTTTTACATTGAGCTGGAAAGTGATTCAATTTTATCATGTTGGTAAAAATTAACGTTAAGAAGATGAAAGCTTTAGGTAGTAAATACATAATAACTAATCCACTTATGCTATTTTTTAATGCCTAATAAATTCACTTTTTCTTTGACAGTAGCATGAAATATTGACTGTCCAGAGAGATCGCGATATGAAATCACGAAAGTGTAAAAGGTCTCTTTTAGATAAAGAGAAAGATTTCCAAATTTCAGAGAAGCGTAGTCGGACATACTTAAATTAAATAAATGAAACAAAATAAAAGGGTAAAGAAGTAAAACAATTGATAATGAGAGCATTATTATTATTATTATTATTATTATATAAATTTAGCCAGAGAATAAATTCTAAGACTAAAGTCTTAAAGCACTAGCATCTAAGGATTTCGGCTTTTTATTTATTTATTTATTTTTTTTTTTTTTTATTAATATTATTATTATTTTTATTATTAAAAAACTCTACCGCACTTGAGGTTTGAACCCACGACTATTGAATGAGAGCATTAAAAACATTATAGATATAGAAGACGACTTTAGCTGTCTTCACAAGGTCTTAAGTAATTTGTTACATTATATTAAAATTTTCGCTATTTTCTTGAAGCAGTCGAAATAATTATGCACACTAAGTTAGGCAAAGAGATATTGCACAAGTCGCTTAGCACATTAGTCGGTAAGCAGCACATTTTAATTTACCTAAAAGAAGATATATGTAGACCGATTTAATGGATATTGCGGTAAAAAGAGAAAAACCCTTTTCTTAGAACATGATGCGCTTACGATAGCGTCTGGAGAATATTTGAAATGCATTCTTGCACGTTTATAAATGCAGAAAGTCAATTTTATTCTCTCATTGCACTACTATCTATTACTATTATTATCATATATGTCATCGTGTGCATATGGTAGGGAATTTCTATCGATTCCCAATGGCGTTTGAGTGTGCGGTGTTCTACGCTCAGCACGCGTATCCTCTTCAGATGCGGAAATTTCCATGAATGTGAAAATTGCGATGTGTGTACTGTAAATATGTATATGTACATCCATGTAAATATATATGTAAATGTATGTAATGAACTCAAGCAACAGAAATCCTTGAACTTTTGTTGTATATTCCATACAAAAGATGACTTTTTACTTCGAATACGAGAGGGTAAAGAATTCAAATTGAAGGAAATAGAAAAAGAAAAACACAATTAAAAAACTTTTTCTTCTAAACTCATTAGCTGCAAGTAAAAAATAAAAGAAAACAATTAATTAATTATAGATTATGTTATGTCAGAAGAAGTTCATGTCGCCTTATCAGAGGCTTTATTTTGGCTCAGATCAAAGTAATATATGACGGCATAATGGCCAATCTTATGTTAGCGATGTACTGGCTGTGTTTAATAGGAAAAAGTTGTACAAAGTGTGATACCGTAGTTCTTTTCTCTCTTAGCTTTTTCGCAGTCTTTCTTCAACATTTTTAGGGTAATTTTTTATGGTTTCTTTATCATTATTATTACCTTTTCCATATATATACGTATATCATACATCATATGTTTATATGATACACCTTCTTTCAAAAATTGGCGACTATTATCTGCTTTATATAATTTGTAAAAGACAGATTTGTTTCTTCAGGTAACGTTGACGTCTGTGAAGCAAATGATAATAAACAGGAAGAGCAATCAAGTCAGTAGGTATTATATGTACGTTCAGGCGCAATATGCAATTTTTGTGAGAAGGAGACGGAAGATATAGATTTTGTTGGTAATAGTGACTTTTGGAGTGCGCTACATTGGAATAAAATTTTTGTTTGATAACTCATGCTTTTTTTGTGGGATGAGTCACACCTTTTTTGGGTTTTGGGGATGAAAAAAGGCGTAGTTCGTCCTGTCCGAAGGGATGAATCACGCCTTTTTTGGTGTTTGCGCCCACCCGAAGGCACCCGAAGGCACCCGAAGACGTCTCGAATGGCATTCGTGAGAGTTTTTTTTGAACCCGGGGGTCCGAGATGGATGTTGGCGTCTTCAAGGATGTTGCTGCAAACCTATGTGGGAAACGAAGTATACCCTACCCTGCCTTGTGCATATCGAGGCAATTTTGTACTATGAGAATTTTTTGTGGTTTGATTTACTGATCTATCTTAACACTATTAATGGATGATGGTCTATATTCATATTTTAATAGCCTAGAACCTAGAACTTGTATAATATAATTCTCATTCATTTCCATGTCTTGCTGATCTATTATTATTTGTTTGTAAGGTTGATATTCGTGGTGATATTGTTGTTGTTGTTGTTGTTGAAATTTTATGAAAAGTTATATCCGAACGACCGTACGGTAGGGTGGAATGTAATTCTACGTATCTGTATCGGAAGTTACTTATGAGTCCACCATATATTTCAATCTATCTGCAATATGTTTATTACATCAGTCTAAGCATTTTTTCTTTGTACTCTCTGTGTTCTTAATTAATCTGCCTTCTGTATCATGCAACTTTGCGGATCATGCTAGTCATTCCCCTATCTTATTATTTAGTCTGAAGCGCAGGCATTTTATTAATATTGCGTATTTTTGCAGTTCCTGCAAAAAATGGGTGTTAATGACCTTCCAATTGGAATTCTGGCGAGGCCCTTACAACGTAGCCACTTAGGTAAGAATCGCGATCACCAAGGCCATGTTTAAATTCCTGTGAGAAAGAGTTTAGTTTGGCTGAAGCTATAGTGTGCTGTGGGTCGGTCAAGGCATAACAGACTGCCCCCTTAGGCTGCGGCTAGATCCCCATGTGTTTCTCTTTCCTCACGGAGGATCCCCATGGCGATTGATTGGAAATTAAAAAAAAAAAAAAGCGCACAAAGTCAAATTTTATCCTGTTATTCTTTAAACACACTACCGGACTTTGAAGAAAGGTGCTTGCAGTGGTTTCTCCCCTCGTTCCAAATGATTCCACTTTTTAGTCGACCGTTCATAAATAGGATACCCCCGTTTTCCTTCTCTTCTAAACAAGGCTGTGCTCACATGTGCCGGGGATGTCCTTTCATTGGCTGGTAATGTATAAAAAAGAAAAAGACTGCAAATTTTTCTTTAACGTTATTAGCGTTTATTTATTTAAACAATGCGGGTCTCTTTTGCTTAATCCATTAATTATTTGATGTAAGAATCGTTTAGTGTAAGGTGTTCTTAACGATTGTTTGATACTACAACCCACTTATGACCGGCACGTGCTTAGCTGAGTACATCATAAGACAAAAAAGAAAGAATGAATAAAAATAAATAATAAACCATTTCACGAGTGCTCAGCTTGTGAATTAAAATTAAATATCTTTCATGTTTTGCCATTTTGCCATTTTGCGTTATATTACAAAAAAAGTCCTCTTAATTCAATTAAACCCATTTGCTTATTTGCTGTAAAGTGTAGATAAATAAAAAAAATAAAAAAATTATCTCTGTTTTTCCTGCTTCACTTTTTTTAATTAATTTTGAAAACCTTTTAAGTGCGTGAACAATTATTTTAATATTTAATTTTTTTCAACATTTATTTAAATTTTTTTCTTTTAAAAAAACGCTTAACAAATCCATATAACAATAACAATATGATATGAATATGCAAATACTGATAAATAATTTTAAATAGTCAAAGAGATTTGTATACATACATGTACGCGTGGAATAGAAAAGTTAATGAAATAAAAATAATATTCAAATGTTTTTTTTTTTTATGAGAAAGTTATTACAAACAACAAAATAACAATGTTTTGCCATTAACATGGAAAACGCACAATACCTCGGACAAGCATAAATGTATTTGGTTCACGTCGAAGATAAATAACTAGTCGCGTAAAAAAATAATTTGTTTTTTTTTTTTTTTGTTAAGCACAAAAAATAAATTTAAATAATTTAATCAATTGTATTTTTAATATTTTATCCGTAGATTTCCAAACGCGATTTTTCCTTTGCGCTTACTAAAGTTTACCTCCTTTCCCATTTAGCATGCAAGTAAGCAGGTTACAGTTAGGTAAGGTCGGCTGTTAGATCACCTACACCAGTTCGCCTACCACATTTATTCACTCATTACAATCTATACCACTTGTGGTACAGAGCGTATTAAGTTAGTGCGGACCAATGACAGGGCGAACGGCTTAAGATAGACCCACCGGTTATTCCAACGATAAGCCTGTCTGGCTGTTCGGTCTTTCCATGTAATTCTGCGTTCAAGCTGCAGGTCGCAGATTTTGCGATACTTTGATGAAATTTGTTGCACTTAAGGAGGAACGCCAGTAAAAATCGTATGGATTGGTCCACTTTTTTACCACTCCCTACATAACGCACTATTCTGAAAAGTCGTTCTAGGAACAAAATTTGTAATTTTCAATATTTCTCTACAAAATTAGCTAAGTAATAGTATGTTTAAATTCGTGTGAAAACTTTCGACCGGCTCGGTCAATTCTTGGAAACCCCTCTCAACTGAAGTTGATATGACGAAAAGGTCTAATTTCCAATGCTTGATGATGAAAATTAGATAATAATAGTAATTTTGGATAAAAAAATTATCTGCACCAAATTCGGACCATCGCGACCGATAGAGAGTCTTTCATGAAAATTTTTGCATTTTAGGCCAGAAAAGTTTAATTTTTAATATATATGATGAAAATTGATCCATAATACCACTTATATAATACTTAACACCTTTGAATTTTTGGACCCCTTGGACGGAACCATTCTTACAAAAAGTAAACCTTTATTTGCAAAGAGGTCCAATTTTTAATGTAAAGTTCTATAACAGTAAGTTTGCACAAACACAGGGTGTAATTTTTCCATTCTATGTCAGAAATAAGTATAATGTTAGATAATGTAGTGTATGGTATTTAGTAGCGGCCTAGCCCGGCTATAACGTTTACACTTGTTTTTCACATAAGGACCTTCAAAATAAGGCGTTATATGGGGAGCGGTCGAAAACGCAGATCGATCCAAATTGTTTTTATTAGGCAAGAGACTTGAGTATATCACACTTCATCAAAATATCTCAAAAATAGCGACCTGTAGGTTGAACACATATAAAAAGACAGTCACATAGACGCAGGGACAGATAAGCTTAGATCGACACAGAAAATCGGTATAATGAAGGGCGAGTCTCTTTTAATTCCTTCTGGCTGTTACATATGTCCGCACAAACTTAATATACTCTGCACTACAAGTGGTGTGTGATATAAAAACAATGTTCTGAACTGTTCTGTAGCTCAAAATTTGCAAAGTCGGATGCCGTTATTCACAATTCTAGGCTGAATGCGATCCAATCAAGTCTTTGTATTTTTCCTCAAGCTAGCAAAAATTTGAGGCGCTTCATCGCCACAATTGTAGCCAATGGTTTTGAAATTTTTAATCGGAGGAGGAGGAGGAGGAGGCTGAATATGAAAGCTGAACATTTGTAAAAGCTTTTTTTTATTTTTCTTTACGCATATATTTCATTGGAATTAATGGAGTGATTGTTGAACACGCTATGCCCAATAAAGGGGTCAATAGTAGAGTTCATACCGCTGAGAGCTGTTTTATATAATGTGCGCCTAATGCGTTTGCCATTAGAATGATTAATGTGTAGAAGTGTGTGTGTGTGCGTATATGTTGCCGTTCATGTATGTATGTATGATTGTGGGTATGAAAGCAATTTCTCATTTACTTTGATTGATTGCTTGATTGCTTTAAAGAGTAGTAAGGGCTTAATTACATTTTATTGGAAAGGTATTCACATCACGCTCTCTATCTCCCTTTCTTTCTCGTCTTTTCCCTCTCTTACATGGAATTATAAATCAGACATCTTTTTATTTTACTGTTAAATCAATCTTTCAATTTTTAACGCTCAGTAACATATTTCAATCTCTTGTGCTTTATTAAATATTTATTTCAAAAGAGGTCACGGGATCTAACGATGATGGCAAAGGTGTCATTTGATGAATTATTCATTAAGAGTAAAGCATTCAGCAAACAGCAATCTTGAAACCTAATTACACTTTAAACTTGGTCGAATTTTTAGTCACAATGCATAACTTAAGGCGTGGCGTCAAGTTTTCTTTAGTTTTAGAATTTTTCATTAAGTTTTGTGAGCGTAAGAGAGTCGACAGCGCACGTTGCTTGGACTTAGAGGAACTTAAACCATTAGGCTGCTACGTGGTATTTTTATTCTGCTGTGTGTCTTAAATGTAAATTTTTTAAAAGGCCTAATACATCCTCTTTCTTAAACGTGCCGCATAAAATTAAATAAGGTAAGAACAAAGAACATATTTAGGCGACAATACCACCTTTTCGTGTCTTTTGCTTCTTGCCTTAAGTGCTGCCTAAGTTATGCAAAAATTACATGAAAAGAATGATTAGAGAAAAATCAAGTTTCAGAATCTAATTTTAGATCCGCGATGCAGGCACTTTGCGTACACTGAATAGATCGATAAGTTTAAGAAGTAATTGGAGGCAAAAACAAGTACCATCCTGCCACAAGAACAGAAATCCTTCAGGGCTTTTAAGTTTTTTGCACTCTCTAGGCATCACGGATTAGTGGTTACAGGTAAATGTCTTTCAAATGCATTTCTTTCTGTTGAAAGCCATGTTTTTTAAGCTTAACAAGATGGTCGGATTCTTTTTACATTCCCCTGTTGGTTATCATGATTTTTTTTTTATCGTGAAACTAAAATTTTCATGTTTGATAGGCGATTTTCAAGTGACGGTTGAAAAAGAAAATTAAACCGCTGTTTATACTCCACACCACTCGTGATACAAAGTGTATTAAGTTAGTGCGATCGTATGTAAGACGCACAGGGCTTAAGTTGCACGCACCTTTTATTATACCGATCGATTCGGAATCATAATGTGATTTGATCTAGGCCTGTATGTCCGTCTGTCGTCAAATGGCTGTTCATGTAAATTTGTGTTCAAGCTACAGGTCGTAATTTCTGAGATATTTTGATGAAATTTGGTACATCGACGTGTTATAGGCCAACGACGACTGCTATACAATGTCGTTCGGATCGGAGCGCTTTTTGGACTGCTTAATATATAACGGTTTATTATGAAAAGTCTTAATATGAATAATTGTAAGATGGCGTAGGGTGACCCATAGTAGTGGTTTCCTCTAGTGAGAAACCAAATCAAAGAAGTTAGTTTAGTTTAAGTAAATAAAAAGTGATATTATTTCTATAGAGAGGCGTGACTGATGTTAAAACTCCTTCTTTTTTACACAATTGTTTTGCTTAAAGTTAAAAGTTTTTCTTAAGTTAAAAATTCTCTCATCTAAATGCGCGTATTAAAGCACAATTCTTCCCAAAAAATTGCTACCCGAACATAATATTGTTTCCTACGGCAATGCTATGGCAACTGTTGGACTAGACAATTAGTCGACTTCGCTGATTTGTGTGTCTGGCAATTACTGATTGAAGTTAAATAAAATCTTCAGCTCAACAGAAATTTTTGCTTTCACTGTATTGTTGCTTTCCATTCTTTTCAATGGGCTCAGCAAACAGCCATTCATTGCTTATATACGTATGGACTGAAGACATAAGTAAACATCATTAAGTTGACATGGTCCATGCCTGCATCTCCATGGAGTCAATCAATTAATCAGTTGAATTATTCTTTGGGTGGCAAACGTACGCTTCGACGCACACACTTGCGATCTCAAACTTTTACAAATTGTTACAATCAAATAATTGTAGATAATTGCAACAAAATTTTTACATTCATCGCTTTTGAGAAATACGGGCATATTAAATGTATGTTATGTGGAGTGTAACTTTCAAATAAGAATCTTTCAGTTTATTAACATAAAATTGCGAACGAAAAAATGAGAAAAATAATTGGAAGTTAGTGTTGATACTTGATTACGAAACTGATAGTACAGCGATGAGAGGCAACAACACCGTGAATTTTTTAAAAACAATTTCTCTTTTTATTGAATTAATAGATGTTAAGGCTTAATACCACTATACATTTTCCAAAAGACATTTTTTATTGGATCTTTAAGGTGCTTCACGCTTTCTACAATTTCTTTCTACAACGATTATTAAGTAGAAGAAGAATGCTCTTTAGAATTTTGAGCTTTTCTTCAAGCGCTGTAAGAAGAGATAGAGTTTTCAGTAAAACCGATAGCCTTATATGCTAGTGCTTTAAGACTTTAGTCTTAGAATATATTTCTCTGGCTGGATTAATGATAATAAAAATATTGATGAAAATTGCGGTTATAATTTTACAAGATAAGAACGGAAAGTAAAAAAAATAACAAGCACAGCGATGTAGTTACTCACAGCCCGATTTATGACTAATTTTATTAATATTTACTTCTCTCTACGTTTCCTGCCGGGATTTACTTCGTTAATGTTCGCAATTTCCGGTTCTCGGTTTTTCTTTCACGGTGGTTCTGTAACAAAACACCTTGTATTACGGCAACCAACTTACAGTCCTTAAATGTCTCTTCAATGAATTCTATCAGTGAACGTCTAATTGTCCAAAAAATCATTCAGTGATAGTGACTAAGCTAAGCCTGCCCACGCCTTAAACGTAGTAGACTTATTTATCTTAGATTTGAAAAGTTGCATCATTTATATCGCTTGCCGCAGAGCCATTCAGACTGGGCATATTTCATGAGAATAGTGCTGCCATTTTCAACGACGATGTTTTTTTGATACCTTAACATATTGTTAAGCCTTCTCGAGTATTTTTTTTCTTTCATTCCAAAAAAATTGCTAAAAAAACCTATTTTTTTGGGGGTTTTTTCGATTTTGCTTAATGACGGCTATACTTGTAGCTACAGTTTCGGACGAGGTAACTTGAACCGTTATCAAAAGTAAACGCAATTTTTGCAAAATATTAAAATGATATTCAACGTCTAACTTACATATTACTCATACGACCTGCCACACATGAAATTACGTACAATGAATGTGAATCTCGATGCGTAAATATAGCCCAGATACGTGGCTGGCGGAAATTGGAATCGTTATACAGAAAATGCATGTTTATTGGTAGAAATTCCGTTTTCATATTTACATGTCTTATGTTCATAACTCATGTGCTAAGGCTAATGTGTTGTTCATGTTGTACTCTCTATTATTTACCCTTCTTTGTTCCGAAATAGTTGGAAAACTATTTTGTGTTTACTTAGCGAGCTATTTTTTTGGCATAGTTGATCATTTAATCGTTCACTATTTCTAGATGCCTGCATTCAGAGTTATTTGCTCCTTGTGTATTTAATTTAACTTTCTTAACGTTGCCGTAAGTGTTAGTTGCAGCACTTTTTATCATGGTACACTTGCTCGCAATTTCAATACGACTGTATATTAATTCTTTCATCCAGTTTGGTACAATCATAAATGTGAAGCAGAACGTCCTCAAAGTGGGTATATCCTTGCGTCACCTCTGTGTTGCTTGGATGAAGTGAGTTGCCCGCTCGAACTCTGTTCATTTATCATTCGTTCACACATTTGCCAGTGCATCCGTTCATTTGTTTCCGATTTCGCGATCCCCGACCATGGGTCCGTATGTTTGCCCGCCCAGCTACAGTTCAATCATTTCCATATTCCATTCATGGACTCGCTCTTAACTCTATACGTCTGCCAATTCTATTAAATGGGCTGTCAAAGTGTTAAAAACTCGGCCTTTCCATCTAAACACCTAAGCCAATTGTATAGAGGAAATTAAAAAGATAGCAGAATTGGCTTGCAAAAGTTAAGTAAAATTTTGCAATGTGAATGACTGCCTAACTCTAGCGAATCTCATGTTTGACATAAAAGTTGTCGGTATTTGCCTCAATCCATGAAAAAATTTTGTGTAAAAAATTTTGAGTGCAAAATTAGCCGTTCAAACGATTTGAGAGGAAGTCATGAATTTGTCTTTGTTTGTGTCTACGCAAATGATTAAATGCTAACGAGCATTGTTTGATAAACTCACAGCAAAAGGTTTCTTAGAAAGAACAACTACGGCTTCCTTTGGTAAAACAAGGAAATGATTACTCGATATTGATAATGTTGTACTTGTTCTACATATAGAGAAGCAATGGTTTGAAAATAAATCCTATTAAAGCCATTATTTAACTATGGTATGTAGATTCCTATCTACGCACTTATGTGTGCAACGTTGTGAAGTTTTCCATAAGGATGACGCATTTGGGGAATTTTCCAACAAGACTAAGGAAGAATGTAAGATAATACTTTTCGAAAAGGCATACTCACATATCGTAATACATGTCAGAAATTTGTCGTTCAAAGGCGTCCATATTCAAACCTACGCTTTGTGTATATGCCGTAGTATTTATGCAAAAACAATCTTTTTGTTCTTTACAATTTGTATGAAATTAACAAAATTGATTATCAGGAAAGTTTCTTGAGCAAAATTTATTGTCAACTCACCTTTTTAGACTCGATAGAAGTGCATTTATGAAGCGCTCTTAACCAGTATGTGGAATGGTTGAATATTCAATGGTCATATTTGGAGATGGTAGGGAAATTTATGTGTGTATGAATGTTTATTTAGTTTTTTTATTTTTTTGATGGACGTAGTATTAGCGCACTGATAACCACTGAGTCTACGACGTTGGTCATTTTGCTAGGCCACCTCGAGAAGGGGTTGATCATTATCATCAATGAGATTAGTGGTTCGGATGTCGGTTTTAGTGTGGAGAGTGCCGTGGAAAAATCAGGTTGGTCCGTGTCTCCGCATCTCCGCATCTATCAGCATGACTGCTGGTATGTAACGTGGCATTATATTAATCTGTTTTTGCATAGGTATCTAGATACGTATATATGAGTTGCTTAAGTTGTTGAAAACGACGTTCAGAAACGGGAATCAAATCATCCGTTGCTACCAGAGACAACCTACATGAATAGGATCGAGATATGCAAGAAAAAGTGGTGCTTTAAAAAATATGTCATCTCGTCTGAGCAAATTGACAATTGTGCTTTGAAACGTCACAAATTGCAAGGTAGGGTACTTTTGTTACTTTACAATCATATTTTGTGTCAAAATCGATATTGAAGAGTTTAATTGCGACTATTGTTCCGAAATACCATAATTGACCCAAGGTGACGGAAACTGACAACAAAAACCGTTGCTTTCTCCCATGCTTAATGCTACAAATTGCCACAAACCCCAGAATATGACTGCAACCTGGTCTAAAATGACGTAAGATCGCCGCATGATTGTGATAATACAAAAAGTGAGAGGCTGTTCTACTTACGTAAGTATAAGAACACGAAGCATTTGCTGCTGTCCGTCATTTAAGCTTTCTCCACTGCATATAAGAAAGCAGTTAAAATGCGGGGGTTATCTTTTTACTTTGATCATCTCATCTCAGGAAATGCAACTCAAGCTTTTCTTTGCTTTTTTTCCTTTTCTTAGTTAGTTTTAGAAAGCGTCATAGTTCTTTATTTTATTGCACATTAAAGATAGTAGTTAGCCACTGTTACATATATTTTGTATCTCATTACATGATATTCTATTGAATTTTAGCATGAATTACCATATCTGAATGATTTATTCGGTTCAAAGTGAGGTAGGATCATATCCGGTTTTCCTCTTAACTTTGCTCGCAATCAGATTAATGTGGTCTAGCTAAGTAAAAGAAGAAGCGATAGGGGTAGTTTGCTGAATGTTCCGGACGATATGAAAAACCATCAAAATGGAGATTTTTGCGGAGATTTGTGCGCCTACGAGTACTTGAATGTCAAGCAGGCTTATGAACGCTTTATTTGTGTTGGTCTATCACTCTAAGAAACTGGAATTCGATCCATCCATTTCGATTGTAGAGCACGATCTGCACGCTAAGGATTTTGCTGCTTATCACTTTATGGAAGCCACGATATATTCGATCTTTTCGTGCTTTGCTCGTCGTCATTCGCTGTTACAAAGCAGAATATGACGGAGTTACTCCAATAGCTTAATATGACATTCGTTGACCGCCGGCGCAATTTATATGCTTAAGTAGTTAAATGACATTTCCTATAGTTTAAGATCTGTAATGTGTTAAGCACTGGCTGCACGCCCGTACGTAGTTGCAATTCTTGATAAGAAACCGCAGCCGCAAACTAAACAGGGTAGACGATTAAGGATCTCTCTAAGGCGAAATCGGTTAATAAATTCTTAAATTTTTCCTATCTTAAACTTCAAATCTTTGCAGTCACCGACTCACATTTCTAATTTATATTTTCTATGAAAATGTAGTTTGACCTTTTTCCCTATCTTTACACATATTTTAATATATGTAGATTATGTTTTGCTTCAATTTTGTAAAACATGGTTGAGAATGATTCAATGCATTCAAGAAATTTCAAGCAGGAAGAAGCTTAAATGCTGCAAGGCTTTTGCATGAAACGTGCAAAGACTTCAAAGCGAGCCATGTATCTAAAGTATGCATATGTAGGCAACGAAGTATTTGCTGTGTTGATACAAAGAAAAAATCCTTATAGAAGCATTAATGCCCACATATGCATGTGAAACTTCGAAACTTGCAAGTATTCTTAAGGTAGGACATGCATGCTTGTATCCTAAAAGTGGTTTGTATTGTAAACATAAATATCTCTCTATACTCATACTTCTAACTATACATACGCGTACGTGGATATTTTTTCTTTTCGATTTATTTGAACTGGAAAAAATGGCGGTTGCATAGGATTTATAGGAATTCTTGAAAAGAAAGTTTTTGCGAAAGTGAAATTTCTTGCGTTCCGTACTAGATTTAGTAACATAAACGATTTTCTTAATTTCCTTTTTGGAGTCAATCCTTATTACACAGATACATATATGTAATACGTAGTAGCTTTATTGTAAAAATCTGCTTATACTCCCATCGTTCAAGTCGGCGCAAGCCTTACGACGAACAGAAAGTAAGTTATTGCTTCCAATCAGCCTCAATCAGAAGGTCAGCATTTTTCGAGTTAGTATTGCTAAGGTTCCCTGAACGACTTTTGCAAGGTGAACTCGAAGTTCGTCATACTTAAAACTTACGAAATTATGAGTTCTTTCATATTGTGCTGAGTAACAATGTTCTCAAGGTGGTTGGTAGTGGTCCCAAATGATGGCTTCATTTGGTTGAAATAAGCCGTAATATTCGGCACTCGCCGTTTTAGTTGTTGGTTTTTACAAGATGCAAGTCAGAAATGCTTAGCAGACAACAATAAAAATTTCCAAGTACGAAATAACGGGCTTCTCATGAAATCAAATATAAATAGCAATCTAAGGAGTAAGAAGCCGAAAAAGAAGAAAACGAGTACTGCAATAGCCTTAGAATGTGAAATTTTTGTTATTTGATATTGTAAAGCATTCAATTTTCATTCATTATAAATCTTCTTTTGTTTTTATTTTCTTCTCTTTGTAAAGAAGAATGAGTAACGATAACTGATTATTATTACTCTACATCAGCTCAACGTCAACTCTAATCACAATGAAACACAAATCTGGTACATGACTTCTTGGGATATAACTAGAAGGAGAATAACATCTATAACATCAACATTCACGGACATGTTTGTTGGCACTTGCTGCTGTCAAAGTGCCAGGTGAATATAATGCCGCAGAGACTAAAAGAATGAAGAATTTTTCGAGGTAAACAGAAATAAATTCCAGTAATTCTTGTGGTGTTTAATATAAACATTAAACACAAAAACTTAACAATTCGTAGAGAAAGGTATATAGAGGCAGAGAGATAGAGAGAGAGGGAGAGAGACACACAGATATGTACAATAAACAACAAAGCCAAATACAGATACCGCCATCGTTATCAATGATACTACAACGTAAACGTTGCAATAGACAAATACATGAGTCGGGGACGTTGTGTGTTTTACTTACTTTAGCCGGCTTACTATTGGGGAGCTATGCGATTTTGCAGGCGTCAGAAGCAACACCCATTGTTAGTTCAAAATCAAGTGGTCACAATAAACAAGAACAAGAACAAAAACAAGAGCACCAAGAACAGCAACAGCAAGTGAATAGTGTATTGTGTCCTCACGTCAGTTTGGCGAAACTCATCAAAACAAGTCCAGTAATACTGAAAGCATTGGGTGCTCATATATTTACAAACGACGATGACGAGGACCTACGAGTATTGCAAAATAGCAACGATGCGTTATTGTTAAAGTGGCAAAATGAACAAAATAAAATCTTAATGTCATCAACAGCAGCAATAGCGTCTCCTCCAGCTCAGACATTTTTACCCAATACACAAGGTTTTAGGAAAACAAAAACATCATCAATATGGTTTACGAACAGTAAGAGCAGTAGAAAGAATAGTGAGCAAACAACGCAAACAAAAGCGCAAACCCAAGCACAAACTTTCAGTGATGCTGCCAGTAGTAGAGCCGCCATGCTGGCGTCTCTCAATGCTGATGCTATTTTAATAACATTAACACCGGAAACCGTATATAAAGGAGCTTCACTGCTGAAAATGACACCGGGTGCTGAGCAAGCACAACGAAATATGCAATCAAATTCGGGCCTTGGTATGGAGTCATCATACAATGCGGGCAATAGCGGTGGCAACAGTACTGGCAGCATCAATTCATCTGAGTCATCGTATCTATACGAAGGGTACGTATATGACCAGCATAAATGCTTTACCATACTATTTTCATTTGCTTCTCATTTTGTTGGTAATTTTCTCTCTCTCTATCTCTCTCTCTTTCTCCTCATTTCTGTTTATATTCTGGGGCTTATCTTTCCTCTCGATATC
Organism: Glossina pallidipes; assembly: GCA_000688715.1. Classification (NCBI taxonomy): domain Eukaryota; kingdom Metazoa; phylum Arthropoda; class Insecta; order Diptera; family Glossinidae; genus Glossina; species Glossina pallidipes. Next base: position 202,389 of record KK500074.1, read on the forward strand.
TATCGCAAAACGACGCGAGTATACTAATTTGGTAACCACTTTTGTTACAACCAAAACACTTTCGTCCGTATATACACTGACGTATGTAAGACATGAATGGTGGGTATATGTAATTCGTTTTAAATGATAAGTAAAGTTTTCTCACTTGTTCGCCGTTACCCTCGAGAGGTAAATTAAATAAATTATCTCGAAACTCTAAGGAAATCCAGAAAATTATTTAATACTGAGCATATGCCCACTTATGTACGAAGACGTTACATGGCCTCATTTTACATTTGTGCAAGTGACATCAGCTTGCTTGTGGGCTAAAAATAGCCTTTACAGTGGGGATCATGTGACAGCTTTTCACAAATGATTTAAAAGAATTGATAAAGTCTTTGAAAATAAATCTTTAGGAGATAGAATTGTGACTTCAGAACATAAAGCAAGCGGGAAGCACTTAGGAAAAGCAGCTTTGACATGGAATTAATTAGAGCGTAGAATAGGAAGGAATGGTAGGCTAGGGTTGATAGATCAAAATGAACAGAAAACGGATCCTTTACGAAACCACAGTTAACGGTTGATGCTAACTTTGGTGCTGTAGGCTATACGCGGCCGTATCTGTAGCGAGTGCTCAGTCGGAAAAGGCAAACCATTTCCCAATTGGATATGCACCCACTAGATTAGGACCACATAGAGGCGACAGGTCATATTAGAGGAAATAGGTCATCACTTTTAGTAGAATATGTTAACCAAGCCGTTTTGATCGCTCGTCAACACACGAATAAGGAATTCCTTGTCATTACTATCCATCTAGCGCCCAATAATGGCCCTTTTGTTGGAATCTTCTATTTGTGGAACATATATATCTCTTTAAAAAGATCTTTTTGAAGAGACATTAGGATTAATAAAAAGCCAGTAAAAACTGATGCGTTTTCCTCTTCTCGGCCTGCTGTCCAAACCATCTTCTAGGCTAGGTTTACGTGTTCACTTGGAAAATCTTAAAGTTGCGATAGAACATGTACGTCTTTATAAACAAAAAAAAAAAGAGACGCTAAGACTTATGCACAATGAATAAGGAATGATTTCTTTGGTCTTACCCTACGAGCCCTGAGCCATTTATTTACAGCTTATGGAATCATTTATCGGTGGTATTTCCGACCGACATTACGGTTAATGGGCAACGAAGAATTAGTGAATTGATTCTTACCGACCTTGCATATACACACATACATCATGCTTAGCCACGATTAATCCGTTATCTTATGAGTTGGCTCTACTTGGGGAAATCGATCAAGAAACTCCATTTCCAAAGTTTCTAATCTCAGTAGCGCGAATAGGGAAACGAAGTTAGCTACAAATAATCTAAGAACGTGGAAAAAAGCTAATATTGTTTTTTTGATATCAAAGAAACTTAGTATACTGCTTTATGTGATAGGTACGAATGGTTGGTAATTTTTAATAACGCATTTTGACCACTAGTTTTAGTCAGATTTTCTAATCAAAAATCATGCATTTTACTAAGCGTTTTGCATATATTTTCTGTATTCCTTTATGAAGACAATTGAACGCCACTGTACAGCCACTGTCGTGTTTCGATCAAAATTTATTGAAATTACTGCCAAGTGAATTAATTGTATTTGGTAAACTGCTTACGGTCAGACAACAACAACAACAAGGATTAGACGATTTATTATCTCGTCAACCACAGTATGGGTCGGAGAATCAACAACAACAAAATCATCAGCAGATACAATCAGCATCCTTAGGCTCTTTCTTCCCCGCTCCACAATCGCCTTCCGAAGACATATTGAAAATTAGCATAAATGGCTTACATCGTTGGAGTGCGCAATTTGAAAATTACATATGGAAGCATTTAGGTAAGTTTCTGGATCTAGAGATTAAAGAAACGCATAAGGCCAAGCCATATGCAGTCCTTGATGTTAATCTGAATAGATTGTGAATATTATGATTTTGTGCTGGGAAAACGTGTGCCGAAGTGGAACACATTATACCTTCACCCTACTTCAATTCACGGAATTACATAAATTTTCATCTTTCGTGTACAGCTATCGATTTTCTAATCTGGCTTTTAATTTTATAACATCAAACTATTGTAGTTTTAGTTATGCCAGACGCTTATGGTGTTATGGTGGGGTTAGTTGTGTCTGCACCCATATGCATGTAAATAGCTTTCGTAATACGTGTAAGTGTAAATGCATTTACAAAATTTTGCTGTGAGTTCGTTTAGCATATTGTTTTGTTTCCTTTTCATAATCATTTGCATTCACTTCGTTCGTTGACATTTTGTCTCAATGCACTAAATTTGTACGTATGCGGATACGTCTGTGTCTGTTTCTTTTCATTTTTACCCCAGGATTCAGTTGCATGCATTGACACTTCTGCGCTTCATTGAAGTACACTTTCTGTGGAAAGTGAAAAACTCGTTATTATTTAGATTGAAAGACATGCTTCGGCTTGAAAATTGACTGAGTGTGTTTGATGTGTATGGTGTTGCGTTTCTTCTTCGGGGTGTCTACGTACGCAAAGATTAAATGGCTTAATTTGCATGAACACAATTTTTACTGTGTGCTGTTGAGATTTGCTTTAAAAAAATTTTTTTTTAAAATTAAATTAAACAAGAAGGGAAGTTATATTCGGCGGAAGCCGAATCTCTCATACCCACCGCTATGCTTGTCGCACTCTACTCTCCAAATTCTTTTATTTGACACCCATGGCGCTGGAAGAAAAAAACTAAGAAAAAAGTAATCGCGACGTGTAGAACTAATAAACCCATTTTTAGGCAGAGAGTATATCTACATTTGAGATATGCACAAAATAGTTTTAAAGATGTTTTCGTGTTTGCCTTATGGTTAGTACGCATAAAACCTCAAAAAATGAAAGAAATTAAATTTAATTACTCGTAACTTTGTGTGGGCATGACCGATTGTTTCCATTTTTAGACGTAAACAGTAGACTGTTTCGAAAAGTGAACATGGAAAATGTCAGCCTTCTAGCTTTTATAATTTCTGAGTAACGAGCAAGAACCCATAAAAGAGAAAGAGTTTTATATAACAAGAATTCTCACACTTTACGTTTTTGGTTTTCTTCCGCGGTCCTTTCTCAGTCGGTTATATGCCCTGGAAGTATAAAGTTGTAGAAGCAGCTGTCCATAAGACTCGTGCCTCCGTGAATTTGAAAAGAGTTTCTAAAGTTTACTACACCGTTTTCTATCCTCTTATGTACACCTGGAATAGCAGAGTTGCAATTCCAATGTATGGTAGTCACTGATTATTCAATCGCTTTTTCGCACAAGCTAGCTGGCTCGTTTGAGCAAACGTTTCTCTTGTCCCGTACAGTTCGACGGACATTTCTTACAACGATTCTTGCTTTGCTTGCCTCTCTTCATCTTTTCGTTTCGAATATTCCGCGTATATAACGACATACTTCTTATTAATCTTTGGCAAGGTTGAACACTTTTGAAGAGATGGGACAATGCGACAAAAATTATCTACAAATCGTGAGTGGTTAGAGAATAAATCAAATTGAATGCGCACAACTTCCATGTTCCTTATAAAAGCTAACAAATTGTGGCTGCGAGAAAAACTGAACGATAAATACAAAATTTAGCAGATGCGTGAAAATAAACCGACTTTAGATACTTTCCCTAATCAGCAAAAAGCCCCGTTAGTCCGCCATGGCTAACGATAGCTTAACATGAAAGAAAGCAAAATATAATCTTATGGTGTAATCAGAGAATCATCATGAAAACGCTAGTGTTGGTGAAAAGATAACTCTGACACAAAGAGCACCCCTTCAGCCCTTTTTACGGCAGAAGATTTGAGTGCGGAGTGAAATGTTTGATTTAGAAAACCTATTGAACGAACTTCTTTTACTTGTTCTGTTCTATCTCTGTAAATTTATTTCGTAAAGATTGGACCGAAAGGCGACATGAACGGCACGACGGAACTAGCGTCCCAAATGTTTCTTTTCTCGGAAAATAAGAGCAGCTTTTTAGATCAAAAGCGTAATCGTTTCTCTTTGCTGCAACTAAATCGGTTGTGACGAATATTTCTAACCTCGAGAACCTTCAGGATGACACAACTGTAGTAATTAACTTGAAATTTACTATGTGCGCATCAAAGTCAACAAGATTGTTAGCTTTTGACATTAGGCTTCTACTTTGCTGGCATAACTCCCAGCATCAAATCAATGACCCATATAAACATTTATGGTCAGACCTTTTTGTTCGTTTTTATTTGTGACGACAGAGAAAGGAAAAAAAACGCTTTCTAAGCATATTTTTTGCGTTTGCCATTAACCATTAACGTTATAGCACAAGTTAAACCATGAAAACTGCCATGTTACGAACTGATGGCATGACATCGATGAAAAGCAATAAAAATTCAATTGATTTTCCGTAGTTTGGTTAAACAAATAACAAATTTGCGACTTTTTATTCCAGCTTCAATTGGTTCTGTACAAAAGCAATTCGCTAACGTTTGTAAGGCCTGCAAATATGAATCGAAGGTTACATTTAACTGCACAGGGAAATTATAAAAGAGTTACAAACTTTTACTGGAAACAAAATAGAACGACAGAAGACATCATAGGATGTAAGATTTTTGTTTTAATTCAAATATCGGTTTACGACCGCATGACCGCTACTGGATTTTTGCAAAAATTCGATTCTGAAACACTAATTTTCCCTTTCTGCCCTTATTTGATATAGAGTTTGTGGTGTATGGGACTAAGCCATTGACTCTCCATAACTCCAAAGAAAGAAGTTTATGCTTCGGTTGTTCCATAATTGTAAAATAAATGGGATCACTACTTTTTAGAATCATCAAGTTAGTCCTAAACTGTGTAAGCATGTTAGCAAGCAAACTGAGACGCCATAGAAACAATGTATACAAACACACTTTTACTATTTTGCTATGAAAATATGACTTTTTGTAACACAATCCCCTATATCGACAAACTGCACACGTAATTCATTGATAGAAAAAGGAGAATATGTGAAGTTGTTGCAAGTAAGGAAAAAGAGACAGACATAAAAAAAGATTGTGATTCTGTGACTGTAAATTAACTGCTTTATCATTAATACAATCATCGACATGCAAACATGAAAGTGAACTAATTCAGATTAACTTGTTCTGAAGCGACGTCAGCATCAGGTGGAACATGCCGTTTTATTCTTTCCTTTTTTTTTGTATTTATTCCGCGCACGTGTCATAATTATCTAGGTTGGGATGATTGGAGTGATTTTACGGTATGTAGTGTAGCATGCGGCAAAGGAGTACAACAACGTTTTCGCCGTTGTCTCTTGGATAATCCAATGGTTGATTTGAATATGGAACATTATAAAGCAATCAATATGAATGCAGATAAAGGAGATGCGAATGATAGCTTGGTTTTCGAAGACGATGCCATGTTTAGCGAGCAGCAACAAATTACTGAAAACGATGACACCTCAATTGACGGTGACGAGCACGGGGACGGTAATGATGGTAGCGAAATAAAAATGAATGGGCGAAATTTAATGCGGGAGTTGGTGAATAACGTTGTTATGAGAAAATCGGAAATTGTGGCAGAGCCAATGCAACAAGAATTTTATGAATTTTCTGGCTTCACTACCGTTAACGCTGGTAGTAATACTGATGATATTTTACATCATGACCAACATGTTGCGAATACGGATATGTTGTCAACGAACAACAAGTTAAAATTACTGAAATGGGCAAGCGGCGAGGATACGACACCATCACTATTTCACATTATAGAACCAGTGAAAAGTAAATCACGTTTAAGCGATGTTAAGGTCCAACAACAAAGACAGCCAATACAACATGACTTCGTTGAGGAGCAGGAAGCACAGTGGGGGCAAAATGATAGAGAACTGGCAGCAATGCGCTTATTTGAAGCACATTTAAATAGTGAAAGTAGTGAAAGGGAGGAACTGCAACTGCTATCAACTCCCAGCACAGATATGTTGTCATCGTCTACTGGTAGTGGCACCATAACAAACAGGAAAAATGCACGCAAACGTAAACGTCACAAAACAACAAAAACATTTTCTACCATGTCCTGCGAAGGTTACAATATAGAGCAGAGGAATTGCAACACCTTCGAATGCAATGGTAAGTATGAGTGGGGGAAGGACGAGGAACATAAAAGAGGATTAAAAAATAAATGTGTTTTTTTTATTTTTATTACTTCCAGATGACATCAACGATTTAATGAAGTTCTATACTAAGAAGTATAGTAACGGTGACGAAGCGAATGGTGCATCTTCAATAGCGTCGGACGGAAATGCCACTCCTACTGATAACGTACAAATCCCAGCAAGTTCAAGCAATGAAATTTCTGGCAATTTGTTGTCTACTGTTAGCATATCTTTGGAAAGGACTATCGCGAGTGAGGTGGGAGGAGTAGCTTCACCGTCAAGTAATGCCCCTGGCTCCAGCACCAGCGTAGGTGGTATTGCGGCCACAACTCCCTCCAATATAGGTTACGTTTTCAGTTGGCGTAACACTTTAAACTTCACCATAATGCTAACTTTAAGAGTTAAGGTAAATGAAAATTGGAGGAAAAACTTTTATCTTGAAAATATTAAAAAATTCCATCTAACAAAACATTTGTTCATCTCTTCTGTCTTCCTTTTGTTTACTATTCCTTTGTTCGCAATTTAATTTCCTTTTATTGCTCTTTGGGTGAATGGCCTGCGGCCATTGTGTATGGGTGTTTTTATTAGAATGATAGCAAAGTTAGTAGCAATGGTGCCACCACCAGCAGCAGCAGCAGGAGCAGCAGCAGTTGTGGTAGTGGTACTATCTTCTCCATACGTAATGTCACTCACAATCTGTACTTGGAGTCGTGCAAGGATGGCTTACGTTTGTATCTAGAGCGAGACAAAACGACCGAAATGTTGCCCATTAAATTTAAATTATGCGATTATCATTGGCATCAGATATCCATCAGGCAAGTGACTATATTTTATTTTTTTTTTAAAGATAAGCAAATAAAATATTTCGCGAAATTTTAATTTCTGGTTTAAAGTTTACGCATTCAGTTATTGTTATTTTTATTATCCTTCACTTTATTATGTTCATTTAGCATACAAAATGGCGATTTTATTTCAATTTACGTCGATTGTTCATGGACGAATAGTTTTGTTGTTTCCAAGCGATTATTTTCGCTGCCGATAAATGCGGACGTTGAAATTGGCCGTGCATTTTATGTAAGTAAATGCTTATAACTGAGGTTAAAATTGGTTTTTAAGTTTAATCAGTGCATTAGTAAATTTAATTTTCAAATTTATTATTTAAAATTAAGGATCGAAAAGTTTAGAAAAAGTAGTCGGGTTACCGCATAGCGCAGTTAACTAAAAAAGCGATTATCAAGTCTTTATAGTCGGAGTGAGTGCACAACGCGTCACTCACAGATTTAGAGAATAGGTGAAGGCATACAACCAGTAGAAAATATACTCACAAGGCTGCGACTGTGTCCTATTTCTTTTACATGCTTTAGAGACATATCCTGAAGAAACAATCGATTTAATGCTTAGTTTAAGTCTGACCTTTCTAGACGTAGCAGTTCCGTTGGCATTGCCAGATTGTCCGTGTTGCATAAAAGCAACAGTTTTCTTGATCGACTTAGCGAATGTTGCTCTCAAGAATATTTCTCTTATCTTGGGACCCTATTGAAAATTGTTGCTTACTGCTAGCACTTCTTTACGGCGCTGCTAGATGTTTAATAGTCCTCGACAATGATGAGAGGATCATTTGAGTATGAAAATTGTAAATTGTTCAGATAATTTATTTTTCACTCTACTTAAACAAATGGCAACGTTGCATTCATTTTACAAAATAGATTTAATAGTAAGATATTTTTTCTACCTTATATTCCGTGTTGAACGAAAATGGTGTACGGTTTTGGTTCACACAAAAATTTGATCATCATTTGCTCCTTTTTCACTTAACTAAGGATTTCCCTGATATGTATTTGTAGCTTTTTTATTAAAATGTTCCTCAAATCGAAGTTTTGTTATAGGATTACGTCAAGTTCCGAATAATCATGTAAAAAGGTTTCAATGCTTTCCAAGAATACGGGATATTTTGTCGTCTATAGTCCCTGGCTAATAATCTCTTCGCTTATTAGAGATAGTAGCCACATCCCTCAAGACAAAAGAAGATATTTATGTAAAAGAACACTCGTAGATTAAAATCTGATCGCAATTATGGTACCCAACAGACGGGTTACAGCTTTCAAAGGATTGTGAACTAGTAAAAGTGTGAATAACGTTAAACTTCACTTGTTTTAATGAGCAAGCAATAGGGACGATCGCATAAAGAGAGAAGTTAAACACTTCTGTTCCAGGTTCTGATTAATAAACTTTAATACTATTTTCTTATAAAAACCTTTCAGCGGCAGGTCTCTTGAACAAACTTTCGAGATATTACTTGAAATTTGCAGAAAGTAAAATTTTCAGAATTTATAAGAAACTATTGATTTTGTCAAAACGTTTGCTACACTAAGAAACCTTTTAAAATAAGGTAACGTTTACATTCCTGATCAAAGCAAACTCCCAAATTGATTTAAGCATTTCCGTCTGTGCGTCTATGGTAAACATTCGCCTAAACTAAGGGTATCAAATTTGGCAGAAATATGGGACGGTCTTGCATGCAGTTGGCTATTGAAAATGCGCGAAATCGATCGAAGGATGTACAATATCGTGTAGACTGAAAATGCCGTTACTTTCAAAAGCCATTTAAAAGCGACAAAAATTACACAACTTGTAGCTAAAGCTACAAAAATTTGGGCTTATATCCCATGAACCACCCTTGCTACCTGCACATCGTTATGGTCACGGCTACTTAATATTCCATTTGGATTTTTTTTTTTTGTCTTTTTTTGAAGAATAGGTTGTTGGTATAAAGTATTCGGTCATAGCCGAATAGAATTTTCCTACATTGTATATTTAAGTACGGCCGCGTGTGGTCATTATTCGTTTTTGATTTGGATGAATGTTAGCCGCAGTAGTAATTTTTTTCCTTGTTACATTTATTACGTTCTTTGCTTAACAACGACAACAACAAAAGGGGGAGTTGCAGCAACTCTTAATATTGCCTGAGAATCAAGAACGCCGTCAATGTTCAAACAAACGAACGTCCATTAATGAAGTGAAGCGTTATATAATCGACACGTTTATCGATGACTACGGCAACTAAAAAATATTGTGGAATTTTCTATTTTCCTTATTAAGCTCAATAGTTGTAAGCATGGCAGGATAGAATTGTAATTAAAAGCTAAACGACAAGAAAGAAGTCCGCTTAAGGCGAAAGATTCTTTTTGAGGAATAACTAAGAAGACAGTAAAGAAAGATGGCGAGAGAAAGATAGAAAAAAGGATGATGTATAGAAAAGATACAAAAGAATTAATAATAATAATAATTAGCAAAAGAACACAATAAAAGGAAAAATAGTAAGAAATAAGAAATGTGTAAAGCTCTTATACTTTAATATGATGTGATTAATGTTTCCTAGAATGAATATATTTATATACAAATAAAAGTACATAGTAACAAAATAATGCTATTCGTTTATCTATGAGTTTTTGTGATGCACTTCATTATTATTAGATTTAATAGTTCAAATAGGAAAAGGTCAGAATAGTAAATCGGTGAAAGGAGAAGCTAAAGGATTTAGAGGACTAAGTGTTAATTTACTTTGGTCTTTCGTTTGCAATAAATTTATTATAGTGACACATGCAAACAGTGCGGCTTGAAGAAGTGATGATATATATATGAAAAATACATTATATTTATAACTAACGGTAAAAGTGTTGCATATACAACACAGCATACAAATCTGTACAATAAATGTGACAAAAAATAAAAAAAAAAAACAAACAAAAACTTAAATTCAATAATATATTAAATAAAATAAGAAAAAAATTGTAATCAAAAGTTTATCATTGCCATCATCAGTCGTAATCATGCGTACTATATATACACATTATGAGTAGATTTATGATAAGTAAATATAAATTTGCATATGAGAACAATAAATATAGAATTGAGAATAAAGTGAAACGCATTTGGATCAAAATGAAAAAAAAAAAAAAGAAAAAAAATATACAGAAATAAAATTCGATTTTTTATTGCAATTTAAGTAGAGGCCTCCGCCTCTAGCATCTAACACAGCATAAGTGCCCCGCTTTTAAACTACCTTAACGATTTATTGGTGTCCCGATGGGTCTTCTTGCTCTTAGAAGAATAACACCAAAGTAGTTAGATGAGGAAACAAATGGTGTCTCTAACTGTCGTATGTTATTCTTTTTCTTTGTTGATAACCAGGATCGTTGATACGGACCGTTCTTATTCCAACAGTAGTAATAAAACAAAAGCGCGATGGTTTGACGTGTTTAGAGCTATGGCCATTTTGAATTGCTCTCCCCTGGCAATTGCACAGGATGGAACGAAAGTTGCATACGTGTACCACATCGTCTTCTCCCATTTTAGTGTAGAGAAGGGGGGAAAGAACACTGTTCACTAGCAAAACAGCTATTGTCAGTTATCTTCCGGGAATCTTTCTAGAGTCTCGTATGGGTCGCAGTCAACAAACACTACAACTTTCAACGAATTCAACAACGAATCGTTGCGTGTTGCGGCAAATACTCATAGCATTGAATGATGGCCTAGAACCGTTTTGGGGTTGAATTACAATCAAAAATTACGCTCTGTAACTTTCCTATTTCAACGAACAACTAGTCGTGTGCAGAGGATTTGCTTACAGCTTACAGTGCTATTTACGCGGTAAAAGCTTTTGGTGAGCTGCCTAACTTATATGAGCTCTCTTGTTATCTAGTTGGCACTCTATACTTTTCTATCGATCAGTTCTGCGTCCTTCCATTTAAGTGAATCATTTGCTTTATCCAGTTGATGAGAGTGCGGTTTGGAACTGAGCATGCTTTTCTTCGGCAGAAATTCAAATAAAACAGACAGACAGCGTTGATGGGAGTCGGTTTTCAAAGTGATTTGATACCGCCCCTTCTTTTGCCACATAATTTGTTCCGTTTGACATTATTTTTGATCACCAGCGATAGTTCTCTTTAAAAATGGCTTCCCTTCTTGAATTCTGACAAGCAAGTCGTAGATGTCAAGGCGACGTAGTAAATTTCTTTTTCTCTGCGCCCCTATGGCGGGTTTCACGCGTCTCTCGTGATCAAGAACAATCGCATTCAGTAAATTTAATCAGACTCTCAACGACCTCACGTTTGTTATTCTGCGATTTATAATAAATATCTTCATCTTGTCATCATCATCTTTAACTGGTCTTCCAAAACGTAGTGAAACTTTGAAATCGAATTTGCCGTAAAACGGATTTTTGCCAGTCAGGTTCGACACTGGCATTTTATCAATACATTTTCTTCGCGCACCATCATATCAAGCAAGACAATCTTTGTTATATGGTGATCGAAATGAACACTATGACGGTGCTCGATTGCACAAGCAATTGCGAGCCTATGCCAGGGAGGAACGCACCGGTTTATTCCTAGAATCTTGTTAGCAGAAAACCAATGTTTAATCGTTTATTATCCATTCGATTCTCTTTCTACCTCCGGTTTTGTAATTACAAAACACTTTCGTTTACCTTTCCTATTCCCCCTGTTCGTTTATTTATATATCCAAACCTACATTCCTAATCGAGCAGTCTATTCTAACATGAGTACACCATGGGCTTGTATTAAAAGAATGCCGTTGGAACCCCTTTAAAGACCACGTTTGCAATATAAACTACACGTCTTTCGTAACAATAGTCTACACGATTCTTACGCGTATTTCTCTAATATGATGTTGAAACAATCCTTAAAACGAGTAGTCTCTAGTCCATATCAGTTCTCGTTGCCTGATAAAACCGATATGATTCCTGAACGCAATGCTTACGCAGATTAAGATTGGTTCAGGAAAACGACGGTCGAGAAGAACTGAAATTGTGATCAATGCTTCCATCTAACCTATCTTCAAAGAGAAGGTGTTGCCTTTCACCTGCTCGAAGTCAGCTGACGTGACTTCGAATGCGTTGACCCTCCCAGTTTCGTATTATAACTTAATACTGCAATACTTGGTAGGGGAACAAATTGAATTTGTGGTCTTAACTTTCAGAATGACTTAAGCATTTCTTGTTTGTACGTTACAAGTTTGAATAAATTATTATATATAGACAGATTACTCTATTGAAAGAAAAGCAATGCTTTACCGTTCGAACACTATTTGATCAAGCTGCTAACTGTGTTTAACTGCGAATAAGCTTCAAAGGAATGCGTTTTCAAATTAAAATTAAAATACAGAAAACTTGACCAAACAATCGCAAATATTTATTAGAAATGGCTTTTTATTATTTATTCCGCCATTTTTGCGTCCTTCTTGGAAGAGATTTCGTTTGCATTTAAAATTTTTTTCCTCTCTCTATTTCATTTTTCCTTGTCGTTCGTTAATTAGAAAACTAATTACGTTTTAACTAAGGAGTGAGGTAAAATTGATAGTCGCGCAATCTTGCTTTCCTCTCATAATATTGTGTTTGTCGCTCCTATCAAGTGGAAACTCAAAGCCTACTGAAAGAAGAATATCATTAAAAGTAGAAAAGAAATTGCAATTACGTATCCAGCGTTTGCTTTTTTGAAGGAAAGCACAAATTGCTTTTAAATTTTTCCTGCACTTATGCGGAAAAATATTGATATTAAAAGAGCAACTGGATTGTTTATAGAACAATCACAACATAAGTAATGTAGTCGATGCAACGAAAGATATTCTATTTTGCACTTTAGTCAAGTACTTTTGCAATGCATATCGCATAACTTGGTTATTTTTTTATGTAAATTTTTTATTATCCCTCTCTCTCTCTCTCCACTTGGAAGTTTCTTATGACGAAAAAGTGGGAAGATTTAATATTAAATTTAATAGCCACTATACCATACCAGCCATCAATTCATTACTGAAGGTAAATATTCAATATTTGGAACTAAACCCTATTGGTTGGGTTGCAGTATAAGATGCTGGAGAACGATTACTTCATCGGCCTACTTTTCAGTATGCTTTTAGTTTTCACTATCTTCCCCGACGGTTAAGTGTGTACTCAGTACGTTGTGCCATTCGTAAGGCGCGTCCGACGTAATGACACCGATGCGATGAGATACGCGTTCCAAATTCGTTTTTGCCCGATTCATTTCTCCGATTACTCGAACATCAGATGCTTCATTCTGTGCCTTCTTTTTATTTTTGTTTATTTGTGCGGCTAACTTGGCATGTGACTGTCGGTCCATCTATCTATTCATAGATTTAGGCGTTCGTTTCATTCACGAATCTCTCTACGTTCCTTTTTGCTTCTTCGCCGGCTACCCTTCTGTAACAATTAGTAAAATATATTTAATACCTTCACATTCTTTATTATCGAGTAAAAAAAAAGAGAAAATTATTGTGGTTTGCAACCTTAATTAAAAGTACAATTTTGATAAAAGAAACTTCACTCCTGATGTATTTTATTTTTTTATTTTTTTTTTTTTTTTTTTGAGATTACTTTCTCATTTGAAAAGCGCACATGTATGCATCTACAAGATGTTTAGATATTTAATCTCGTAGGCTATTGACTTTCCTTGCCTCGCTTCCCAGTTAGTTTGTTATTGTAGTCAGTTATCCGATTGTTTTAGTTGGGCAAATGTTTCCTACGTACACAATAGAGGAATTCTCCCATGCATGCAATTCGTTGTTGTTTACAGTTTAATTTCATTTTTGTACATATATACATAAAAATATGAGCTAAAATTTCCAATTTCATGCTTTTGCTTTTTTGTAGCAGAATAAAAACTTTTTTTTATTTCTTTTGTAACAAATCGTATCAGATTTTCTTTGTAATCCTGAGCAGTCTTTATTGCAAGTTGTTGACGTAATGAAATTGAACTTTTGCGATGAAGGGAGGGGAAGTAAACTAAAAGTTGTGTTGCTGCAATATCTACATGAATAAAATACCAACCAACCAGAAGAGCATGTTATACACAATGCGAATCATATCAGAAACAAATAAGTGAAGTAAATAATACCGTAAAACGGTAGATGTAGGATACGATATATGACCGTAAATTAATACTATGTAAATTAATACTATGTGTTCAGTAAATCACTTTAGCATGAAATGAATCTCGAATAGTTCACGTCTGCAAAATATTTGAGAAATGCTTTGGTTTTCAGCCAATTTCTTACAAGAATTCTTTGTATCAAAATGTGTGGTGTGCATCGAAAGTGCGATTCAAGAAATTTGTAAAAATTTTTTCTTTCTTGGCTTATTCCCATGTACGCAAATCTGAAGCCAGAATTTGTCCATAGATGTACTTAGCTGCGGATGTGGTTACCGTCAAACAGTGTGGTTGAATATGTTGAGTTTTGTGGAAAGAAAAGAGCATTCGTCGGCAGCGTTATGTCTTCCTCGAAAGATATGAAAGGAAGACGCTTTTTCACGACAATGTTATTCGGGATGAAAAGTGGACTCATATCCCAGGCGCAAAAATCCATCAGTAAGCCTAGACGCGCTATTCACCCCGACTCATTTTCGCAAGAGGACGATATTTCGTGGTTGCCAAGAAGCAGAGAGTCGTGGTGCGTTAAAATTTAGTGACAATTAGCCAATGTGAACGATTCCCTGTTCAAAAGACGGCCACGCATTAGAAGCGCTCAACTGGGAAATGCTAACACATGCGGCTTAGTTATACGTTGGCGTCTATGAGTCATGAGATGTCCTATGCAAGATTTGTTCTTGTATTACAGTAAACACTACGCTATAATTTTCTTCGCATTGTCTTTGCGCTGACATACCTTGGAGTTTGCTTTCATTCAAAATGAATGTGTAGCCTATCACTTGATAGGTATCAGAAGATTCGCATCCAATTGAAAATTTATTTTTCGGTTCATAGTTTTTCTTTCTCTTTTTTTTGTTTTTTGTTAAATCAAGCATAAGTGAAAAATTTTTTAATAATGCAAAAATTTTATATTCTATTTTATTTATGCGTGAAATTTTAAAAAGCACATATGTACAGTTATTGATACCAATAATAAATTTCCATTTGTATCATATGGGCTTACTATATACTATGAGCGCAACAGCACGTATTCATAGATATCAATCGAGTTCTCTGGAGTATGTTTACTATAGAACTATAGAACAAAGGAAAAAGAAAAAAATAAAAAAAATGGAAACCAGTGAAAGAGTAGCGAACGTGTGTATGTTAATTTTGGAAAATGTGTGTGCATCTCAAACTAGGGTAATAAACACCATACATACAAGCCAGGCATCATGCAGCGATATGCGAGCTTTGTATTTATATCAGCAATTTCCAGCATATAAATTTGCTCTGATTGCTGTGATGTGTATAAAGAGAACCTCTGTATTACGCATAGAAAATGGGTAAAGGAAGGGGAGTACGTTTTTGATTGTGACTTAAAGCTCTGGGAAAATTTACCATTTTAACAAAAATAACGCCACTCGTGCAACATGGAATAAAAAAAGCAAAACTTAATGCGAATTGAAGATAAAATATGTTTACGCCATTATTGGAATTTAATGGCGTAGCTCTAATGGATATATATGCATGCATATCTGAGCCTTTGTGGGGAGTATAGTAAACTAATATATTCAAGCTTCAATATGTTTTTTTTTTTTTTATGTTCATCCGGAGAGAAGGCGGGTGAAACTATTAACCATAAAATATTTGTAGTATTCTTGATAAGCATGAGATTTTAAATTCATTTTCTTGTGTCTGTTTATGGGAAAATTTCCCGTCTGCTTATTTCATCAATTGCATGTTGCATTTTATTTACGGAAAATTATATATAATGAAGAGAAGTCTTTAAAAAGCCTTACTTTGAGGGTGGGTACACCCAAAGAAATTTAAAAACATACAAACAACTAACTTTGTGTGTGTACTTTTAAAAGCTGGATATAAACAGGAAATCTTTTTAATTTTCGTCTTCTCAGTTAGGTTTCTTTCGACGTTTGGCATGTATTACTATTCAAGTGATAGGGGCAAAAAAATTCGTATTAGACTGAAACAACCTTGCAATCTAACCTCTGTGATTTCTACTAATTTATAGCCTTTTTATTTTTTTATACCCGTCACCGAAGCAACCATCAAATTCTAAATCGGTTTCAGCACGGCCGCCTGCCTCCTGTCCCTCTGTGTAATGTCTGTTGTAAACATTCTCCTGGCCGCGAAAATGAACCTATCGACTTTAAATTCAGAAGAAACATTGGAAGTTCTTGCATGCAGGCTGGTCTTGAGAACGAGCCAAATCCGTCTAAGGACATACCCACAGAACGACATAAACTGACAAGACCTCTATTTTATAAAAAACAAAAAAAAAATTGGTTTTTTGATCATCACCCATTAACTGTAGCAGTTAAATATTTAACAATTTGCACACATATTCTATGGGGGATTCTGCAGCACCTGTACAAAAATTGACTACCGCTACCCGTATGTCAAAATTTATATTTTTTTAAAAACCTTTATAAGGCACAGAAACAAGCTCCAGAAATCCCATAAAGTATATAAATTGTTGGCCAGTTTCAAGTTCGGAAAGCACCTAAATATGCCCGTCTGTTCGTCTGTCCATGTGTCTTTCTAGACAACAGTGTTGTATTTGCGATAAACACTTGCCCGTCAGCAAAACTAAGTAAGTGACCTAAAAATTTCACTCGTCTTCAACACACACACGTCCACGTGACAAAAACTTTTATTTTGTAAATAGAAAAAATCAGTCACGCCCACTCCATATTGCAGAACGTGAAAATTTAGTTGTCTTAGCTTTCCTTGCCTTTTTCAGGGTAATGGTGACGGGTATAAAAGATTCGGTCACAACAGAATATAATTTTCGTAATTGTTTTTTTGGATTAATTTTTTTCTTTTGCTGGTTCATTAATTTTCCGATAGTAATCGGCATATAGGCCATGCAACAATAAATTAAGTGTACAAAATGATTTCTTCTAAAAGAGATGTTAAATTAAAATCCTCATTAGCTTAAGAGCTATGATTAGCTTAAAAGCATTTACTCATATAACCTGCGTTTTCAATGACTAAATGTTTTCATTGACAAATCAATATTTAGTTGACACAAGTATGTGTAAACAGATGGATGGAAATATTTACATACAAGTTTTTTTTTTCTTCGGACTGTATCCCGCCAAAAACCAACGATGTTCTTATGTCTTACCCTGCGGCTCGCTTAGGGGAACCCCTTTAGCACCGCTTAGAAGAGATTTAGGCACTACCTATAAGCATATGTTTATGATCCTCGTTTATTTGTTTTTTTCAAAATGTTTACGCCAAACGCTTATATTGCTTTCATTTTTTTAAGGTGGTGTAGCGTGTCTGTCATGATATTTTGGGAGAGAGGATGCTTTCCAATTACCGTCATTTGCATCCGACGTTCATCTTTGCATTACACACACACACACACACACACACACACACACAAACACACATTTTCTATACCGCGGAAATAGGTTGTGGTTAGTTTATACCTTTGGGTATTTCTTTTCTCTTTGCTGCTTTTCTCAGCAACTCAAATCTTGGAGCATTTCCGTTGCAACACCGCCATTCATGTTATGGAGCACGTTTTGCCGTCCGCATCCCCATAGTAGTGAGTTGCCACTTTCCGAACCTTTCCATGTACTGCCGGAACCCACTACGGCCATTAAGAAATTGCGCGAGGTGATAAGTCATTTACCGCATACGCGCTTTCAATCCATTGGCTGAGCCGACGCCGTTCATCGATGCGCCCACAATAGAAAAAAAATTGTCATAAGTAACTTAAAATCGACATCATTTTTAATATATATACATATATATCATTTGTAGCATTTGGATCAGAGATTAAGCCAAATTCGATATTGAATGCACTCATCGATTCTGCTCACAAATTTCTCGAGTCGTCTAGGAATTAACACCCTGCGTCTTAACATTTGATTTGCGGACTCGAGTTAAAGCTCAATATTTTGTTAAGTAAGTTCGGGGAAAACAAACACTCGCAAACACGAACACATCTACGTTTACTCAACACCTTTTTATGGCTGAGTGGTTAAAAGGCCCGTAGAGCGTTACTTATAGAACAAAGAAAGAATTTATAGTCTACCAAATTCCATAATGAAATATTTAATAAAAAGTCAAGAAAATAATTTTTTCCATTTTCCCCAATCGATACCGTTCGAATCACGATGATTAGGCAGGACTAACCCTATGGGGATAGTATTTTTTAAAGGGGAGACACAGCGCATAGATAGTCAAAAACAAAAATGATGTAAGACTTCTTTAGACACAGATCCTGAAGACCCAAAACCAATTGAAGGTTTTTTCCAGTCCAAACGATTAGCAAGGAATACTGTATAAGTGCTATGAAGGCGATGAGGGCTACAAAACTGACAAAGAACAACTAAGGTGTTCTCACAATAGTTCCTCTCATAGGTGTAAAAAATTGTAGCCGAAAAGAAACTTTTTGAATTAATTAAATCCTAAATGTGGACTTTAATAAAAATCTGTTAATTGATGTGCGTGTTATTTCCAAACTCAAGCACCACTTGCTTATGAAGTTGAGCACAAAGTTTTTAACAAATACATTAAATAATAGTAAATTAATTAACAGCGATAAAATGGTCACGTTTTTGTTGTTGCTTTACGGATATTAATGTGTTGCTAGATTTGGGTATATTGATTCTATCAAAGCCTATGCGACGATAAAAATTAAATTAGGAATGGCGAAGAGGGCGCTTACAAACCGATTTGATGGAGCCCATGGAGCTTTCCACCGATTTACCTTGGATTGAAATTTTCAATACGCGAACCGACATTCACTCTGAGTGACGGATGTCTAAGATTTGTTTTAAAATGAATTGTGATCGTTAGTTCTCTATGTTTAATAAAATTTTTCTTTTTACAGTCTTTCTAAGTAATATAAAATCTGAAGTATTTAAGTTGAATGATTGAAATGATTGAAAAAGCAAAGGTTTTCGTACTCACTCTATGTAGATCAGAGGTACACATCGATATATATGGGTATTAATATTTGGTGCCGTTAACTGAATTCATTTTATCAGTTTATCGGAATTCCTAATACCAGCAAGGAGTGCCATGGAATGGTTCACTAACTGCTTCTATGAGACCAAGCGGAATGCTAGGTGCGGCTTGCTGCCCTACAATGAATTTAAGGGTTCATGACTTCCAATAGTGTACACGTGCAAAGGAGGGCATTCAAGATTCACCTCAATGTAACAGTAACTTGAATATTTATGGAAGTGAAATTTTCCAAAAATATAAATAATTGACAAATAATGTGTAAATAAAATACTATTACTTTGCTCGAATAAAATTTTTCATATTTTTTGCTTAATTATGAAAAATATAAAAGTAAAACTTTTAATAAACTTAAGTTTTACAAACTTTGATTTAATTTTTCATCTTTAAATTTTAGCGTTTCTTGTCCTTTGCCTAATTTCTCCTAGCCATGAATAATTCGAGGACTATTTAGATCGAAGTAACAAATGTCTATTTGAGTCGAAGTTATATTTCATTTAATAAGAGCTGCTATGAATATGTTTTCATTATTTCTTTATGCATTTGCACGCAACACTTTGCATTGAATAGTGCACCAGTCAAGGATACCTCATTGATGTAGGAAAGTGAAGTGATTCGCTACGTTGAAGAATTTCCTAAGGGAAGAGATAAAAATCTGAATTTCGTTTTTTCCTTTTTTTATAAAATCATAAATCTTTTACTTATTTAATTTTAAAATACGTGCAAAAGTATGCGAATATTGAAAGGAAGATGCTAATCAAACCAAAAATCTTAAGTTTGCCGCAGCTTTGATGTTTTACTTGAAAGCAACTGGCGTTGTAAGTGCTTTGGATTTGATTTTGTGTACTTAATAATTAAAATAATATTATAGGAAGCGCTTATATGCGCGGCTGTAATTACTAGAGGACAACTTTTGTTGTTGTATTTTCCTCTTTACATCGTCGAAAAGAGATGATAAAGTAATGCAAGAAACGGAGTGAAAAAATATACATATGGGCGAATAGCACCGGCTGCAGCAATATCCAATTTCCCGATTCGGGTCAAATAATCTGTACATAGGCTTTGCTGTAAGCTGGAAGCATTCATGCGTCATATAGAAACTTTGGCAATAACTGATAACTAAAAGCATTATAGCTGGGCAACATACTTTTCTTGAAAGTCCTGACATTGCCCGATGCTCAAAACGTCGATTTGTCAAAGATATTATTACTTTTCACTGTTTTCGTCACAAAAAATCAAAATTGAAATTTGTCGCCATATGTAGTTCCCGTATATACTTAGTTTCCGTACGGAATCCCATGTACGGTGATGTTAAGGGAACAGACCTGTGTAGTCCAAATTTCCTACGATTAATTTTTAGACTAAATTGTCATTACAGAGCAGTTTTCAACATAAAAAACAAAAAATAAAAGTCTTTTGGCAAATGAATTACTGCTCATGTGAATCCTTATGTGGAATGCCATACAAAAATTGAGCCCACATGATTTGAACATGGTCTAA
Source organism: Glossina pallidipes (assembly GCA_000688715.1). Classification (NCBI taxonomy): domain Eukaryota; kingdom Metazoa; phylum Arthropoda; class Insecta; order Diptera; family Glossinidae; genus Glossina; species Glossina pallidipes. The sequence goes on from KK500074.1 coordinate 222,984, forward strand.
TATATTTTTATATCGAATTACCATTAGGGGCACGTTTTCACCATAGGTTATTAAAAATTGGACCTTTATGGTACGTAAGGGTTTGTTTTTCTTGGAAGTCCTTATACGTAATAGTATCCAAATGTAGGCCAAATTCAATAGAGTTTGATTTTTTTCCAAATCATTCTGATGAAGCAATCTCCATCATGAAATATCAAATATTAAGAATATTTGCCGTATTTTACTTTATTTTTCATGAGAAGTTGGATTCAAAAATAGATTTGCGTAAGCGAAAATCAATAAGTTTAATATCTTTAATGTTATTAATAACTATTATGTATCAATTTTCACTATGAAACGTTGCTATCTAGACTTCCCTCACGTAAGAAGATTCAGTTATCATAGTAAAACGCTTCCTTCAGTTCAAGTTTTTCACGTAGTATCAGAATACCGGAAAGCTATTACTCAGTGACTTTTTTCGAAAAATTTTTAAAATTTAACTTTTCTTTTTGGAAAAAAAGACGTTATATGAGGAGTGATCGATTAAGTGGTCCCATGCAATCCACTTTCAGTAGAATTAGTGCTTGAACGTAAGCACGTCGGCATCCCAAACGTCATAAAAATATCTCAAGTATTGCGAGCTGTAGGTTTAAAATAAAAATACTTGGCAGAAATTTCCCTGACGGGCGGACCGACGGTCAGACTACTTTAGAATCATTTTCTGAATCGATCAATATGATAAAAAGTGTGTCTATCTTAACCCCTTCTGCCTTTTACATAAGTTCGCGCAAACAGTTTGAATTGATGCAAACAATTTCGAGCAGGTACCTGCACACTCTGTGCGTACAGAAAGCTTTGAGGAGCTCCAACTTGTGCCCAGAGCTGGCAAAGAAATTTTTCAGGGAGAATAAAAATGGCGCGTTTGCTTTGCATTGCACAATAATACCAGGATTAGAAGCCACTGATGCATGTGTAGCTTCGCAAAGAACATAAAATAAGTTCTAAATTCTTTAAAATATTTGCAGCATATCGACGAACACATACGTACGTGAAAATTTGTTGTAAGATTGCACCACTGATGTCTTTGCGACAGAGAAAAGTAGTAAATATTTTTTATATTATTCTCATCGTTGTGTTTAGCCGGAACGGACGTCTCCCTTATAATGTTCAAGTAAATGTGTAGAACGAGCTTAGCAGAGAAATGCGTTTACCGTTGAAGATGAATGCGTAATATCTGCTAAGCACAAATACTTTTATTTTACTGTCTTTCAGACCTCTTTGACACTGCACGATAAAATTCTTCACACGGTAGAAAAGAATTCCAGTTAGTAAGCATGTGCTCGAAGCAATCCAATAATAAAAATAATTTATGTCAAAGAAACATAGGTGTTATAGAATAATAAAATGCATATAAGAAGCATTAAGTAGAGGAAAGAGAATTTGTTTAAATACTTTTTATGACACAGAATCTGTGCGACGAATGGTTAGTTGGATAAACCTAAAGCGGTTTGGAATATCAGGCCGATCCCAGATATATCCACTTAAATGGGATATACGCATTTTAAAATCTCAAATCGGATGAGAATCAATTAAAAATTTATTTGTCAAAAACTCCTAACCAATGTTTGTGTTCTTGCGAATAATAAACGGCAAAGTTACTCATAGGAGGGTAAAGCATAGCTTAGTCGATTCATACCACTTCAACTCTTCTCTTTTCTATCCTACTTAGATAAAAAAAAAAAAAGGGATAGAAAGTGATAAAATGATATTTCATTTTCGCACAAATCCTTGGCATACGTATATCTGAGAGAAGGAATGTATTTTTTTGTGGTTGTGCATTACTGTACAAAAAAATTTCCACAATGTTTCAAGTTTTCTTTTGGCTAATATTCAAAAACTTTGCTGAAGAAAAGTAAATTTTTAAGAAAAAGGAAAGAAAAGAAAAATCAAGAGAAACGTTCAAGTGTCACTTAAACTTAAGAAGACACCACATAGTTATGGTTAAGAATAAAAAATGATGATGCCCCAGTATATATCTTTCCATGTAGTCGTCATTCGATGGTATATTAATTTTATTATATCGTTTGGAAAAAAGTATAGCTATTCTAGAGATTAGTGATGAAAGGAAAATTCTTCCACGAGAACTACATGAGTAGCAAAGTTTTACATATTCTTTCTTCCCGTCGTAATTGAGAGATTAACTAGCTCAAGGCCTGTCACGGCGTTAGTATTTCATCTAAAATGGCATTTTTGCTATGCAATACCTCGTTATTCGATACGAACATATTTTCTTCCCTGCCTGACTACCTGCCGCGTACGTCTTCATCATCAAGCACAATTTCTGCCATATGGTATTTTTTCAAAGATTTCCAAAGAGTTTTCCTTTTATCTGATAGACGTTGAGAAATGCGACTACAGTCGATTGTAATCGGATTCTTTTCATTTCATTTTAAATTAAATCCTTAAACCTGAATATTTACCAAAAAATAATATATTGAATGCATCTCTATGTACGTATATGTATATGTATGTGGATGCTTGTGCTGTGGTCGAGCCAAATCCATGTCAACACAAGTTTTACCACTTTTTTGGTTCAACTGTTTTTCGCACTTTGCACTTTTTACGAAAAAAAGGGAAAAAAGCAAAACTGAGTTATAGCTGCGCCAACGTTTTTATGCGGTTTTTCCTATTTTCGTCTCTTCTTTATACTTTGATCAGAACTTGTTCCTTCAAGAGCTCACTAACAATGCAATTGCTAAACATTTGAAAGAAATACATCAGAGGGATAAGTTACTTAGAAAACATAAGAGTTTTATAAACAAAAAAAGAAGAACGAGAGACAAACTGAAACGGATGCAACTAAAGCGTATAAAACTAGATAGAGAGCAAAATAGAAATAACAATGGCTTGTAATTTACGGTGAATGAAAAATAACTTTTTATTGTCCCCATAACGAAGGTAATGCTTAAGGTAATGTTGTTCTATTACAAAAAGGTGATGTTACTCCGGAATTGCTTTGCAATCAGAAACTCCATGAAAAAAGCGACTAACACTTCGCCTAATAATATTCTTCGTTTATTTCTGTGGTAAAATACATCCAAAAAACTATACCTTCTTTTCATGTAAGAGCGTACTTTATCCTCGTCCTATTTGCAGCATAAAATACCAAATATTTGAAAATGTGAAAATGTTTTCAACTTTTCGTTTGTTTTTTTATTATGCGACCAATCACTCATCGGCTGTCGCCTATATGTGTAACATGGTGGTCAAAAAGAAGCAGGGAACAAGAAAAATACAGGGAGTAGTCGCTGCAGAGTGGGTGTGTGCCCAATGGGTAAGCGTTATGCTTGCACCGATTGGGCAATCAATTCGACTTTTTCCATACGTGCAGTTATATGGAAACGGATTCCAAGAATTAGCCCAATTGATCCAAAGGTCTTCCGTCGTTTTTTGTCGAAAAATTTTGTAAAAACTCAATTACTTCCCTATAACAAGTTTTTCATAATAAGGCATTGTGTGGGATATGTTCGTAAAAATAATCGAAACCAAAGCCATTTCCAATAGCCGTCGTCTTTTGATGAAAATATGTCAGTGTAACCAGTTGCATGATCATAATATCTAAGAAATGATGTGATCTAAGCTGACCACCAAAATGCATTGACAGATGGCAAAGGGACACAAAAATTTAAAAAGATTAAAAGAGTGGTTCCGAAATGATTCATACAATAAAAGCTGAGTATATTTTAAGTCCCTTTGGGTGTTTCATACATAAACACACAACTGAATGCACCATGTATCGGAAATGACGTAGCATGTAATCAGTTCAAACACGGGATAAGCCATTAAAAGAAATATCGCTGGTCTCTATTTTCGGTCTGTGATAGGTCTCTGGCTGCACTTGATTATCTACGTCTTCTCATCTCTTTTTCTTGAAACCATTCACAAATGTTTCCTTTCCGAATGCCTATAAAATTTGGTATAAAAATTGTATTTCATTCCCTTTCATGCTTCCCTTCTTTCAAAAAGTCTCGAACAATTTTTTTCCTTAATTGCTATCAAATCATCTTTAAGACCTTTTTTTTGATTTTTGCATTTTAAAGGCTTGTGAGCTTTGCTTCGATATCACTATCGTCATGTAAATTGCACTTTATTGCCGCTCAGTGTTTGATAACAAGTCTGCAGTGATGCTTACATTCTCCGCCATTTGAGTATTTTTCCATTTATAATGCTATCGATTTTACAGCAGTAATTGCTTTTCATTGCTGTCCTCAAATTCTGCCCGTTCTCCTTATTGAGTTCGGCTTACATATATACTTATGTACAAAATTTTAGGAAGAAACTTGCTTTTGTAACATGCAACGCAAACAATTTCGACTTTTTACAAAATTTCAAATTACACTTAAGCCGCACAAAGCATTAGCACAATAACGCATATATATAAATTTTTTATGTCAACCCTCTGTTTTTAAGTTATGTAAAAAAACATAGATATGTCTAGAATAGAAGGAACAACAACACTATTTGCCATTTATTAAGCACACGAAATGGACGAAGGAATAATTTCTATAAGTTTTTGAAAGATTTAAGCCAAAAGACGGTAAGTCAACGTATCCGATCCCAATTTCCAATGTGGTTGACCATACCGTGGTAGAGCTCGACCATACTGTAGCAGGTTAGCGTGGGATCCACTTGATTGAATGCTGGTTGGATAAAAGCGTAACACTTATCGGCCAAGCGTATTTACTGTTTACCAGTACATTGACAATGTTGCTCTAATAGTCAGTCTATTTATGTTTGGATATACATTTATGTATATAAACGGAAGATGATGAACGCACCAACTAATATAACACGCATCTGTTTCTATAGCCGGATGAAACTACCCACATTCATATATTAGGCAAAAAATGTCTGCCGGAAATGGTTACAGTGTTGCCAATTTTTAATATTCTTTAAAAATAAATTATTTTGTTAATCTATATATTATATAGGAGAGCTTAAACTATACGCTTAATAATATCCTCGAAGACTTTTATTTAATTAACTTTCCCGTCATTCAAGGAAGATTGTGAAAAAATGCTTTTCTTTCTTTGGCTGTGAGGGCGGCATTTGCCCCTAACAAGGCTTTTATCGAAAATCACCCACTTAAGATGGTGACCACATTAGGCTTCTCAAGCTTGCCTTGCATATTGTACTGAGAGATTAGGAAACTCGCAAATGTGAATCTAATAAAGTATAACAGCACCACAACTGATATCAAAAATCAGCCCACAGACGTCAATAAGCCTTCACCGAGTGGTAAACATTAAGTACTGACGTACGGTTTCATTAAAAAATCACCAAATGGTATTGTAATTTTCTCTTATGTAGCCCGCATGTCTCCTCGCACCATCAACGATTTTTATGTCCCCTCTAGCTAGAATAGCTATGATTTCTACAAGTCACTAGGCTTGTAACACTCCGGAATATCTAGTAGAAAATGCAAAAAACGGAGGTCATTTAAACCGTATTCCGTGAGTCGAAAAGAGATGATATGTACGTCCGTCCGAATGTTCTCAGGACGTAAGTATTTCATGCAACGTACATTTATAATCAGTTGAATTTCGCAAATCGCATTCGCAAACCAAGGCAATAACTAGGTTTATGCCCACACGTCCAGAAGAGTTGAAGCACAAAAGTTATGAATTTGAAGTCAATGTGAGATTTGGCATGAATGCTCAAATAGTTGTACGAGATTTGCAACGGCGTCTGTTTGTAGAAAATAGGCCTAACATTTTTTTGACTAATCTAAAGTAAGCAATATTTGAAAATCGCTGAAAAGCACGAACGAATGGTTTTCTCACGAATTTGTTTTTTAATTTCTGACTAGTTTTTGCATAAGCTAGCAATAGCATTAGCAAAAACATTTGTAAAACATATCAATGTATGTAGCAGTGTATATATCATGTAATTGGGAGTTAATTGAGTTTAAAATAAGCTCTGCGATGGCCTCTTTCGGTATGCGTATCATGTTACGAGCATTCTTCTCTGGGTATTGCTAAGTGATTACAGTTTCAAAATCTGCTCTTGATGGCCTACACATTAAATAACTTTTTTTGTTTTCCGATATATAGAAGGGCGTTGTGAAATTTCTATAAAGTTTTCTTTTTTTTTTATTTGTTGTTATTTAGAACATCCGTTTAGTCTGCAATGGCTACAAATGTAACGCATCAGCGCCATTGCAACCAAGCTCGCAATTAAATGCTCTAGTTTTCAGCAATGAAAATGCACATGCAGACAAAGAACTCTTTCGGGATTTGAACATTTACATACACATGTTGCCGCCCGTTCCCCGGTGTTCGGCGTAATAGTAGTGGGCGAGTTGATGGTAGCAGTTGCAGTACTTTAATCAGTTTAAAAAGGAAAAAGCGAAAAAAAGTTTCTTAGTTTAAAAGAGTTGATAGAATTGTTTGGCAAAGGCTTAATGCAGGTGTAAGCAGCAGCATCCAACTGTGTATGCGTCCCTTTGTTTAGTAATGCGATACCGCTTTCGCATTTAAACGTGCATGCACAACATAAAGTCTATATACTCTTCACATACACTTTGCTTTGAGTGTTTTTGTGGGTGTTCATGTGCTAAATAAAGTTTAGTTTTATTTATTCCTTTTCTTTATTATTTCACTTCCTTCTACTCTATTTTCACTTGTTCTACTTGCTCTAGTTGTTCCCCTTAGTTCACGTTGCATTGTTTTCTGATGTTGACTTAATAAACATGGCAGGTTGTTTCTTAATTAAAGTTTGATAAGGCAACTTGCATATAATCAAACCAGCATACAAGATGAGACATTCCATTGCTTGTCGTTGGTGTGATGTATTAACTAAAAGTTTAAAGTGTAAATAAAGTGCAGATACTCAGCAAACTCTTTCCCAATAGATATTTTTTCTTTTTTAATTTTCTTTAATTTGCATTTTTTGTATTTTTCATTATTTGTTTTCTAAAAGACTTGATGTAACTTGCGAAACTCTTCAATTCTAATTAGTCACAACAGAAAGAGAGAGAGAGAAGTGTAAGGATTCTTAAGAGCTTTATCTAAAGTCGGACATCAGAAGAAAATGCATTGGCTTAAGTTTAAGGCAATCCGATTTTTCGCATCTAGTTCGAATATTTGTGAACCATGTATTGTGAAAATGCATTCAAGCGAACGTGTAATTATGGTTAAAGTTTATCGCCTTAATTCCCAGAACTCCTATTATTACGATTGTCTGAGAGTTAGAGATTTCACTATGCTATGTAATATGAAATCTTATTTTTATACGAAAAATATATATTACCAGTGATATTTATGTTCTTTTCGCATTTATTTGATTCGTCTATGCACATAGTTAGTTATCAATACAATGTAATATTTTCTCGTACGTCTGCACTTGTTTAAAGTACATACTAGCTTCCACTGAATGCATCGTATAAGCACAAGGTGTCTCCCGAGGGATCCTGGGAAGTGGCTGCTTTGGTCAACACTGACCACTCCTTCCCGCCTAAGCATGTACGCGTGACATAGAGTGAGCGGGCAAACTGATCCCCGGGGATTCCATAGTTTTGTTACATAATGCTTTAGAATAATCGGCGTTCCACGTGTCATTGTAATTGTATGTTCCCACTTGCATTTGGATTACCCATACTTCCGTGGAAGCCATCCCTACTACTTTCCTCTCGGATTTATTCTACTGGGAGAAGTAATCAATCCAGCTTACGCGAGGCACTCGTCAGACTACATAAACGTAAGGTTATATCCTCAACCATCTTTGTATTCGAATAGCGATGAGGAAGTCTGAACGCAGACGACCCACGATACTGTCGAAGACTCTCCAAGAAACGAATCCTCGTCGTCGGAGTAATGCCGGGCGGAACAGGGAGATTGCAGTCCGTTAAAGCATGGTAAGGTGATTGCTAGACTGTCAAGATTACTACCAACTATTGGTCGATTTACGCGATCTGCCATTCAGAGAACGTCCTAAAAGTTAAAAAAGACAACACACGAATCTGAACAGATATCTTCGAAGAAAACGGAAAGTGTACGTCTTATTGACTGAGAAATATATTTTATCTGTCTGCTGTATATGAAAATAGAAATGACGAATTTGCGTACCACGATACATCAGATCTATCTAAATAGGTGACTAAGTCTACCTAATAACTGATTAGATATTTTTTAGAATATACTTCTTAATAGCAAAAGCATTTACTCGGTGGAGATGCTTATGGAAATACGAATAAGGATTTTTTGAATCAAGCATAGAAGTAAAGCAGTCGCTCAACTGTAAGTCCCACAAAACGCGACAAATTTTTGAAAGAGTATTTAATTGTTGGAAAAGGCGTAGTGTGGATTCATAATTCCCCTATGAATGCCAAATCCAATAATTGCTAGAGAGACTTTACTTTTCTTATTGTTGAATATATTGAATGAGCGAATACTACGCTGCGTCGTCACAAAATTTATATTTTTATTTATTAAGTTGATGCTCCGTGAGGTCAGAAGTCAAATATACATTTATGCACTTCGCAAAGATTTTCTTGCGAATACACAAACGTAGAGTATCATCGTTTGACGTTTCGCCCGTTTACTCTGTCGGTGGCTTGGGGGAAGTAGATGAATGAAGTCTTGCGAAAAATGAATCCCTTGTGTCTTTTCTTCGGGTAGCAAAACAAGCGAAGCTGGAAATGACTTTACTTAATTTTAAGCTCATTAAAGAGCACTTAATAGGCTATGCCCAGTTCAAAATGCTTAAGCAATGGGAAATTTATGATACAAAAAAAAGGGAACGAAAGAAATAAAAAGGAAAGAAAAACCATATATTAAAAAGAAAGATTATATATATGTATATATATTATTATAATAATCTATCCCCACTCTAATACTTTTCCAAGGTAAAATTGTACATTAAAACGTATTTCCACGCAAAAAAAATTTTTATGAGAGTGCAAGTGTGTAAACTCCCAGCCCAGCGTGACAGCTGCCATAAGAATATCAAAACTTGAAAGCAAAACTCCTTACGTAAAACTAAAACTTGACGAAAAGGAAAGTCATGACAACATTGTTTCTTTTTCTTTTATTTAGCAACAAGTGAGACGACATCACCTGAAGGCCGCTTATAAGAACTTTAAATGTTAGCAAATGTAGTAGACTTTCACTTTGTCTTTTTTTTTTATCAAAGTCTTTCGTAACGATGCACCTAGCAAAACCAGTGTTAAGCAATAGGTTGCCTTTCCCCGGTTATTCTCGTACTTCAATAGTTCAATACAGGGAGCAATCATGTCAGTACATTCTTTATTAAAGATCAAAAGGCTTTGTCTAGCTGTCTTTGCTGAAACATTTGGAGTAAGATGAGTTGATGGACTGAAGAAGGGCGGAAATATATAACTTTTCCCCCTTTACTCATTTCCATCGCTCAAAAAGTGGAAGTCTAAGTAAAGTTTACTGCACTAAATTAACTATCCACCACCCATGATGGTGAAGAACACGTAAGCCATTTGATATTTCCTATTAGGGAACGTTGCTGATTCACTTGAAAGTGAAGGCTAATAGAAGAAGTAAATGTGACAGGAAGGTAAGCTAGGGATTAAGCAAACAGCTCATTTATCCGTCTCTCTGAACTCTCAAATTGGAAAAATGTTGTTCGTTCCTCAGCAGTGCAAGAGTTTTTTTTTTGTCAAGCGATCTTGAGGTAAACATATTCACCTACCTCCTCCACGGAGCTACTGTTAAGCGTTGTTTTGCTAACTGCAAATACTGCAGTCGTCTTCAACTCAGCTTAGCCCACCAGCTCAGCTTAGTTCACCATTTGCTTCTTATTCTGTTTTTGCCATCACCAGAGTTCATTGATTTACAAGACTCTCGACTATCAACAAGAGCCGTTAGCGTTTATCTCGCTATCGTCCGAAGTCTCCGGTGCTACAACTCGAGTCTACTTCATCGGAACGTTGACTTGGCCGCCGTATAGACTATTACATAAGAGTCGGGCCTACCACCAACCAACTCGGTGTTCGCGGATTCAATTCTCAGTACGGTTTGATTACACCTTCTCGTACCTACAGTGAACGTTCAGTTCTTTCTACATTTCCTTGTAACATTCTCCCTATTACATACATACGTGGGGGTCATCCCCTAAGCGGACGGGTGGCATACGAATAGAATAAAATATTTCTACCGTTGACCTTTTCCCATTTCATGTGTGGCATCTTCAAGTAAAACACTTTCTTCTTTTTTACGTGTGATGCTGCTCGTGACGATAGTCATAAATAGATACGATTTGTTTCATCTTTCAGCTCTATTTTGACGTCGCGATCGCTCACTACTCAAAACTAGTCTTATCAGAGTGTAGAAATATTCCACTGGTGGTGCCATAGGTACAGCAAAAGGCTTACCAATATGGTTATAAAATAACTTTCACATCAAAGAAAGTTGTTAAGTCACATAAGCAGCGTCCAAAGAAATGCTTGGGATTGCCTTTTGAAGGAGCTTAAAATACGGCTAAAAGCCTCAATTGATGTAGCCACTAGTACAACGGCCGTCAATTTCAAGAGAATTCAGAAGCCACATGTCTGGGTTCGGAGAACCTCTAAAGCAAAATGAATATCCCCTCATTGCTGCAGCTAGGTGGGTATAGAGTCACAATATCAAATATTTTCCATCCTAAATCATTCCTAAAAGCCTTTGATATTTTTAGTCTAATCTAAAGTACCGTTTCTTACCTAATTTGCTTGTATTGAACATCAATGACCGCAATAATAATTGCATGAAACGCATGCATGCATGTTTACTAAGAATATTCTAGTATTTTGAGAGTATGTGGAGAAAATAAGAAATGTTTCGAAACAGAAAAGAATGTGCATTATGCACACATACATATGTGTTTATGGGTGGCATGAACAAGAACACACGAGACAAAAAAAGTAAAAAAAAACAAAAAAAATTCACATTCATAACATCAGACATACGGACAGAACAATGGATGAGAATAATAGTTAGAGAAAGTAATACAACTGCAGACCACAAGGCTGCAAGTACACCTCTTACTTTTTTTTATTTTTCTACCTTCACCATGCTTAGGGCATTTAATCCGCGTGCTTTCTTATGCGTGTATGGATGTACTCTTTCGGAATATAATGGGAATTTAATTCGGCGGAAACGACAAACAAGAAGCGTAACACGCCATTTCATGTCCTAATTGCTACAACATATTTTAAGTTTTTCAAGGTGCTTCAGTATCTGAAATGAAACTGGAAGATATTCTAAATGCTGGTGGGTTTTTTACGATTCGTGTTCTTGATCAATTATTTCCTTATTTTCATGAGACTTCTTCCTATTAAATAAATATTCGAGTAGCATCGAGATAGATATTGCATTCATTTTTTATTGTCCTTAAAATTGTCTTCATTATTATATTATTACAAAGCTGTGGCCAAAGTTTCTCGACAACTTTTACGATATGTTAACCCATTCACGAAGATATGAAAACAGCTTGCCGTTAGATACACCACACAGAATAACGACAAGACATATAAAGTATGGCAGCACATAGCGCACAAGTTACTCGAACTGCGAAGGAACGACTTACTTTCGGTCACCGGTGTCTAGACGGGTCGTGATAACTCCGTCAGCTATCCCTGATACCGGTTCATGCAGATTCTGTCGAGGGCCGATAGAAAAGTCCTATCGCATCCTATGTGAATAGCAATTGAGTTGTGAAGATTCACTCGAGGGACGATTGAAACGTCTTCTTTCTTTCTATGTGAATGCACGGTCATCTGCAAAAGCACAGACTAGGTGTTTCGCGCGTAGGTCATGATGTCGGATACTGTACAGTCTCTGAACCAAAGAAGGAGAGATTTACAAAAGTTCTAAAGCTGTATATTGTAAAGATTCAGGGAGATTCTTATTTGTGCTGCTGTGGTGTACCACAGCGGCTGTTCACGAAGTTCTTATCTTCGATGTTTATATTTATATTAAATGAAGAGTTCTATTACCTCTTAAAAGTTATAATTAGGTCCCATATTATTATTTGACTTAGTGACAATATTGAAAAATAGATCGAATAGAGGAGGACGTCGCTACGAAAACCGTAACGGCTAGTAATGTAACGAAGAACTTCAAATTAAGCAGCTTATCGTTGGTGACCGTCGGGCAGAACGGATGGTCTTCTATGGAAATATCCTTAATTCGCCACCCATCGATGTGCCATTTTCTCATCCTCTAAGCCTCTGCTCGAACTCAAATTGGACTTGTCAATCGGTTAAACGATCGCCTTCAAAGTGAATCAGCTGATATCCCTGTTCTATTCGGTCCTTACCTATACTATCCAGCACCCTCATGGTACTCGCAAGAGAATAACAACCCGCTTACTGTAAAAGAAAATGAGCGGAAAGTAAAATGTACTTATGTTACGTTAAATACATGCCAACGACTCACAACTACGTATAGAACCAAAACAAGTCCTGCCACTTAAAATACATTGTTTTGCACAATTGCAAGCAAAAACTTCTTGTCGTGTCTTGTATTATATTGCACTGTTATGTGGGCAATCGATATACTTTTATATAGATTTGTGTTCAGATACATCCATCACATCACATTGATCACTTGATTTTTTGAGTCAACCTAACCCCCGCTATTTCTTTGTATTCCCTCCTGTTCCCTTCTTGTCTATCCGTTTATTTATGACTTCGATGTGCAGATCAAACCTCCGAGATAATTTTGATGAAATTTCGTGCATTGACATGCTTCGAATACGGTTGACACAAATCTTACGAGCATTGCCCACAAAATGCTCCATTTTGAAACAGTCGATGTATAAAAAATGTTATGAATAAATTATATCTTAACATTTCGCCACAAAAAGCGGTGAAAATAGTTTGGTGTGTTAAACGACTTTTTGAGCCTCTTCTCACCCAAAGTTTCTTAAAAGCAGAAACCTTCATATGACAGCAACCTCTAATTTTTGGCATTTTTTTCCCGAAAATTGGTGGAGAGCAGTGATTTTCACCTATAAACTTACCAACATTCTTGGGGTTTCGGAGAGTCGCCTGTACATTGTTGAAATTACTAATATTTTTATTAAATTCCTAACTTTGAGTTATAGTAGGAAATGTGGCGTTGGTCGATCGATGGTCGATCTTTCCCAAATGTAAGCTAAGAATGTAATTCTGGTATGGTTGCGGTAATTAGATGGATATAGAGCTTTCACTTAAAGGTGCATTCACTTGTGTGATGGATGCACTGCGTCGTTTATCTTCCGTTAAAATGAAACGGCTTTGCAATCGCCAAAGAAGATTATGATAAGACAATGATTGTCTTCTTGTCTCTGTTACGTTGTTATTTTTTTTTTTTTTTAAATAAAGATGTTAATCTGAAGATGGGAGGTGGAAACAAATAGCATAACATAATGAGTAAGGTTGTAAATGCAAATTCTCTTTGTTAACTCCATAAGATATTTGTGTGAATTAAAAAACGAGCGAGTTAACCACCAAACAAAATGAGCGATATACGGTCTAATGAATCAGCTTCTGCCACTCACAATGAGCCGGTTGTTTGTGTGCGCACTAAGAATTTAAGAATTTAGTAAAGTCGAAGCATTTGCAGACAAGTTCTTCAGCATCTGCCTTACTACTTATTATACAGTCAAGAAACTAACGACTGTTATCACTTCGCTGCAAAATACTTGTCATAAAAATGCATCCATGTTTTCAACAGTATTTCTCGTCAACTTCTTAAATTCATTACGTATATACTTACCTTCTATTCACCAGTTCACTCTGACACGAACACTTGCATTCTCTGCAGGACACAAGTAATTCTTAAGTCCCTTTTTTTGGTTTTCAAAAAAACTCGCAATAGAAGCGAAAGGATTTCTAAAGATATCTTAGTACTTTTTAAAACTCACTTCTAAAAAAGTAAATTAAAGGGACAACACAAAATAATTCACATAAAAAAGGGTATGAGAAAGTTATGCCATGAGTTTGCATCATCCTCTGAGAAAGTATACACATGGTGATCTAGTAAGGGGATTCTCGTTTAGGTCATAATGGAAAGAAGACAGTAAAAAGTATCAACATAACTCTATTCATTTTTCCGGCTCTGGACTTTTGTAATAATTTAATTTTGGAACATCAGTTTTTAGTCACTTGTCCACATAAATAAGTCTACTGTTATTTCAAGGAAAATAATGCATAGTGTAATATATGACCTTGGTGGCCACTTCACATCGGCATTTGTGAAGATTACACGGTCATAGGGGGAGATGGCGAAAATGTGGTTCCATAGGGTCCCTGCTTGGGCCAAAACATATCAGTGTAACAAATTTCATATCAAAAATATCGGCCTGTAGATTGAACACAAGAAAACAAGGCAGATAGATGAACAGGCAAGCTCAGATCGATTCTGAAGGTGTTTCTGAATTCGTCGCCATAATAAAAGACAGATGTATCTGAAGTCCTTCTGGGTGTTATGTAGATTCGCAAAAGCTTCACATACCCTTAAAGCTCAAATGGCGTGGGATACAAATATAGAAAAATTGTATAAAGCGCCATAAAAGATTTTACATACTTGCTTTTTACTCTTTTCAGTTAAACCCTGGCAGAAATTCTTTTATGATCAGCGATAATACATCTTTGATCAACCTATCCTAACTATTTCTTTATTTAGTGATCCTTCAAATTACTACTTGCCGGCTTGAAAACTGATTAATTAATTAAATTTTTAATTATATTATGTTATTAAACAATAATAATAACTACACATAATGGACGTAAAACCAGTGGTGTTGTGCTAATTTTTTTTTTTTGCCGGAACGCTAATTTTTTTTATCCGGAACGCCTATATATAATTATATAGACAGGGCCGATCCTGGGTAGGCGGCCGCTCTGTGCGGTCTCATGTCACAAATTTGACGACGGGGGGGAGATTTCCCCCAATTTTCGCCCGTCTTCTAATGTTTATTATAAATTCTCGTTATCAGAAATCATTTTTAGTTCCGGAACGCGTTCCTGTCCAAAAAGGAAGCACCGGAACGACGTTCCGGAGCGTTCCGGCTCGACAACACCACTGTGTAAAACCATGACAATACTATGTGGTGCACTAGACTAACTAGTCTGTGAGTTTATATATGTCATTATACATCATTATGCTTTATGCAACAGTCACTCACAGGATAGAAACAGGCACGAAATCCAATGAGCGCTATTTGTATAAACAATTAATTCCGGTAATAAACCATGAAATGATGCACACTAATGTGTGCATTAACTTCCGGCAATTTTCTATAAAAATACCAACAATGTTGTGGTTATATATATATATTACAGCACATAAATATAATCGAATTATTTGTGTGATAATTGTTAAGGACAGCAACAAAAGTAAATACGTTTTTGACAGCGCTGACGTTGTATACGCCATGAAATGCATTTGTTTAAGAACTTGAATTTACATTTTATCCTGATTCGTTTTATATACAGACATTACTCTTGAATCGAATATCGTATTTCCGTACAATAAATATTGCTTTTCTGTGTACATTCGCGCTGTTACCCTTAAAGTGTAAGCAGCGTCATGCCATAAGCAATTACATGAATCCGAAGCTATCTTTTCAAAGGCTTTGTCTTTCCTATGGGGAAATATTACCTTTGGCTCGCTTTTCAAATTAATTTAAAGAAAATTAAAGGATTTAATAGTACTTTGGCTTTTATATACGAAAGCCAAACTCGTAAGATAATAGCAGACTTCTTCAAACTCCATGTTACTAGCGGTGGACTCTGCTTGAAACAACAATAACCTCAGGAAGGTGAACACCTTAACAACTATTAGTAACCTTCAAGATCATTTTATACATGAGAAGATAATCCAAAACTTACGTATCAGAGTTCGCTTAGTACGAATATGTTATTTTGATTATCGCAAAATTCGAAATTGATCCAATTACATCCGTCCATCTGCGCGTGCATCCGCCTTTCCGCCTTACATACTAGTTACTAATACACCTTTTCGAAGTGTAGTTACACACACGTCGGAAGCTGCAGGTGCCAGACCGATTAACTGAAAAGAAAAATTTCTTACCTTTTCACTCTCAAAGTTTTTGAATTTTGTGAATCCTTTCGTTTCGCGCAGTATATCGTAAAGCATTTTTGTTTTTTTGGAAAACCAAACGGAAATGTTCATAATTTATGATAAACGATATAGTGGCGACACATGTATTTTTGAAGCATGTTGAAGACTGTTCTATATTCACAAATTGTCCCATTATTCTGAGGGGGCTTATCAATTTATTTGTGGCGTTATACAACGTCAGCTCTTTTATTTAGGTAATTAGAACGCAGTGCTACCAGGAAATCTTTCTCTCATTTTTTCCATACTTTTCAAGAATGATATCTAACTATTTCTATGTGAGAGGAAATCCTTCCACCTAAGCTGGCAAAGTCGATTTTTGACTGAAGCCCATCGGAAATAATGTATTTATCGATGCTGGATTTAATAATTCTTTGAATTCTAGATGTGAATGTTTGAAATTGTGCGAACTAGTGTTGCTCAAGAAGAATCTATACATCAGATTTTTACTTTAGAAAAGCATATTCCTTCACGAAAAGTTTGCTTCGATGCAATCAAACGATGTCTTTATACCTTGAACGTCGAAACTAATGTGTTCACAACTTTTATGAATATTAGTTAATTCATAAAATATTCACTCATCATATGCTCCCGTTTATATACATAAAGAAATGTACGAATGAACATAAAATAAAATGTTCCGAAAATTAAGCGGACGCAGTAAATCGATTCTTCATTCAAAATGAGTGAACATTGCCATTAAAAAAGTGACGACGCTACATACAAAGTCAAACAAAGACAAGCGAAACGAAAAGAGTACAATTTATACCAAATCTTACATTCACTTATATGTAACGTAAGGTAAGTCGATTGTTATTACGTAGAAAAATTCATAATATATTTATTAAAAGAAGTAATGAATGCCGGATTTTTCAAAAGGGAAGCTTTGTAAGTTTCAAGCAAAAGTATAAAGTCAATGTACCTTCAGTTTCAGATTTCATTAGCACAACCTTTTTGTAGCATCGATCTTATCGTGTTTAGTTACACATCAGTGAAGCAAAAAAAAAAATTTTTTTCTCAAAATCCTTAACCCACCGTGAGCGACTACTACTTACTCGAACAATTCTCAACGCAGTAAATAGTTATCTTAATTATGAACATAATTTACATACAAAAACTTGTAGCACGTGCCATCAGAGGTACGTGTTCATATTTTGTTATTACGTTAATAAAACCCCAAAGCACTCCATACACGTATACATTAAGTACACATATATACATGCTCATATAGATAGAACCGACTTATTATATATTACTTTTATGGTTGGCCTTTGAATGACAGTTTGATTGCATTGTTCTTATTTGGTTTTATGGATTTCTGCCGTTTTTTCACGACCTACTTGTTTGTACATAACTAAATATGTTCATGTGTGCGTAAACCATTTACTATTTTACCGCTTTATAATAACACAACGACGATTTTTTTATAATCACGTATACTACGATTAGTATTCGCATCGTACAATTAAAAAATGACTTCACAGACTTCAAATAACACATAAAAAATAAACAACGAAGAATTTCACCGAGAGGGCTACACACAGGACCTTATCTTTCATAGAAACCTTATCGTCTAGAAACACCAGGTGAAGTCAAGTTGTTTTTGTTCGAAGTCGAGTCCTCTCTTCATCACTCCGAAAAAACTTGACATAGAAAATACAACTTTTGCGCATACGTAATAAGTTGATGTTCACAGATTCATCGTTAATCACATACTTACAGATTTGTTACTTTGTTCATAAGTTTCACATGAATGGCTTTTATTTATTTATAGAATAAATATTGTTTAAAATACATCCCTACATTTAAACTTTTTTCGAGTGAGCTGTTGGTTTTCCTGAAGAGATAAAAAAGATTCACTTTTCTGATGAAAAATAATTTCTTACTTACTTACTTACTGACGCAATTTCGAACACCATGTTGTAGCTCAATAAACACTTTTTCTTCTTCAGAGAACGGATATTTTTTTTCAATTTTAAATGCGGTTCTCCGTTTTTTATGACATTATAAACGACCAAAGTCATTAAAAAATATTCTCATTTATAAAAGAAAGTCAAGGGAAAAGAAGCAAAAATGTGCAATTTCCCTTTATTTTTCATTTTGTTCTCCTTTTCTTTGCCCATCGCGAAAGGTATATTGTGTTTTTCAAATGTTGACAACGCTTAAAAATAGGCAATAAAAATTTTAAAAACTATAAAAACTATATATAGACTAAAGTAAAGTAAATGTAAGGCAGTAAAGCAGAATCCATACAGCAGTGTTTCTTCTTCCGTTCCACTATCTACACCGATTGGTTAGAAAATAATGACATCAAATTTTTCGTTCATATTCTTCATGCAATGAAATGATTTTTCATTCCCCTTAGATTCCGGACAATCTAAACCGTTAGCCAGCTATTGAAAGCTGTAAACTTACATCTCTAAAGCTTCTTGCGTAAGAATTTTTTCATTATATGCAGATACTTGCGTGTATTTTGATCAGCGATATCTACTACTGAAAATTATAAAGTCAACTAACAGTTTTCCGTTTAGTACTACTGAACTGTTCAGTGTATATCAACGTTAATCTTGGAGAGCTAAAAATTATTTTCAACGTTCATTTGGTGAATTTATTGTTTAATTCGAAGACATCTGCTGTCACAACCCATCAAACACTCTTGGTGATGTTGCTTCATTATCCCAATTTTCGCTTTCAACCGTTTAAAAGTGTTGGTGTTGACGTCAATGGCAAAGGACGTCCTGGACGACCATATAGTTTCAAGGACCGCGAATCGTAACATGTATTGGCCGAAAACCCAGCCCAAACTCCTAAAGAACTTTCGAACGTCTTAGCGATTCATGAAACGAACGTTTTTAGACGACTACATGCGATGGGAAAGATTCAAAACAGAGAATATGACTACCAGGCAAAGAAAGAAAAGTTTTCGGTAGCGTATTGTGACTAACGATCTATTACGACAATCCCAAGCGAACACATCGACATCGAAGCGAAATATTCATAGCCATAAGGTTTTGTTGTGCGTGCGGTGGGATCAATAATAAGGTGTAGCCTATTACAAACTGAATGAAACTGTTACTACATACGGCTACCGACGTCGGTTGAACAGAGTCATTCATTCTCTTACAAGACAACGCACGTTGCAAGAATTGCTAAGGATACACTATTACAATTCGAATGGAAAGTGCTTTTGCACCCAACCTACTCGGCAGACATAACGTCTGCTGGTTACCACTTGTTCAGATCGCTGCAGCATGGCTGGGCCGGCGTGCGATTTCAAAATAGAGAAAAAACCCGAAAGCGGATCGCTGCCAATCGTAAACCTATATCGTTCTTTCGACACGGTATCACCATATTGTCAGAAGGATGAAGAAAAGTCGTAGAAAATACGGAAAATATTTTGATTAACATGTGTTGTAGCGTCTGTTATTATTATGATTGGGAGAACCTTATTTGGAGGATATGCTCCGGTAAATATGTGATTCTTCTAGCAATACATATGGACTGAAACAGTTAATCGCCGCAGCTGTATGCTGCTTACTTTTACACTTACTTTTACCTCACTTGTTATACTGCTTTCATACATTTTTGCTGAACGGCACTTTCTTCACGGCGAGGCTCAATAGATTCGGTTTACCCCGAATGTCATTTTATTTACTTGTTTCCTTATTTCCTTTTCTTTTTGTTCTACTAAAGCGTTGTTCTGAGAATGTAAAAAAAAATTTCGACGAAAATTTATTAAATATAATTTACAGTTAATTTTGTGCTTGTTGACTGCGTTTTTTTTTTTTTTTTTACTTTCAAGAAGACCTTCTCTTAGTCTTTCCTCCAGTTTAAATAAAGTGCTTGGCAATAAATTATGATCTCGTTAAAAACGTGTTCCTTGGAAATACAGAGAAAATTCGTTTTAATGTTAGTTTTTCCTTTCATCATTTAAAACCAAAACTAGAAAATAAATGTATTTGAAAGAATTTTTTTTTTTTTCAAGCTTCGCAAAATATGAAATGAGTTTTAAGAAAATTGATTGCATATCAGGGTTAGAGGAAAAAATAAATTTATTAAATATTTATATGAAATGCAAAAGTGTTTTTTCTTTTATTTTTAAAATTAACTCTTTGTAAATGTATAGACATTGCATAAACAAGAAACACTTTTTTTGTGCTTCAATAATTTGATATGCGATGAAGCTGTAACTTTCGCCTGTAAAAGGTGTAAGCACAGCCGAGTATAATAAAAATTAAAAATTATTATAAGGGAGACCACATTGTAAGGTTAAAGACTTAAAGCACTGGCATCTAAGGCTGCCGGATTTATTGAATACCCTACCGCACATGAGATTTGAACCCACGACTATTGACCTGTTACTGGAAACTCAGGCGGATAAAAAAAATTAAAAGATTGTTTTGGAAAGGAAAACGTATTCTGGGAAAAACTTTTAGAAATACTTCAACTCAATGCGTAGAAGGTGTTATAAAAATTCTAGTAACATTTTTGACTTGTTTTCGTTACACACTTCAAGCACTTTACGCAGCCCGGCTGACCTACAAAGGAAAGTTTTCTCTTTTCTTTCTTTGTTTATTCGTTTATTTTGTTTCTCACTTTTAATTATAGTTAAAGTTCGTTTACCTGTGTCAAAGCTTTTCTTGTTCTCAATTACCCGATGATTGCAAAACAAATTTGTCGTCATAACGGAAGTAAAATCTTACCACTTCCTGCTGTCAACACTGTTAAAATACTTTCTTAAGCATTTATTTGAGAAAAAAACTTTCAAAAAACATGGATAAAAGAAAAAAAAATTCTTTTGCAACTGACGAATGTCGAGTAACGAGTGGAAAGCAAAACGTTGAGTCATCTCAGCTTGAAATAAGTAAGAAAGTTCAGTACGTACGTCTAGGGGTAAATTCGGATAAACACTTGCAACAGGTATTCAATTTTCTTTCCTTGACTTTTTTCATATTTTCCACAAATTCTTTTTTTGACCCTCTTTCTCTTATAATAACACACGTCTTTTGTTTACGTGTAGCATGGCTGCTTTTATCCCTAAAGCAGAAACTTGCCATTATTTAGCCAGCATCGCAGCAACTCTGCGTACAATTCATTTAATTGCACTTATACTAAACGTTTAATATAGTGTACGACGAAAACACCGCTGCTATAACTTCTTCGCCTTCTTCTTTTTAAAAACTTAAATTAAAAAAAAGAGCTTGTAATGATTCTCGCTTTTTCGACCACCCTGCCATGTTGACTATGTTTTATAATATGTTACGACACAAGACACACTTGGACGGTTGACTCGACGTCGTCGATTTGAATCGTCGGATACGGGTATCTCTCATTCTTGCTCTTCCTACAAGATTGGTCACGGTCCGCCTTGCCAAATCCGTTATTCGTCGTGAATGCTTGAATTTACCTTAATCCGTCTTTCCATTTTCCGACTTTCCTATATATATGACACTTCAAAGAGTTTTTTAACAGAAGGCGTGATAATTGGCAAACTGGTCTTAGTTTCTTTATTAAATTTTCAACTGCTTTGTTAATATCGAAGATCTTTCATAAATCTTCCCCCGCGGAGGACTATTACATATGCTGACCCTGTTTTTGGATGTTAGCTGTTTAGATGTTAAACAGAGAGCAAGGTAAACGCAGCACTAGTTTTGAGAGTGGTGAGCCAAGCGAATTTAGAATCTGCGCTCATTTTGAAGGTTGAACATATCGTTCACCTTCTGATATGCGAGTTTATTGCCTTGAATTTTGAATGATCTCCTTGAACCCTTTCAGTATTACATATAGTGACGATGCTTTCAAGTTTTATAACAATAACTGCACCGCAACTTAACTTATAAGTAATGTAAAAATCATAGATTTTCATCATCATCGTATTTTGCAAAAAAAAAAAAAAAGAATGTAAATCCTCCAAAGTGTGCAATGGTAGCTCTCATCATTTGGTGATGCATTAATCAATGTTATGGAGTTTATGTATAAAAAGTGCAAAAACATACGGAAAAGTCAATAGCGAATAAACGGAAACGGAGCACACAACGCAAGTGTTAGTATTTTATACATTGAAAATTATTTCATATATTGAACCAAAACCAGTCAGACAAGCGTTTATTCGATATAAAAATTAAGCTTGAGAATCGTTTATTTCATAATTTTTTATTTCGTAATTTTTATATTTTAACGATCAAAACATTTAAGGTGTTTTTTTCTTTGCATTCACTTTGTAGCCTTCTAACAATTGATTCGCTGCAGTAGAAGGTAGAAAATCATTACCATTGGAGGATAAGGTTCATACATATCACATAAGGTCCATTATCCTTTACATCACAAAGGAGCTTAAATGGACTGAATACTTTTTGATTCAATGTTTAGCCTAACGGTAACGCTTCACCTATATGTAAGAGGATTCTTCCACTTTTCAAGTTGATATCTTTCGGAGTGAGAAGTGATTATCTTATTGTTTTGCTTTAGAACAGAAACAGAGGATTCCCATTTCTATAAAAAATGTGTTAGCCCAATGCTAAGACTCGAGGCTTCTTTAAATTTTGGTTGCGTCGACTATACAATACACGCACACAACGCTAACATATTTACGCATAAGGCTCTGGCGGCAGTGAAGGTCACTTTATGGTGATAATGAAAAAAAGAACGACGATATGCGTAGAAGCACAGCTTTCTTCACCAATTTTCTTTAAACTCATACTTTGAAATTATTTCGAATAAAAGCCTTGGTGCACAACTGAGAGCGTTTCTTTACAACACAACACAAACTTAATTAATCCCAGCGCAGAGCTTAAGTGTTTACTGCGTTAGTTTTGGGTTAAAATCTCAAAATGACAATGTTTATGATTAAATTAATCACGACTGGCAACAACGACTCCAACGTATATCGCATAAGCAGGGGTGAAATACAAACCGCCCATAAATAGACAATTGGTAATGTCTTGTAGTAATTAATTTTCATTACAAATTAACTATTACAAGTATAAAATGTTAATAGTGCCAAGGATAAACATAATGCAATAGGAGAGTAATTTATTAAGTTCGCAACGAATAAAGTGCCACCGACAACTATCTATCGGCTAGCAATTTCCCGAGAAGTGCCTTGCCGGAAAATATATTTCGCACACGTCGACTGACAGCTGCGCGAACGGAACGACTATAGATTACGGGAGTCCTACTTTCATCAATCGGTGGCCGATTATCGGATCCGTGTTGTTCCCAATCGGGAAATTGACTCTTCTTTCTTCTCAAATACACACGAGATTTATTATTTGTTTATGTATTGATTTTTATACTCAACATCACTTGCACTGTGGTGACTATTAAGTTTTTGAAATTCTGGATAGGGGCTACTTTTGTTCCGTAATAGTGATTGCATCATCAATCGAAATTATCTGTACCACAATAAGATCTATCACAAGCACATTAATTTTTTCGAATTTTAATTGAGACCTCTTCGTTATAAGGGCTCCCATTACCCGTCCGCAAGACGTAACTTTTTGTATTTTATGGTAAGTAAAGAAAAATATTAAATGAAGCGGTGTAGCATATTTAATAGCCTTGTCGGACTGCAACGCCTTTACTTGTTACAATTACAAAGCTTATAGAAGTTAGAAATCCAAATCTTATATACTATGCTCGAACTCGTCAATCTGCTCGCTATTGAGCCCTTGCAAGATGAAATAACCGGAATGTACCAACGTTTTCATACAACTCTTTCCACTTCAAACTTTTGCCATGTCCTTTCATTCGTGCCACTTCCGCAAAATTGGTTCGGCAAGACGATTGTCTTAGTACAAAAACTTATTGACTGACCCTCGTTTCAAGTTAACACGAAAACAAAGTCATAAATATATATGAGTGCAAGAGCTTAAGCGACCAATTTATATATACAAAGTCCTCACGTCAACTTTCAGTTGCAACAC
Source organism: Glossina pallidipes (assembly GCA_000688715.1). Lineage (NCBI taxonomy): Eukaryota > Metazoa > Arthropoda > Insecta > Diptera > Glossinidae > Glossina > Glossina pallidipes. Next base: position 247,024 of record KK500074.1, read on the forward strand.
GCAGTGCAAGTTTATTTACACGATTCATTTAATTCATTACACACACATCCATATATGTAAATAGAAATCCTTGCGAAAGTAAATTTTCATTTTCTTTTAAATAAACAAAACGAAGATATAATAAATCTTATTACAAAAGTTTCAAAAAGAGAAGAAAAAAATAAATTTTCCTAGTAAGCATTCATACAAGTTTTGTTACGGTGTAGTATAGCATGTAATGTTGTCACATGCAATGCAAAAACTTTTCAAATTTACTTTGTTTTTTTTGTTCGACAATAAGCGACGCAAAAATAACCGCCGAAGCTAATGCGCTATATCCTAAGAACCCTAGGCCGAAGGGAAGGGCTTATATCTCATTTTATTCTCAATAAAATTAAAGAATGTGGTATGTGCGTATGAGCATAGAGATGGCTTTGCTTAACTAGTCTTTGGCAATAAAATAATATTAGATTAGGTATAATAACACAACTTAATAAAGTGCTTCTTCGTCCTCCTTTTTAACAATGAAGTGAGCTAAATTGCCTTTAATGAATCTGCTCTTCATTGTTCAACTGCAAAAGATAAAGAGTAGAAAGCGAATTACCAGAAGCACACAAAGTCGGTGTTTCAACGTTACATTTTACATAAGACCTCAGTAGAGTTTATCAGCTCCATAAGTTTCAATATTTGATGGTTATAATGTTTCCTGTTTTCGTCAAGCAATCAAAACGTTGTGCAAGCGATACAAGTTGTTTTATACGTGATTTTGTCGTGGACGCATAACACTTAATGATCGGCTACACATCAGGCTGTAGCCACTCCCTATATTTATGTATTTAATTTCCCTAAATACAAAATTACGCTACAGCGAAGATTCAGCTGAATTCCGCAATTCATACATTTGAAGACTTAACCTAATTACAACTCAAGTAAAAAAGCCTTAAAGCCATAGATTGACATACAAGAAAATAACCAATGTATCTATCAATTACTCATCAAAGTCCATATTAGAATTCCGAATAGAAGGCTTTAGCTATTAGTTTAGATAAGAGGAGTAAGAAGAGCAGTCTTAATGAATGCAAGAGGATCCGATAAGAAAATAAGTTTATAAGCCTCATTTAGATGGCTAAAGAGAACGCTAAATGGATTAAAAAGCTCATAACAATAAAAACTGCTTCTGCAAAGATTCAATCGAATTCACATAGGAACGATACTACTGTGACCAACGACCGAGGCGTATCCCAGTGCAGAGCGCACTAAGCAAACCTATAAGCTTCTCTCCACATATGGGTCGTCGAATTCTCTCGACCAGCGTTTGATGAAGCCCAGCCCTAGTCTAGCTTTATTTACAGAATGTTCAACATGCAAATTGAATCGAAGTTTATAATCGAACAAGATACCCAGGTTAACAAAATGTATCCACGCTCTCCAGCCTAACTGAGTCTATAAAATATTCACCGCGAAAATGACAGCTTCTTACATTTGTTTTGGTTAACCACATAAATTTGCAGAGACATCCATTTACTAAAATATTTATGCCGAACCGAAGGAAAGGCCGTGACTTTCCTCTTAGAATAGACGAATTTATAAAAGCGCTTAGGGTTACTAATCGGAGAAGTCTTGATACAAACAAGGATCCAGCATAACATTCTCTACTAAATTGAGAAAAAATGCTCGTTGCTACTGAGTGCCTGGCATAGCCAAGTGATGCGCCACATTTTTTATCTGTTCATTGTTTTTATTTTTCAGCCACGTTAACTTGGGATTGAACCAAACTGGGTGTACGAAAATCGGTTTATGGCGGGGAAAAACGGTGTCATTAACGCTCTTATAGAACGAGCTAATCAACACTTCGATGTCTACAAGAGATTGTCCTAAGTTAGTACCCACCACCAATCTTTTAAAAAAGGATGAAATTAGTTTTATTCAAAATATACCTTGGCTGGCTATGATTACGGTTTGATAGGCCAGGCCGATTTGGCCTAACCGCCGTACAAAATTGTATTGATGCGTTAAGTGACAGATGATGAGAATCCTCAGCTAAAACGAAGAGCAAGCAGCTACTCAAGCACATTAAAATATTACGTCCATGGTCCTATTATTTATATTAGGGAAATCATTCGTTGCAGGAGGCCTGACTCACAAATGTCATCTAAAAATTCATTAATTCTTTCCTTAACCCCAATGGGTATCAGCCACCCAGTATCACGGTTAGAACGGCAAGAGACGTTAAACAAGTTAAAGTCACCAGGTAGAATAATTACATCCGGTAATTACACCTTCATGCTATCCACCACTTCACGAACACGTTAGGCATGTTATAAATACTCATGTCCGAATTGAGAGCAAGAGCAGGTGATAGAAACGTTTCTATGCGCGACTATCACGCGAACGGCAATGAATTCTATATCCGTAAACATGGAGGACTCACGACCCAAAGAAAGAGGATATAGCAATAAGGCCATCTCCACCAATCTTATTTGATATGTCCTTCCTAAATACGCGGACACAAGCCGGAAAAAGCTCCGCACTATGCGTTTCAGCTTTCAATCAAGTTGCGTAAACGGTAATACTGAAAAATCATGGCCTAGACTTGCCTCTGATTTGAGTTAAAGCATCTATCATTTTGGTAAATGATAGAGAACCGACACTTTGATTTTTTGAGGTTTCCTCACTTCTTTGTAACCATCATAGTAATGCAAGCGTTGGTAATAAAAAAAGTTATTGGTAATAAAAAAAAATTCGAAAGATAGATAGACACTGTGATTAACGTCCGTAATTCATAATCAGTTGATTTCGCCTGTAACGTTGAAGAGAACGGTGCGAACGGATTTTTGAATTAGTATCACCGACTTATGTGAAGAATGTTCACGGGCTTTGTCTTTTCTTCCTCTTTCTATGGTAGAGATAAGAGGAATATTTTGAATAACGGAAGACTTCTTGTTATAGAACGTTGTAGTACTCTACTTGCTTGTTTTATTATCAGTACAATATATGAAGTCACTATTGAATCCATTTTTAAAATATTAAACGGTTTTAACTCACGACTTACCAATGGGATCTAATGTAATGTCGACATTTAGTGCTTTAGTGCTCTTTCGCTAAGAGGGCAAACAATACATAAATCTCATAATCAAGATACTGATACTATGGAGTTTTATCTCAAAACGTTTGTATTTTTCGTCGCCGACAGTTTATTCTTATGTCGCCCGATCTTCGGGAGCACCTCTGACTTACACAATCTATGATGGCGTCGGACAAAAGAAAAACAGCTCTTGGAGGACAACAGAGAAACCTACTCTTTATTACACCGATCTAAGCGTTTTTGTCCATCGGTCCGTCTTGTTTTTGATTTTTTCAACGAATATGAACTAAATAAAATACTGAAGAAAACTATGTAATTAAAAGGACGATTTTAACGAAATTTGGATATGTTTCTCGTATCAAAATTTTTCTCTCAACTGCCTTAATCTCTCTGGCGCGGAACTCAATTATAAGCACAGGAAAGTTTAAAAATTGTGTATACTCTCAATCAAAGTAGATTTATGGGGTATTAAAGATTACGTGTTCTTCTTTTTTTTAATTGTTTCGTAACCTTTGGCATTGCAATCCTTTACATCTCTCTCTATTCTTCTCTCTTTCTTTTGCTACACTAGCTGCTAATACATCGTAAACGCATAACGCACATGTTTTAAACACAAATTAAGAACAAGCAAAAACACTGTAGTGGATCGTGGCCCACCATTAAATATCTCACAGCATCCTACGACTTTTTAAAGTAAAGTTTTGTAGGTTGAATACGAAAATAAACAAGACAGGCAGACAGACAAGCTTAAATTTAGAAAGTGGTTTTGATTTGATCGATATTATAAGAGGTGGACCCATCTCAAGTCCTTCCGAATATCGCATACACCCACACGATTTGAATATATCGTTGTGCCGTAACTGATGCGGTATATTTATATATAAGATGTGTTTGTGCGTCTTCTAATCTTCTTTTCTTTCTTCTTTCTTTCTTTTATCAAAATTGAATGAGGATTAAAAATTTGTCTTGTTCATAATAAAATTGATTATAATTTTATTGCTTTTCTTGTGAAATTCAGTTTATTTAGAGTCGTTTTAAGTGCAACTCTATGGGATTAATTTTGATACTGTGAATAAAAGCCTAAGTAAAAATGATCCTAGAAAAGTAATAATAGGAAAAAAACATGTTATGTAAATTGTCCCTGAGTACATGTCTTTGCATGTTTATTTTTGTAGGAAAAGTAATTAGAGATTAGCTTTGATGTATCCTATACATAAAGAAACCTTAGCTTGACTGTAAGACCTAGTACAGCAATTACCAGCCTATAGCATTAAAATGTTGACAAATGCCTCCATATGTACATTTACCTTCGTATGCTCTGCTTACAACGGTTGGCTTAGTTTGCTCGAAATCTCTTATGGTCGAGCACAGTAAATGAATAGAGTGTAATAATATTTCTTTAGATTTGTGGTTATCTCTGTATACGTAGTTAAGTTTATTGTTCTTCAATATCTCACTTAATCTTTACATCTATGTGTCAGAACATATTTATATTTCAAAATGAATTTTTTTTTTTTTTTTTTGCTTTAGAAAACATGTCTGGTTAGATGAAGAGGTTTATCGATTTTGCTTTACTAAATAGGTATTCTTGACTAGTCTGCTCCGACTTCCTTATATATAGGCAAAAGTAAGAAAACATTTATATCTGAAAAGTATTAAAGGACAAATAAAATATGCTCCATAACCTTTGCAGATAGCATAATATAGCTTTAATGGGCATTAAATATGCGATACTTTAAGATGTTCTAAAACACATTTGTCGTTAATGATTCCTATTTAGCCAGAAGTTGTACAGAACGTTAATAACAATGTAGGCAATGGTTTCGCAAATGCTTAAGCAGAAGATACAGATATTGAAACTTCACCTGAACGGGGATTGCCTAGGCATTTCAATTTTGACATCACGATCGGATTAAAGCGAATCGATCCACGCTCATTAAGAATCTATGGACATTATGACGCCTTCAATGCTTCTAACTATCTGTTACAAACTTTTCTTTCGAATTATTTACTGCATGCGGAATGACAGCTTTCCCAGGATTGTGTCTTCAAGATGTCAAGGATCCTCAAAAGCAAAGCAATGTGAAGCGAGCTAGTGTTACAGCTTAAAAATCTTCGATTAGTTTGGATTATCTATTGTTCTTATTCTTTAAGGTTTTAGAGATAATTTAATAGCCTAATAGGTTCCATCTAATAAAAAATGTCAAAGGAGAGTTGATTGTTAAAAATATTGTCTTCGAGAGAGAATTGATTAAAAGTTTGACAAGATTGTTAACGGGAAAGGCTGGAAAGGAAGCAATATCTTAAAATCTCCGCGCCTATGATTAGAAAAAATAAAGACGAAAACAGAAAATTTAGAAATGAAAGTACTCCTGAAGGAACTTTATATCTACATCTTGACTAATGCACGATAACTTGTGTCAGAGTAAATCGATTACCACAAATACTTACGTTCTGTATATGCAGTCGAAGTTAGCAGTAATATCGAATTAACAAAGATCCGAAAAATAAAAAACGAAAACATAAATTTTGGAAATGAATGTATTCTTCAATGGAATTTATGTGTACATCTTGACTAATGCACGATAACTTGTTTTAGAGTGATTCGTTTATCAGAAATACTTACCCCCTGTACATGCAGTCGAAGTTAGCAGAAATGTCAAATTAACGATGGATGGATGAACAAGAAAAAAAGAAAACATCAAATTTATGAAAAAAAATAATCCTGAAGGAACTTTACGTGTACGTGTTGATTAATGCATGATAGCTTATTTTAGAATAACTCCGTTATCACAAATACTTACGATCTATGAATGCAGTCGAAGTTAGAAGAAATATCAAATTAATGACGAACCGAAAAATAAAAAACGGAAACAGAAAATTTAGAAATGAAAGCATTCCTGAAGGAACTTTATGTGTACATCTTGACTACAACTTGACTGACTTGTGTCAGGGTAATTCGATTATTACAAATACTTACACCCTTTATATGCAGTGAAAATTAGCAATAATATCAAATTAACGATGAACCGAAGAATAAAAAACGGAAACATAAAATTTATTAACAAATATATTCCTGAAGAAACTTTATGTACACGTCTTGACTAATACAAGATAACATGTTTCAGTATAATTTGATTATCAGAAATACTTACACGCTTCATAAGCAGTCGAAGTTAGCAGAAATGTCAAAATAATAATGAACCGAAAAATACAAAAAACGAAAACATAAAATTTATAAATAAAAATGTTTCTGAAACAACTTTGTGTGTACGTCCTGACTAATGCAAGACAACTTGTTCAGAGTAATTCAATTATCAGAAATACTTACGGATTTCATGTCAGAAATTAAGTATACGTAGCATTGCAATTACCGGAAAGAAAACGGTGGTAGAAGGCAAAATGGATGCGGTATTTCGTACATGCCGTATGCAAGTTACAAAGTTATGTAACTCTATTGCGGTTTGTTTAAAACCACACGAAACTAGTGAATACAGTGAAATAAGCGATCTAGGCGGGGTGGAGTCTCAAACTATCATGTGTCATTAAAGGTTTAAAGGTTCGGCAACGCTCATTTTAATCCAAGAAAAGCAGATAAGGCTATCAAGCTTCAACCAAAACCAAAAGATTAAGTGAAGGAGTATGAGACTCAGTTAAGACATATTCGATGTGCGCATTTTAACCGGCAGTGCAGGAAGAAAATATTTGTGGTAGTAAAGCCTAGCCATTCCAATTGGAAAAATTTGATGATAGTTTTGAAAATTGGTTACCCTTCTCGCATCTATTTAAAGCACCGGGAATAAGCAGTTGTAACCAGGCAAAATTTAATTTTTATGGGAATCACTAATTGGAGAAGCAGTGGTGACCGTTGCAGGACTTGCGCGTACGAAAAAGTGCTATAAGGAAGCTATCGAATTCTTGTTGCGCTTATACACCACCTAAAGCATAGCAACAACTTTTAAATAAAAGTTTACCAAATCCGTTTTGTTACAGAAACACTTTGTAAAAAAGAAAGGTCGTTATTGGCTTAGCAATCATTCTGCGTAAGTCGACAAGATAAATGGCGTTTTACGTATTATATTTTCTCCTCCTTTTATTCTTCTCAGAAAAGTTTTTTTTTTTTTTTTATTTTAACGATTGATTTATAGAATTTCATGTTCTAACACTTGCACAGTCAACTCCCATCAAAGTGTCAGTCAAGTGTATTAAAATTCTTGAAGCATTAGGAGGTAGATAAACTCAGGTAATTGTGTCTACAGATATAATGCTGTCAGTTCGATAGGGAGAATTCGAATAAGGAAGTTTCTGTGCGAAAATTAAGGAAAGAGTGGAAATAAAGATAAAAGACTTAAAGTCTAAGAAATTTTTTGTTTAAATTTATTTATTATAATTTACTATAAAACTATCTACTAATGATTCGTCATCCTTCACTTGCAGTCAGCTTTTTTCCGCAATTTACTTCCCGGCACCGTTTAAGTCGTGTCGCACCTCCTCCTTCTCCTAGTCGGTCTGCCAAGCATTTACGGATAGTCTGTAAAGGAGAAAGTCAGCTGTTTACAAAATGTAATCTTACGCCAGACGAGATTGTGGCGTCTTGAGAGCAACATGCTATTCCAATTTTGTTAATGCCGCCAGGCGCAATCTCCTCAAAAATCCAAAGGACTTCTTTAAATGCGTTAATTCCAAACGAAAAGCAGGAGATTTCGTTTCGTTATGAGCTTGGCAAGTTTCGCATCATCCGAGGCACATGCATTTGTGTCATTAAAGAGAAAACTAAAGTACAGTTTAAAAGACGGCTGCACAACCGCGACGCCCTATGTGGAAGTATAGAGTGCGTCGAATGCATAAAATGAAAATAACTGATAACGTTTTTAGTCTATAGAATTGTGATATACACAAACGCTGATTACGAAAGGCATGCTCTCCTCTTTCATCAGATTGTGTTAGAGAGAAATGTATGTATGGATGTAGCGATATTTTGTCTGAGCGTAGGAAATGAGAATGCATGAATATTGTTGGGGCGTTCCTTTTGGCGATAATAACAATGGAATTGAGTTTGAAGCTATGTAATAAATTTGTCATTTCATTTATGAGAGCACTTCCCTGAGGTGGCACGATGGAATTCACCGCAAGTAGCAATGATCCTAAACTATTAACAAACACTCTTTACACTTTATTGATAATTTGAAATTGAAAAGCACTTAAAAAAAAAGTAAATCACCATCGTTGCCTCTTATCATATTTTGAAGTTGATGGGAATTTAAGGACACATTTGTTGTGTCCTTCTTACAACTAAGCCGACGTATTTATATTTGCCTGGACGGGTGTCCAAGATTCTCTTTAACGTTCGTGTTTTTGTATCCAAATCCGTAACGATGTACGAAAAACTAAGTAACACTATGCTGCAATAATCCTAAGCTGCAGTATACGACCAACTTAAGTGGAAAAGTAACTTTTCACCTGCTGTGTTAGAGTTTAATTTAAAAAAAAGGAAAAAAAAGAATCACAAAAAAAATTTTAATCCAATAACGAGAGTCAAAAGCTTTGTGTTGAGTATGCCATTCGCAGTCCCATTTACATTGACTTTAATGCACACAGTTTTATAACTGAAAAGAAAGTTTATTTTCATCCTCTCGACTCCTTTATAGCGTTATACCTGCGCTTATACATATACAGGCAGAAGCTATTCAGCGAGTAATATAAAAAGTATTGGGTCGTACAAGTAAGCAAGTAATGGACGCTACAATGATTTATTTATTTTTGGATATATGAAGAATAGTAAAAGAATGAGAAAATATTTGGATAAAAATAAAAAATTTCCACAAATTTGTCATTTATTCCCAGCCCAGGAAAAAAAGTGTAAACTTATACGACTTGCATACTCTCAAGAGTAAGTCCTTTAATAAACTAAGTAGAAGATCAATCTCAACTAAATAGGCAATGAACTGCAGAAAGGTTAGAAATATCGTATAATCAAAGAGATGTCAGATTTTTCTCACTTCATCACACAACACATGCCAACGCATAACTGCGCTTTACTTTGGTAATAGCAGTGATCAAAGTAGATTAAGAGCCGCAATCATTAAATACATATATCATGTAGAAGATCCCAAACCTGCTTGCTTGCGCATAACATCGAAAATAAATAATATTTAAGATCTTTATACAAATATAAAAAAATCTTATCAATTAAATTGCCTCTATATACTCTGGTGAAGAAAAATAAGATCCAAGCGATAGGTAGTAACAAATTGATTCAGAATCGCCAAGTTATGGAAAAAAAAAACTAGAAAATGAAAAGAAATAATTTTTATTTTCAGAATTTCGAGGTTTCGTCAATTTCGAGCGGAGCCTGACTTATAGGACTAATAGCAATTCTAAAATCTATCAAATAACGGAAAGTTTCCTCTACACTAAGGTCTATCATCTTCTGCGTTTTCGTCTCTTGTTTCGTCTTCACAAAAAAGTATAACTTACATACTAAACTTAAAATTAGGTCAATTCAAGTAAATGCTAATAACGCTAGTAATGGAATATAACTACTTCTGCGAATATAGATGAGGTTATTAGAAATGCCTCAAAACTAGATATGTTTATGAAGATCAATTATACTAAAATCAAGTGGAATGGTTAAGTATTACATACATTACAGTACTTATACACACACACTTTTAGATATTAAATTAGAGAAAAAGAAATCCATTACATTTTTGATAGATGGCTGCAGTGATCGATAGCTAAAGGGTACAAACAATTGAATTCCCATCGACGAGATGGACGATCAATCCACGATGAAAATTCGATATCGAGTTTGTTTGATAACGTTATCCGTAAACCGAATTCAATTCCACAAATAGCAAGTTAAACAAAATTTGATTCCAATTTTCGAATTTTCTTTTTTTTTATACCCACCACTGTAAGATGGGGGTATACTCACTTTGTTTTTTTTCCATAATGTATATAGCACCCAAAAGGAAACTTCAAAAGTATATATATTCTTGACCAGTGTAAAATTCTGAGCTGATTTAGCCATGTCTGTCCGTCTGTGCTTGTGTGTGATGTGTGTCGTTGGCGCTCTCCTGGCCACAGAAATGAAGATACCGACATAAACATTGGAAGTTTCTGCACGCAGGTTGGTACTGAAAATGGGTTACATTGGTGAGAGCAGAAGCGCGCAGTGGAGTGGAAAGTAAAAGCAACGTAGCTTTTTTAACAAAACTTTTTGGATTTCTGCTCGCTATTCGGAAATTGTTCAAGTTAGAAGGGTAAAATTTTCCACTTTTACTTTACGAGACTCTTTACTCTTTACGTCCAAAAATGGAACCAATCGGCTGTACCCATGCAGAGTTACAAGTAATTAAATTTTATTTTTTTCAATTCTTTGAGGTCTTACGCTTATTTATTATAAGGCAAACAAGAGATAATATTTTAAACTATTTTGTACACTCCGCAAATTAAGATGTATTGTCGGCCTAAAAATGGGTTAATTTTAAAATGAATATGGGAGACACAGCGATTAATGTTTTATTCATACTACCAGCGATATAGGTATCAAATAAAAGAACTTGGAGCGTAGAATGCGAAAAGCATACGCAAAGGGTATGTGAGAGTCGGCCCCTGGCGAATATAACTCTCGTGCTTGTTTTTCGTAAATTGTTTTAGGATTTTGTGAATGTATTTCTCCAATTTTTAGCATTACTTCGAGATTATAGGTGGATGGCTTTATCTTTCTTGTTCAATTTTCCAGAGCTTCTAAAAATCTAAGTTTTTTTTTGAACCTTCCTAAGCAACTGGTAAATTGTGTATGTTTCAATTCCTTAGCATAAAAATCGTCACTAACTCCAACGCAATAATGAAACAAGCGTTTAAAAAAAGAAGCTAAAAAAGTTTAGTAAAGGAAAAGTTTATCAAAGCTACCGCTAACTCTATCGTATCCTTTTATTGGTTTGTCTATTTCAGTTGTCAGTTGTCAGTTCATCCAAGTGACAGAGCAATGATGGAATCCCAAGCATTTACTAAAAAGCCGTTTTTAATATCAATTTATTAACACAGTTGAGTTCATAAGAAATATCGTTGGACTTTCGTAACATTTAAGTTACTTAGTAATGATGTCCATGATTTTTTTCGATTTACTTAACATGGCTTAATATTCCACGAACGTATATCTTTAGCAGGTATTATGCTGTCAATTAAAAGGAGGACAGAATCGAGAGGAAATTAAAAAATTGTTCCTTCCTGACTCGCGTTCCATAGAAAACATCATTCCGAAATTATACTCCAAGCGTGAAATAACACTTTTTCTGCGAATAACTTAAGCCGAGTTTTGAAATTTTTATTTTCGATTAAACTGAAATGTTTTACAAAAAACTTTAGCTACTTGCGTCGAATAGTAAACGATTTCTAGTGAATTTTCGTACTACTCGTACTTGTTTGTTTTTAAAAAAAGTGAAATATTTCTAGTACTTGCGATTAAGTCCTAATAAATATCGATACCGTTTTAATAAAAGAATAGGAAAATCCTTCCAAATTTTATGATTATTGCAGGCACGATTCTATTTATAAAGGCTTAAGGCGTTAATCAAGCTATCATCATGAGTCGTTTATTAAAAATTATCAAAACACGTCTGCAAGCAAAGCTTTTGGAAATATTTTCATTCTACTATGCGCTACAGATGATTCGAAAAAGAGAAAAATAGAACATGCAAACCCATCGAAGTCGCGTTACAATACAATTCTCTTGCGTATTGAGATCATCGTCTGATATAGCCAGAGGCGTGAAACTCGAGTAGTTGGCGCAGCCTATACAGCTTGTGCAGTTAAGATGGAAACCTGCAGCTGCAGTTTTGCTGGAAAGAACGGCAAGTGAAAAGCAGCTACACTGCTCGCACAGCACCGTAATGTGATATACAGACAGCAATCCCTGTCACATATATTTGTATTTACAAAAATATTTACTATTATAGCTACAAGAAAATGCAGAAAGAATTTCGGTGAATTAAACAACATGAGATCAGTTAAAAGATACTTTGCCATTTTCTTAGTTTCTCCTCAGGTAGTGACTATCTAGAATTGGTTTGAAAGTTGAAATAATCTTCTCACTTGCTTCTGCTAAATCGCCGCTGAATTAGTATCACAAAGTATTTCCAAATATTTTACATTGTGTGTGTTATTTTAACTGTAAATTCGATTTCACGTTAAAGTCTAACTCTAAGCCTGGTTCTAGGCCGGCTTATTCTAACTTTGAGCATAAGCGCAACTACCCTTTAAAATAGAGATCCCACTGTGACTACAAGTTTAGCCATAGCTCTAATTTTACTTCTGATTGCAAGCTAAGTGTAACTCTAACACTAAATGGTCCCACCTATTACTATAAGTCTAGCTGTAACTAACGTTAAGTGTATTGTAACTGCAGCTCCGAAAATTTTGATTCGAACCCTAGTTCTAAATGTAAATTTCTAAGTCCAGTCTTTCACATTACCAGACAAACTAGACCAGGCAGAGATTGACCAAAATACGTACGGTTTTAAGTATATGTGTATGTTATGTGCATTAGTTGGTCGTGGAGTCAACGATCATTAAAAATGTACTTGTATTTAAAACACAAACAAATTTATTATAAAATTATACGAGTAAAGAATAAATTAAAAACACGTCATAACTGAATAGCGTCACGTAAAGTAACGCCTGGTCCAACTTATTTACAATGCTCCTGGCGCATTTATTTGAAGCGAATTCTCCCTTATGGAGAGGTTTGATAAGCCATTTACTGGCATTTGATTTTGTAAAATTTGTTGTAATCCTTCGATATTCATTTGGCTGGGATCGTTCTTGCTGCCAACGGCTATGTTCTGCGACTCATCGCTCAACATTGGCGAATTCGCAGCTCCTGCATTTTGCAAAGTCATGTTGTATTGCGCTGTTTGACTAAATTGGCTCATATCGTTAAACATTTGTGGACAGAAGACGGCATTCATTCCAACGTTGTTTCCTCCGCATTGTGCTTGTTGGTTGAAATTGTCTAATGCGTTTGCCGTTTGCACAGTAGAAACTCTATTATGCATATTACCAAAATTATCGAAGGATATCTCTGGCTGTGCATTTGGATTTACACCAGGCTGTTGGCATTGCATGTTGATGGGATTCAAATATGTTACGCTTCCATTGCCGTTATTCATTAAATGATATTTAGGATCGCCTGTTGGATTAATTCTTTGGCGTTTTTGATGTAAATACCCGGGAACGACATCTAATGGTATATAATCGAAGGCATATGATTCGCTTAAAGCTCCATC
>KK500074.1:264315-289060 GCA_000688715.1 Glossina pallidipes
CTGTTGGCATTGCATGCTGCTGGGATTCAAATATGTTACGCTTCCATTGCCGTTATTCATTAAATGATATTTAGGATCGCCTGTTGGATTAATTCTTTGGCGTTTTTGATGTAAATACCCGGGAACGACATCTAATGGTATGTAATCGAAGGCATATGATTCGCTTAAAGCTCCATCCGATATACGCTCTAATTGTATTGTAACAGTAGCTGGCTTTGTTATATTTAGGTTGTGATATTGCGGTGTTCTAAACACAATCGCCGTCTGCTTGTGAACATCTTTTTGCTCGAATAAACCGTATGCTGTCCAACCGGTGCTTTGCTCATAAAATCGTACTTTAATGTCGGTTTTCGATACCTTTTCGCATAACAAAATCATTTCAGAGTTGCCCGCCACGCTGCCTGCACAAATGCATAGACGACGGATTGCAAGATCAGTCTTTGACTTTTGATCGTGAATAGGCTCCGATACAATGGGATCAAGAGGATAGCAAGTCGGTGGTATATATACTTGGAAACATAGTCTTACAGCACTCAAATCAATGCCGTGTGGAAGCAATTGATGGGAAAATCCCGTCTTAAATGGATCTACCATTCTTTCTTCACGTTCTTTCAATGCCTCTTCAATGTCCTTCTTTCTTACACATTGTATTCCCAAATGATTAAATCTCATCGACATGGTGTCCTCATTGATATTGTCATGAAAAATACCGCCACTGCATTTTAAGCCAACCAATCTATGAGGATGCGGCCTATAAGGCTCATCCTTGGTAACGCATGACACGATCACGACAGCCGGACCTTTATAACCAATTATTCTTATTTCTGGATGAGTTTTATTACCAGGAGTAGAGCTAATGCCCGGGATGCAGCTGGCATATCTTCCTTCACATTCGTAACGAAATCTCAAAGCTTTGTTCGGCTGCTCGACTATTTCGACGTACGGTTTTTGGTGATTCTCTTGCATACTGCTCCGATTCTTTCTTTCACTTTCGGTGGTACGCGGAAAAATAATATTTTTTAGTTAATAAACGAGGTGTGTTTGCTATTGCTTGGTTGCAACGTAAAATTGAAAAACAGGCGCAATCATAAATAATAGTTGCAAACATTGCAGATGGATAAAGCCGACTATTGAATTCGTTGTGTTGTTATTGAAAAGATGAACGGGTTGATCTATAATATTGTAATCGAATTGAATTTATATGTCGGGTCATTACTTTTTGGACCATTTTTCCTTAAGAAAATCAATGCTTAAGCTCGTCTCCTACGTAAAGGATTATTTTTGTAAAAAGTTCATATGAGAAGGGCTTTCAGAAGTGGTTAATTCTTATACCAATTTTCTTAGTCGATCATTAACTTTTCACCGATTTATTATGAACCGATACGAAACATAGCAAATTTTTTCATAAAATATCTTTATCAAAATACAGGAATTGCAGTAAAGATCTAGTTTCAATATTATCGAAATGAAACTTGTTAGCGTAAAAATTTCACCAAAATATCTCGAAAAGTTTCAAACCATATTGTGGCCAAGGATCTGTGACCGCTTTAAATCAACCGGGACTTAAATATAATATTTTTTGAATAAATTGTTATAATAAAAAGTAGGTGCTTCGTAATATTCTCCTAATTATAAATGTTTTGTGGTATAGAGTTTCTTATGCCAATCACAGTCGCATAAGTGCAGAGTAATTTGTTACAAGTCTGAAAGACAACAGACACTATATAATAAACATGAGACGGAACCTCACCATCTCTTCAAAGACAATCACCCTTTTAAAATCTCAACGTCCGTGAAACTAAAACCTAGATTACCAAAATGCTAAAATCAAAAATAAACGATGGAGATCGCTATCTCTTATATATTTATTTTTAGTCAGCATTAGATTCTCAGTGTACTTAGCTGTATGCCTTCCGCTCACTGCATGCTTATCCTATGCCCCTAAATTAAAGACTAATATAGAAAGTTGAAAGCTATGCTTTGTCGTGGCCACAGATCTAGCTTGAAATATACACTCGATGGATATACAGCCACGCCCGTAGGGCAGAGAACACTTCTGACTTCAAAATCCCTTAAAACCTTTCGCGGAACCAACTTAAGGATGAAATTTTGTCGACTCTATCCATATGTCTATTACTGCGAAAATGTCGGTAGGGTGTCCTCGAGATTCGACGCAAGATGAGTAAAAGTATTTAGTTTGTACAATAAAGCAGGTACTGAGATTAAAGTTGGCAAAATTTGATTGGATTCATTTAAAGGAAAACTAAAAGTTCCTTTTTGTACTAAGATTTAATAAATTAATAATTTTCATATATTGTCCTGTGAGTATATACACAAAAGAATGATCATTTTTTCTCTAGAAAAGCACGGTTATAAACCTTAAGGGTGGAAATATGAACGTTAGAAGTTAATGAAATAATATCAGCTTAACTATTAGCGACAATGAATGGGACATTTCGATTTATTGTCTCTAAACAACAGACGGCATTATAGATGAAGTTATACTTATTTTCCATGAAATCTTTAACGTTTAAATTACATCACAAATGTGAAAATGCTTCGTTACCGATTTTTTCTTATATATAGGAAGTGAAATGAGAAATAAAACATTATTGAAATTTTCTTTGGAATCTTTTTCGGTATAACTGATGAAATTTACTCACGTTCACGTGCTCACGTTAGCTCACGGATTGGGCGGCATGTTTTAGTATAAGGCAATCCTTCCTTCTCTCTTCCAAAAAAAATTCAGAAAATGTTGTCGCGAAGCATGCGTAAGCCTTTAAACAGGTGGAACATTGTCTCAAACTTCGTTTTTATGTCAAAGTTCCAATCGGGATCACATATACGTTTTTATACCTAGTCAGAACGACATCATATATTTAATTATATATACGAGCTAGAACGACGTCGTATGTTTAATTATATATACGAGTCGTTCTCCTTAAGCGCGATGTAAGTGTGTGTTGTATTGTGCAGAGATATTTGGAGGTTGGTATTTTGAATAAAATTTGAAAAATGTTGGTAATACATTCGCTAAAACTAAACCGATTCAATTTTATAATGCAGCCCTTTTTAAATTAATAGGTAAATGTAATTTGTACTGTTAACTATTCAAATACAGACTTACACCACTTTCATACATTAGCTACTTATTAAATACGAGATTTGAATCGAATTAAACCAATTGAGAAGAAGTAAGAAAATTATATTTGGTTGCAACGGAATCTTTTACACCCAATACTGTTATCCTAAACTAAAATTTCATGCTCTATAATATTGGATGAGCGATTTTTGGATAATTGTTTCTATTTTCAGAACAAAAGTACAAATTTATATGATGCATGTGTTGTATTTTATAGGTAACAAGCACAAAACACGGAAAGCAGAAGTCTTCACAGTTTCTGTTGCATGGACATGTAGGCGTTGCAAGCGTGATGTTTTTCTTAATTTTCGGGATCAGCAGGATGTTCACTACAGATACTACACGATTGCGCAGACGGACAGATGGACAGATGAGCGGACGGACTCACTTAAAACTGACAAAGAATTGATGTACTTATATATTGGGGTTTTTAGAGTTTGCTTCTGTGTGTCATATATAAAAAAGTTTTGAAAAAAAATGAAATTATTACACACCTTAAACTTGAGTGGGCGTAATCTATCATCATCTATCTATCTATCATCTATCGTCATGTTCTACGTGCCCCCTTGAAAATACATTTTTGAAAATGTTTATAAAAACATTACGCAGACAGAGAGACGGACCAGAATTTAAGAAAATTCGGACAAACTGATAAAGTAAGTCTGAAAACGATGTACTCAGTATGCGGATACCCGTAGACTATCATTCATATCCAAAATTGATCTGCCCATTTTGTACAAGTAGTACTACAAGGATATGTTTATACATTAACTTAACTTGGTTGTGGTTGTGTTAAAGATGTTCGTCAACGTATTATATCTCTTTGTACATATTTATTTATTTATTTTCTACACTTCTTTCAATTTTATAGCCTTTCTTTCCCCATAATTTGAGATTAAGTCGCACAGACACTTTTTAAATATTACAATCGTGCATAAATGACCCCAGGGAACGCAGGGAATTGTTTAAAATATTTGTAGATTTTATTGCTTGCAGGGATAATTGAGATCATTTGCCTGAACTTATAATTATTGGCTCACATAAGAAAAATTTATATAAATGTAGAAATATAAAAAACAAGATTAAGACTTGCCTTGCACTAAATTTTCTTCGATCGTAATATGTTTTTTATTTTTTTACGGAAAACAACCGTATACTTGATGTGATACATAAATTTTCAAAAAAATTATCCTTTTTTTCCCCTCAATGTTGACGACTGTCATGTCTTTTATATTGTCTGCAAGTATGTACTTTATAGTGTGCCAATGTGCTTTAAGGTGTATTTAACCTTGTTGATCATAAACATAGACATTCTCTCTTAGTAGGACGTGTACTAGGTATGCTTTGGTAACAAACATATTCGTGATAGACAGAGCTTTCTATTCATAAAAATTCAACGGAAATCGGAAGTTGCTTCTCTACGGTTTTTGTCAAACAACACAACAGGAAATTACGGCCGTAATTCAGTTGATGCCTCTGTGTTTCCGTTTTGCTTACAAGTTTCGCATGATGCAATCATCACAAGACAGTTTATCGATATTTTCAATGAAACTTCAAGTTATACTTTAAAGAAACGGTATTGTTTTTTTTTTTGAATATTTAGTGTAAAATTAATAAATCAAATAATTTATTCTCTCATTCGGAGTAGATTTTATTTAACTTGCAAAATTTCAATTAATAATTTTTGTTAGTTTAAGCCTTGCATACAAAGGTTAGATAAATAAAATAGATATAAGAAAATTATATTCGGCTGCGACAAAAACTTTTACATGTACCGCACTTGCAGTCTAAAGAATATTAAATCAAGTAAGAAACTTAAATTCAATGGGCACAGAATCGTTTATACCCATCACCGTTATCCTAAAAAAGACAAAAGAAAGAAAGGAGCAAAATTTTCATGCTCTATAACACGGAGTGGGCGCAGCTGATTTTTTCTATTTGCAATAAAACAATACTCCAATAAAAGTATTTCAATAAAAAAGGTTTTGTCGTGTAGGCATGTGGGCGTTGTAGGAGTGTCCTTCGAAAAGTTAAGGTCAATTCCAAATTCTTTTGAAAATTTATACGCGAGATATCCAAGCTCGCTAAAGGAGGAGTGTTCACCACAAATATTACAAAGTTGCGCACACAAACAGATGGACTGACGACTAGGTGGACATGTTTAGGTGCTTTCCAAATTTGAAACTGATCAAGGATTTGTACATTTTATGGAGTTTTTGAAGCTTGTTTCTGTGCGTTATAAAGGTATTGCAAAAACAAATTGTGTTCCATGAGAACATTTGTGTTACATCATTTATCTATGCCGTAAGTTTTCTAACAAGTATAGATTTCATGTTCTCCGCACATGGCCACACAACAGAGTCCCTGTTTAGTATGTTTACGTATAGTGTTTTGTTCCATGCAACTAACGTATGTCTTCCCACAAATATAGGTCCAAGCCGGTCTTTGGAAAGCAAACCCTCAACACCTACTACAGGTTTGCATTCGTGTCGTGTTGCATGAGCACATTTCTAGTTCTGTCACTTATCTATATGCCTTCTAATAAATGCAGATTTTGTGGTCCCACAAAAAGGAATGACGAAAGAACCCTTCTCCGGCTCTTGTTAATTGAAGAATTTGCGAGTTTTCAGTTTTTGTAATTCGCTGCGTTTCGACAGATGGATGATATGCTACGAATAATATCAAATTCGGAAGACGTGGTTATAAAAGGATCTGATCCTTTTTCATATCTATACGACGCCCCTAATTTAAGAATACTTATCGGACATGAACTTTTGAAACACAAACGATGGACGGACGAGGTTGTGATAAACCAAATAAATGTCTTCCGCATTGTAGAAATCGAAGCAAATTTTTCGGCTGAACATCTCTGACTTTGTTTATACCCATCAGGTGATTTTATATCCATCACAGATGGCACTGACACCTCATCATTAATTGGAAAAAACAAGTAAGAACAAGTCGGGCAACGCCGACAATTACATACCCTGCACCACTTCGCCCCATGCCGTTATTCGTTCGTTTTGTTAATAATACTCCAAAAAGTACGCATTATTTTCACGCAAAGCCACAACTGTCGCAGAAGCCCACATGTTGGAAGATTAGATTTTTTCTCCATATAAGAGTTTGTGTTTCGTGATAGCGCCTATACATATTGGGCTCTAAAAAAAAATTGACTCGTTTCTATGGATCATTAATTTTTGGTTGTCACACACATTACGAAAAGAAACAAGATGAGTACATCCCCGTCCTTCCGGGTATAAAAAACGTTTATATTTTTTTGCTTTTAAATATCAATGCAAATTGTTTTATATCGCTTTCACCTTTTTTCTTGTTGTTATTCCTATCACAGGCCATCATCTGAATCCTACGATGCTCGCCCCTGAAACTCTTCCATCAATTTCTATGTGAAATTATCGCTAAGCCGCCCAAAGAAACAATAACAAGCAATCGTTCTCCTAGACGCACTCCCGTCTCACAATTTTTTTTTTTGCGACAGAAGTAAAATTCCAAAAGAACTCTGGTACACATTCGCCATGGATCATACACACGCCGAACAGTGTAATTTGTCCCATGCCTCGTTATGTGTTTTGCGTCGTTTCATATGACAATTTTGCATGGGTCAAATGCTTAAGATAGTTATAGCTTTTTTCCCCAAGCTTCATCATTCATTTTCATCATTCAAGAGTTATAGTTGGACGCATCCAACTCCTCAATATTATTTAATAATGAATTCATTTTCCTTTTTTGTTTTTTATTCTCTACAACACACACAAAGATGTGTTGTGATGTGAACAATATATATATGAACAAAATTTCGTTCGTTGCCTGCCCGTATAATTTATTTCAACTTAAATTTTATTATCGTGGACTTGAAAAGGGAAATAACGGAAAAAATATATTACAGATTGACATACGAAAATTGATTGATAATTTTTTGCGCTGCAGTGTTTCAAATAAAAAAAATTTCGCACCGTTCTCTTCTGCGGTTCGGTTTTTTTTTTCTTATTTTTTGGTACCCTACACCATTTGTGCTGATATTTACAACACCTAGAAAGATTTGAGATAGACCCGTTTTGCACTCGACCGATCAGTTCAGAATTCCTCTGTGAGTTAATTCATGCCTGTCTCCCTGTCTGCTTGTCTGTCCATGCACTTTTATGATCAGCCTACAAGGCGCAAGGTCGAGATATTTTTTTGGAATTTTTATACCGACATGTTTCAGCCAAATAAAGAAAGCTATAGAACGCTCTATTTTAAAAACTCGTCATACGCCAAGTAGTACAGGGTAGTCCCACCAAAATATTTTCACCTGCTTTAGCATGAGTAGCAATACTTTTCGTCATAATTTACAGCATTACTTGGAGGTAACAATATTTTTCAATTTTAATTTGAATAATTTTTCCTTTTAGTTCCGCCTCGTACACGTTCGCGTTGACCTACAATGAAAAATTTGTTTTCCATTTAATTCAATTTCTATTTATTTTGCATTTGGTTTTTGGCTATTTTTCAAGTGCTTCGTCAACAATTTCTTCCGCCGTATTTTCTATTTCTAGTCATTTATGCCGAAATTAAATAATATTTGCAAAGTGTCAACATTTCTGAAAAGTTGAAACGCTATTGGTTGCCAAAAAAAAAAAAAAATATTCCTTTTTTTTTTTTTAAATCATAACAATGTGCAATGCGTTGCACTTGTGTTATGTTAGTGCACTTAACGGCGAATGAAAAACTTTTCAAATTTCACGTTGTTTTTATTCGTTCGCTATGAAAGCAAATAAATTCACTTTTTGTAAACAAATTTATAAGATTCGCCAAGCAGTGACAAAAACTATAACGAAAAGAGAAATCCATTAGGCTTCTGTTAAAACACTTTCTAAGGGAATTACAGATCTGTTCAAGTAAAACGAGCCAAGATTAAATTCTTCAAATAGTATTTTCTTTTTTGCCTTCAATTTTTTTCTATTTTCAGCGAACGGAAGAGCTTCTTGATTATCAGTTCAGCGTAATAGTAAAGGTATTCGTATTTTATCGCGGCTCCTCTCCATTCCTTTTCTCAAGAAAACATAATGATTTACTAGCTTCACAAGGACCGCGTTTGCTTGAATGTGTGATAATTACCTATGATCGGTACCTTATCCGAATTGTAAGTTGGATCCCCTTTAAATAATAACACGGGCAAGCATTTGCCCACTGACAAGCTTTGTGACAACAGAAAGTTACTATATGCTATATACGATTTATAATTAGCTTATGCTTGAATGAAAAATAATGATTACCTTTATCCAACGTCACTGCTTATTTACATTTACGGTGAAGCACTGATATTACAGCAAGAAAAGTTCAACTGTTGCTTCAGCACTTCCTGCAAATAAAACAAAAGCCCTATTAGCAGTGAGATAAGAAAGCAACAACGATTATATAACTTTATGAAAAACATTGCAGAAACAAGTTGTTTTCAAGTTAAATTAAATTATATGCACACATTCAACCACGTTCAGTATGTTAACCCTACCAAGACATAAAACTTACAAAATGATATTCTTCTGCTCAGAAATGCGTTATACGAGACACGACTTCTTCACGATGTAATAACCGTTCAAATAATGCTACATAAAGTTCTGCAGAAATCCGTTTCGCAGCAGATGGTTTTAGCCATACGTGGCGCTGGCAACAAGAGCAAATGCAGACGCCGTACAATAAACTTGGAAATTTGCGAACATAATATTTGTAACCGCATCGCAATGTTATCCTTAATCGAAAGCGTCTCTTTACCGGCCAAATTGCCTTCATTTGTGGGAGGTACTAATTTCCTAGATTATCCTTATGGCGTAAGCGCTTACACACCGCTTCAAGAATGGTGATTTTGCCATCGAAGGCCATGCTCTATATGTGATGCGGCTAGAGCTCGTCGTACTCTATTATAGGTTGACAGGCGATCTCTATCGAGCGCAACTAATGACTTTAAGTTGAACATTGTAAGACGAACGCTCGCAACTCAACGAAAGACATAATAAAGTGATTATGCAACATAACAATGCTCGACGCTATGCCGCAAAGTCGTTAAAAAATACTTGAAAAGCTCGAAGTGAGAATTTCTCTCTTATCTTTGTTCGCTCTATTCACGGGACAGTCCTACCCCTGATTATCACTTGCTTCGGTCAACGTTCAGAAAAGAGTCGGTCGAGAGGCTACGTGTTAAGAAGTCAGCACTATACCATTTACCAAAGTATTATATTATTACACTCATCGTCGGCGTTAGTGTGTAAACTAATTTTATCACATAGTCGTTAACGTTTGTCAACACCTACGTTTACTGTACGCAGTTGTTGCCATTAGAGTCTACACCGATTTAGCTGAAGTTGCAGTTAATAATTAAATTTCGAAGTCTTTAGTTTTAATTTAATTCCAAACAATTAATTTCAGAATCAACGTAAAATCGGTGGAATTTTTACAAGAAAAAAAAAAAAAACTTAAACGCATCCGAGAATATATTAATGAATATATTCACGACAAATATCGATTAGAAATTTAATGAGTCATACCATAATTAACATTACCATCGTGAAACGAAGTGTATCGAGTATTCGTCCTAAAGCGTGAAAATTTCGAATTTGTTGTTTCAATGGATTTTATATCGGAGCGAGCGCATAAGTGGGAAAAATGTTTTTATTATGTGCATTGCGGTTTCATTCCCTTTCGCTATTGCAGTTTCTTGCTACATATTTATATAGAATAACTGTTTTATGAGTGTACAGAGTGTTGCTCTCTTGCTTTACGTCTTACATACCCATAATTGCGGGTACATGAAAATGTTAAAACGAAACTAATAAATTTAAGAACAATTTTTGCTTAAATGTTGCGAAAATAATTTTGAACGGAAAATGTTGAAATGACATAACATCATGAAATCTAATTTCCTTTTAAATGGCAGAAGAAGCAAAAAAAAAAAAAATAAATTTCATTTTTTTATTAAGTGATTTTAATGTACTAAGGAAAATACAATCAAAATGAAAATGACAAAGGAATAAAAAAATAAACAAAATTTTCAAACTTAAACACATCTGTATGTGATTTATGACAAGGAAAATATGTCGGTGTTTTCACTACATATTCATAGATGTTCGCTCATATGCCTATGCTATCTAGTATGCTTATCCGACGACATGTGTGCATATGCGTGCTTTATTTATTTGAAAAGTGGTATAAGTCACTTTTCAATAAATATGTAAATAAAATCAAGTTAACTGTAATAACGGCATCCCTTCATAGATAATATCTTGTTATCTCTTATAGATAATATGTAGTTGATCATTAGGAAGATTTACTCATCCCATCTTTTTATGACTATAGCCTAAGGATCAGAGGATGGAGTGTCGATGTGCTAACTTTTCATTCTCAAGCCAAGCGAAGCAAAAAAATTGAATTGTGTAGAAGAGCAGATCAGAGCTCAAATCTCGAAAGCTGATTTTATTGACAACATGCCATGCCTATATAATATTCCCACGAATGAATTGATTACTTATTAGGGATATATACATTGATCTGTTATCGCCTTCTGAGCACTTAGTACCAATGAAGTGTCGAATATTTTGCGTTTTTGAATTTAATTATTTATTTAGGATTTGTCTGTTAAGTAATTCGTGTAGATGTAGTGTAAACACTACACCATTTAAAACAAAAGGGACAAAATAAAATCAATAAAGTTTCAATTCCCTGATTGACTTGTGCCATTTTCGCAATAAAAGGCTTAGCAAGTGAACTCTATTCCGTAGGCTGTTGGGATAATTCTTATACTTCTCTAGCCCCATAAAAGAAAGTGCAACTTGTATCACAACAATACATCAATTTTTTTGCGAATGCCTGCAGCACCTGGAACAACTTGTTCAATAAGCCCCACCTACCTTTTGTTGAACTAATCGTTTCAGATTCAGTTTCCAGTTTCTCACGTACATCTGTCCGTCTATCTTTCTGATGTGTATTTATTTTTTTTTTCATTCTCTCAATCTGCAGTTCGCTATTTTATAGATATTTTGCATTTTCGCATCCTTTACCATCCGGGATGCTGCCTATGAAAAAATTATATATGCGATATTCAATATTTACGTTAATTGCCGCTGAAAAGTGGTACTTTGTCGTATTGAAAAATGAGTGAATAAAACTAGAAGAATTTGAATATCACCCTTTTTCGAAATTAAGTTTCATATAAACTTTTCATATTTCATACATGAAAATAAAGTCGGATTTTCAGTATTCCATAATGCAAATTGATTTCGAAAGATTGTGTTGAATGCAATTTACATATCGGGTGTAGTTTTCGAACTTTTCCCCACAAACATATAGAAATCCTAATTAAAAAATTACGACTTTTTGATATTTTATGACGAAAGTATTTAAAGTTCGGCTTTGCCTACGACAACGTTTTAATTTATTTTTCTCAGCGGCAACGATTTTGAAATTAATTTGAGACCGTTATGTAGACTTAGAGGAAGCCTAAAAATAAATGTGAAATTTTTCCGATTTTTTTTTTTCTTTTTTTGCCAACAGTTGCGTCCGGGAATCGTCATCGGATCACCCTTTTGAACTTGTATTATGGAAATTACTTTACAAGTTTAAGATTTGTAGTTCCTTTCTCTACATCTTTGAGGATGTAAACTCCAAGAACAGGTGGACATAACATATATACTTCATCTTCTTTACGAAAATGTATATGTCAATGTTTTGATATGTATTTGTGAGTGTTACAAACAGTTGAAAATTTCTATATTTTATGTTCATGCTTCAGCGATTGGTCCGGTTCTACTTATGGCAATATTATGCTCTCTTTTTACTCAAACAAAATGTATATTTTCTACCTATAAACAGCAATAAATTGCTTTCTATTTGCAGCAGAGGTATAAATATATTTTGGATAAAATAGTTGAACCATTAATTATTGGTATAGTGCACGAGAACATATAATTATTTATATTTATGTGCGTAGGAAAATAAATCCCAACAACCGATGGAATCTCATTTATTTAAGGTCAATATTAATGTTTAGAATTGTGTGTATGTATAATTAGGCCTACACGTAAAACGAGATGCTTGCAAATGTATGCAAATACGCAAACATATACAGTGGGAGGCATTAATATGCGGTTTTCATCTCAAGCAGAAATGAAATGCTCACCTGATTGAAGTACGAACACTCCTTAGAAACCGTTATAACGGCAGTCATAACAACTACGACTCTTCGGAAACCTAAGAAAACATAACCTCATTAATATTCGATTTTCTCGATTTTGCATTCTGCCGGGCCAAAAAAACAGTGTACAGAAGGTTTCTTCGAAATAAATTTCGCATTCAATACGTAAGTGGGCTAAGATCTTGTGAAAAATAAATTAAAAATGCAATTTGTCAAGAAAAGCAAAATGGAAAAAATTCAACTTTCGAACAAAAAGAACTAATCATCAAGAATGGTGGTACATGAAAAATAATCGCGGGTACCGTTTATATGAAAAAAGATAGAGTGGGAGATATTATGCGCCTGTATATAAATGAAGGAGGAATCAATTTAATTGCAGAAAGTGCGAGGATGCTTGATAGTTTGGAAACATTCAAATTGTAGCAAGATAACGACACACCAAGCACAAGTACCAGTTAATTCAGAAGAATGGCTCTAAACATAACTCCTCCAAAGGGCTTCATCCCCATCAAAAATGTGTGGCATGTGTGAGGCAGCCGTGCACGGGAAGACCTGAATAATAGACTACAAGAAAAATGGATTCAAATCCTTGTTCCCTCCACAAGCAAAATTGTGCGAAAATGACGTCATTAAGTGAAAAGGATAACTCACATCAAATATTAATTTTTAATAATACGCTTTGTTGCTGACAACGTTTTGTTTGCCTGTTTGTTGTAATTTATTATTATTATTATAAATTTAGCCAGAGAATAAATTCTAACACTAAAGTCTTAAAGCACTAGCATCTAAGGCTTTCGACTTTATTAAAAACTCTACTGCCCTTGAGATTTGAACCCACCACCAGTGAGTTGCAAGTCGAGACTCTTGCCTCTCGGCCACTCAGGCGGATATATATATAATTTAATATGTACTTACCGGTAGAGCAAAATAGCAAAATGAGTTTTTGCGTTTATTATGTGAGGGGAATACCGATTATTAACGACTCTTACTGTATACATTTCTACATATAAACTCTACTGGCGAGTTGGAAAATTTATCTTTCATGGTTGTAGAGTTAATAAATCTCTTTAAACATGATGAAATGTGAAATCTGCTTTGCTGTAAGCTTAAGCAGAAACAAAACAGAGACAAAATAGGAAAAATGTTAACTTTATTTTCTTATATATTGCGTTAAATTTATTAAATGAACGTATTTAAGTACAAAAGGCGTGAAATTAAATTAATGACGATTTTCAAAAAAAAAAAAAGAAAAGAGTACAAAATTTGAGCTACATTGAGCTACAATAGATGTCGATGTGAAGTTTAATTTAATTTTTGTCTGAAAGTTGAAGGTGGAGCAGAAGTGGACGCATCCATTACGTAATAACGAAAGTGATATGATATTTATCGCAAGTTCATCTCAAATCGAATGGATTTTCTTTCTTTGTTCATATTTTAATCTCTTGCACGTGCCACAGGCTTCCACTAACATCGAATGACCCTCTAAGTAAGGAATTGCTTTTCAAATATATTATGGGATAAAAATCCCCGTTATTCGGCATGTACAAGCCGAAAATGAACTTCGGCAACATTACGAAATGTAAAAATTTCTGATTAAAAAAAGCTTTCCGAAAGCAAAAGTTCTTGTCCGGCTTATCCGTCTTCCTGCTATTACAATATGCATAGTCTCCGCAAAGGAGGTAATAATGTAAATAAAAAAGAAAGTGCATTTTTTCATCTAAAATCATGAATTTTTTTTTTCAGTTGGCAGTATTTTACGAAGGGTTGCATATCGATATATCCAATGGGCACTTGTTTATGTAAGCATAAAAAAGCGAGGTTTCCCGATTTTTGCTGTACCTATGCAACAAAGATTTATGAATACCGCATCATTAAATGCCTCATTCCATTGGATAAGACCTCCAAGTTTCAGCAAGACATGCGAAGCAAAATTAACCGACCCATCGAGCGAATACCATGCAAAAGATGAACCAGGACCGAAAAAGCCGCCCCACAAAATCAAAGTCATGTTGACAATTTTCCTTAAGTATAATGGTATTGGGGTACATCTTGAATTCTCCCCGCTAAGCCAAATCGTTCCTGTACTTTATTATCTTCTTCATAATAGGAGTAAAATAAATGCAAATCCTCCCTCATTAAAAAAATGACCTAATTCTAGGAAATACATTCTTTGAAAACCTGCTCGTTTCTAGGTTATAGTTGATGTCAATGTGAAGTCACGCAATATTTACCAGCGATATCGCGGGTCTCTACAGTCAAAAAGCATTGCTTACTTGAATCTATCATTTTCCAAATATAAAAAAAGAAAAAAAGAAAAGGACGGCTTATGAAAACTAACATTACTGGCTCATTCGGATGAAACTTTTTTTTTGTAAGCACATGAACGTATGCAAATACGAACATTTTATGTTTAATTTATTGTTGCGGTCACATTTATTGACAATTTTCGACATGGTGTCCGAGACCGCAGAGAAAATTAATTATTTCGGATAATCGAATAAATTGCGTACGTACACAGGCATGTTTATAATGTTTGGCCTGAAGCCCACCTATTCATTTCCACTTCCATCTGCTCTACATCCTTACACTCCTCGGAACTGCAAACTTGTATCACGTAACATAGTGATGCTATTTGATTTTATTTTAGTTCCCTTCCATAGAACATTAAGTGC
The DNA here is from genome assembly GCA_000688715.1 of Glossina pallidipes. Lineage (NCBI taxonomy): Eukaryota > Metazoa > Arthropoda > Insecta > Diptera > Glossinidae > Glossina > Glossina pallidipes. Next base: position 279,314 of record KK500074.1, read on the forward strand.
GAACGCTTGAAATTTTATGTATTTAATAAATAAGGGGAAAAGTACTTCAACATCGGATGACAACTACCAGCTATCTGTACCTACCCATAATACTTTATGGGCTTTTCTTTTACACACTTTTCGTTCGTTGTATTGTAAGATTTGTATGTGCACCGAAGATTTGTCGAAGATAGTTTAACAAATGATTACGTGCGCATGCATGCAAGCACGCATTGATTATATTTGTATGACTTGGATGCGTATGTTGGCCCATTAAGATTTATTTGCTTGCGTCGTTAATTTACTTTAAAAACACAAATGTTTTTGAAAGTTTAATTAATTGAATTGAATTCATTTAATCCACCTAATGAATGCAAATTAATCAAGAAGAAGTTAAGAGTTTTACTGCTTAACAAATGCGAAGAAATGAAAAATTATTAAAGTAAATCTTAAGATAATACCATACTGTAATGAATGGTGTGAATGTTCGAAAGAAAAATAGGTCTACTCTTCAGTATATTGGTGTGAAAAAAAGCACGAAGCTCTAACTTGCCTGGCATGGCGGCTTGTACATTTCAACTGTTAATGTTCACCCAATTTTGTCATCAAATGCTTCAGATTAAACTTTGCTGTTAAACGAGGCCTCAGTTTTCGTAATTATTCTTACGCGGTATGGACTCCGCAGAATAGAGCTACGTAGTTTAAATGAGACTCAGTTAGCTTCTATGCCAAAGTACTAATATCGATCAATTTTCATTATAAAATAATAAAAAATGGGCTTAGCTTTCGCCAGAAGCCTTATACGGACTGCGGTATAGCAAATGGTCCTACATGAACCAAATTTGGGACAATTGATTTTTATATCAAACAGCTATTATCGAGCAATTCTTAAATTGAAGTATCAAAAATTTGACCGCTTCATTATATAAATGACTGACTTAAAAGTCATCTACGAGGGGATTCAAAATATCGGGCAATTCATGTCAAAATATGTTTATTCGGCGATCTTTGTCGGAGGAAATTCTTTTCATACGAAAACAGGCTTTATGTATGGAATTGGTCGTAAAACTAATTCGATCCAATGCATTTTCAATAGTGTTTGTCTCCGAATCAAAACACAGCAGTATACCAAATTTCGTCACAATATCTCAAAAATTGTGGAACTATAGCTTGAACACAAAAATATATGAACAGACATTAGATGGACAGATGTGGTTGCATTTCATCAAATGACTTTGAATCGATCGATAGAATAAAAGGTGGCTTTGCCTTAAGCCCCTCTTAGCATTGCTTACATTCACACAAACTTAAAATGTCCTTCAGTTCAAATGGCGTATGGCATAGTAATAATTTTTTTTCCAAAAAACCGGAATATATGTCTGGAAATATCTATAGCTGGACCACGATATTTTTTAATATTGGGATCTAATGATTGAACAAGAATGCCTAGAACAAGTCTCAGCTATCTCTCTGGAATATTGAGCGTTTCCACAGCAAACTGCAAATGCCTTGCTGGACCAACAGTAAATTCAAATGTTTATGAAATCTAGTGGAAGAACAAATCTCACTATACACATTCATTATCATATTTGCGAGCACTCCGCATGAGCGCTGTCGTATTTTTCGTTTCGTTGTTATTTCTATTATTTCCCGTCATCAAGTAATATGCCAGAATACTAATCCAATACATATAATTCGGATGGGCTGGTCCCGCTTTCCTTCTTATAGCAAAATATTTAAATTACAAAGGAGAGGACATATTTAATATGCTCCATAGGGAATAAGAAAATTATATTCGGTCATGACCAAATCTTTTGTATCTATCATCGGCGTCCTAAAGAAGAAAACAACAGTAAAAGAAGTAAGTTCTCGTGCTCTATAATACGGAGCGTCGTAGCTGATTTTTCTATTTGCAAAATAAAAGCTTTTCTCGCATAGGCGTATGGGCATCGTAGACGTTGTGAACTGTGAAAAGTTTACGTTACTTGAAAATTCTTTTGCGAATATGTAGGCGACATCTGCATTTTCGCTAATGAGAGAATGCACACATTTGGGCAGACAGACACATAGAGAGGCGGGCAGAGGGACGTGTTAAGCTGCATTCCAAATTTGAAACTGGTCAAGCTTATTTCTGCGCCTTGGGAAGGTATTGAAAAACAATTGAAGTTTGACATACTATAATATCGGGTAGGCGTGGTCAACTTTTCCCATTCTTGTACGCAAATGCTAGAGCATCGCCTATAGAATATGTATTAAAATTTTTGTACATTTATCGGCTATAATTCATGAGTAATGAAAGAAAAACCAACTCTTTATTCCTTTTTAAGGAAAGAATTATTTTCAGTTTACGTAGTAGCATGGGCGGGTCCCTAAACTTATTTGGCCCATTTCGATATCAATTTGCTTGCAAGAACTTCCAATGTTTCTGCCAAATTTGAAATCGATGGACTGATTTTTGCGCCCGAGAGAACGTTTACACCAGACTATATACAGACGGACAGATAGCCAGCAAAAAATATTGCAAGAAAATTCTTCTTCGTAGTACCTAAGCAAAAGAAGAGCTACAGCGAGAAACTTGTGCCCGCGTAAAAGACTGCAATAAATAAATGTCTATACGTGTGTATATAATATTGCTTTACCTGCCTGCTGACATGGGTCTAGTTTTCTAGAAAAGTTTTCGCCTATGGGCGAACAGAAGATATGTGTACATATCCTTAATATCGTAAACGTTGAAGTGGCTTCGAAAGTTCCAAAAATTTTATTTATTTAGAATACCTTAGAGTAATACATAATACATATAGGGTGCAATATATGCTTTTCTTATGACGTAATTACTCGGGTGATGTCAAGTAAAGGTCTAAAACTGTAACATGCGGAAAGTTTTGTAGAGAGAAAGAAAGAAAGAAAGAAAGAAAGAAAGAGAGAGAGAGAGAGAGAGAGTATGTACTAAGTGGCTAAAGTGTTAAGTCTTTACCGGTCGAGCCTACCCTTGACTTTGCTAGACTAGAACCTAGATAGTGCTTGTCAACTATTGGTCTTACAGCATAACATGGTTCCTGATATAATAAAATGATATTTGGGACAATTTGGTACTAATAAATACGTCCGTATTTTCCAAGAATTATTACCTCAGACTCGAGAGTGGTCTCAATGTTTTAAAAATGATTCTATGGCTTAGAACGTGTGGCATTGCAAGAATAACATCGTTTTACTTCGGCCATAGATCTCCATTTTCCAGCTAAATTTGAATTGCTTCGCATATGTACCTGAAATGTTTTCATAAAAAATTTATCAATAAAATCTATCATGTACTGGATTTTCCATCTTCAGCCGTTGGAAATGATGTAAAACATCGTATTATACCAGGTAATGGCAATGATTGCATTCAATGCACCTTGTAATGATCTAATAATAATACAATAATGAATGTATTAATATTGTTGCTGTGTATATGTAAATCTAATTGATTGCGTGGCGTATAGCATAAACTGTGCATAAACGCATGATTAGTATTCTTGCTTCAATTAAATGTAATTATAGTTTTAATTACAAATTTACTGAAATACTCATAAAGATGCTTAAGGCGCCCGACATTACACGAAATCAACAACTAAACATACAAACGCAAACAAGATCTACATAAGATTACATGATATGCTAATGTCAGCTTTCGATTATAATGCACAATACGAACGTACATATATTCATTAAATGAATTCTCAATTCATTACAATTCGACCGTAAATGTGAATGGAAATCTAAGCAGAAATATTAAGCCGAAGGAAGCAAAAAGTGAGAAAAGCAGGACCGAAGAAACGCATTTAAATAACTAAACTGCAATTAGATAATAAGTAAAGGAAGAGAAAGAACAACACATTTACATAAGCTTTTAAACAAATTTGACGATAATAACATAAGTTGAGCCAAAAATTTTTCGTTTCTTTTCACATACTTTTTTGCGGACTTTCAAGTATTTTGTTCAGCCTATTCCCCAAAGAACACTGAACAAAACATTCAAATTTATGTGTCACACTTGAGAAGTTTTAAGGCGAAACTCATTCTTTTGTTTGCGTTTGTTTTCCTCACGGAAAAAAAGAAAGAACAAAAATGTAAACAAATCTAAATAACGAACATTCAATTACTCTTTCCCCTTCCGCTTACGTACGCGAGAAGATGAGAGAACGATTTGTTTGAAAGAATTTTTAATCTTCTTTAACTACTTGCTATGTAAGATGATTTTAATAAATTTTTCTTTAATTGTCATTTATAGCTACATAACGATGGAAGATAGACCCGAAGAGAACAAGGACAATAAAAGGCACTTAAGCTGTTGCAATTTATGATCTTTATGGTATTTCATCCAATAATAAAATTAAAGTCGCTTTAATTTAAAAAGAAACGGCTAAGGCGAAAAGATGTTATTGTTGAGACGAGATGGAAAAAATGGCTGAAAAACTTGAATGTTTTCAGCAACGTTGCTCAGTTGCCAAACTGTTCGCGAACTCATCTGCCTGTTGGCAAATTCATTTGCCCGATCAAATGTTCGTAGGTACCTTTTTCGATCTGGCAACTAATCTCTTCATGTTCACTCCTCAACTCTCTTTATTCTTCCCACCGTCTAGCAGTCATTTCATCTATCTACTTACTCATGCATCGTTAATCAATTAATCCATTTATTCGTTTCTTTTCGCAATTTTTTGCCTTCGCAACTATTCATATATATCATCCATCTGTCTATGCATCTGTACATCTCCCTCGGTCTACCTGGCCAAACTTAAATTACGCGTGTCTACGTGTGTCCGTCTTTCTGCTCATGTGTATTTTTATCCGTTTCTCCGATTATCTGTGTTTGCATCTCTCTGTAAATCACCCTGTTCGTCTTTCCTTTCTTTCTAGTCCTTTCTTTAATTGGTCCTGGTTTCCCTTTTATATAACCATTCTGCAATCGTCCGCCTTTCCTTTCATTCACTATTTTGTCCGCCCGCCTATTCATCCGTTTTTCCATCTATTGTCCATCTTTCTGTGCACTAGACTTCGTGTGAGTCCGCCTTTGTACGTATCTGCCCTTCCAAGTATTCATCCTTTCGTCCAGTCTTCTTTTTTTGTTCATCGGGCGTACCGCATTTCTTTCACTCGTTTTTCTGTCCGTTCATCTTTTCGCTGATTCATACGACCACCCTCTCACCCATCCCTTCTTCCGGGCGACTTTGTTCACGTCAGTTATCGCTACACTCGTTTATCAGTCCATTTTCGGAATTGTCTTTACGCCAGATGGCTCCCACACCCAACTATTTATATGCGCACTTACACTTTTATCCATCTATTTCCTCATCCCATCCGTCTGTCCGTCCTATTGCTCCGTCCACCATACGCTTGATTGTTTGCATATTGTTGCAATTTTCGCAATACATTAGAGAGCTAATACTTAATTTTGTGCCTAATCCTACTTAAAAGCTTTTATTGCTATCTTCTTTTTTCTGCTTTCATGTGGCAAATACTTTGTCGAAAAGAAAAGATGGCATTCTCTTTACAAAATAAATTCTACTTTACAGATTTTATATTTTTGGATTTTTTTTCTTAAATTCCTGAAAGAAAGCAAAAAAAAAATAAAGTAAGAAAATTGTATTCGTTCATGGCCGAATCTTCTATACTCCTCGCCGTTATCCCAAAAGGACGAGAAGAGTAAAAGAACAAACTTTTAATGCTCTATAATATGGAACGGATTTTGCGAACGAGAGATTGTTTACACAGATACTACACAATTGGGACAGATGGACAGAGCTGATGTTTTGCAGCCAAGAAAATATTTACATTGGATCTTACACAGATGGACAGACAGCCAGATAGGCAGAAGGACACGCTCGTACCGATTCAGAATACGATACTGATCAAGAATGTATATACCTAGTGGGGTCTCCGAAGATTTCTTCTGGCCATTGCAACGTTTTTTCAAAATAAATGTACCAGTCATCCTTCGGTGATGGGTATAAAAATGCAAACAAACCAACAAACAAGCATATATAACTTGGAAATTTCAATTTTACTGGAAATTTATTTATTTATTTTTTTTATAAAATTAATATTATTTTAAACTTGTTCGTGGAGAAAATTTGTCATCTAATCTCCCTGCCGTTTGATATATGATTTAAAATTTAACATAAAACAAATTCCCGCTATTTTTCACAATAAATTACATGAGTTGACTGATGCAGTACTGCAGATAATTACAGCATTTTCTGAACAAATAAAATGGAATGAACGAAATAACTGACCGCAAGTTCCTCTGAACTGACCACTATATACAATATAAGTTACACAATAAACACTAAACAATAGACAATGCCGACAGTCTGATGTTTTAACAAAATGCTATCACTATATCATCTCGATATATTATTGCGATTCGCTGCTGGTACACACGAAGCCACAGCTTATAGTCTCGTAGCGTAAATGTATTTCACAATAGTGTACATAGAGTTAACTTTCAGCTCAATAAAGGGAAAAAGAAAAAAAGGCATAAGTATTTGTTTCCGACAAGTAATAGCACACAGTAAAAATCGTATCCTTGATCAGCATGAATGCATTCATTGTTGCTTAGGAATAAAAAAAAATGCTGCATGTCTGCATATATAAAAATTCTGGAGAAAATTCACAAAGCACTGGCTTTAGTTAAGTTTATACACATTCGTGAATATGCTGCTATACAACATAAGCAGTGTTAGTGCTACTTAGCAGACTGCAATAATAATGCAGTCACGTAAAATGAATCGTTTACGATAGTCACCAAATAGATAATGATATATGTAATGAAGCCTTCAATTTGTGGGCAAGATCGAGAGACTGGCTTGCAACGTATATGTGATGTCGCCCATAAACATTCCGCTATTGTTGGGACTTAATATGCTCAATACATAACCGGCACTAGCACAGTTAACATACTCAAAGCGTAAAATACTTAAATGCCACTTGCATAACGGAAGAGGTATTATCGAAAGAACTAATCGATAGGTCTCAAAGTTCGAGGCAGCAGATTACTGATTGAAAAAGCCCTTCGATTTCTAGAATATAGCAATTCTTGCCAATATGCACCATAATGTATATATATTTTTCCTTATCTCCAAATCTATTCAGCTATAGCTTTTGGTCTGTCTGTCCATCCAATTTCTTTCGCTAGAATGTTCATGGTCGCAAAAATTCAGACAGAAATATGAAACTTAGCTTATTCTATCATTTATAGTCCATAGCCTATAGTGATTTGGAACTTAAAACAAATATTAATTTCAACGTTTTAAAGTTTTAGTCGAGGCATACGCTTACTCCACCCACAATCACACCCACACTAGATGAAAAAGTTTAATTATAATTTATAATAAACGTTGATCTGAAACGTGCTATATGTATTCCACGGAGATTAAAGGCGGTCTATGATATTTTGCAATTTTTGTGCATTGTTTCGAAACGTGCAGTATAAATACTTCAACCCAATCGCAATATACTTCTTTTCCAATTTTCTTCAAAACTTGTTTAAAATCTTTTAATTGTTATTAACTTTTTATTGTTAACAAATCAGGATGTAATCAAGATGTACGAAAAATTATATTCGAAAGTAACCGATTCTTTTGTATCCATCACCGTTATCCTAAAAAAAGCAAAAAAGTGAAGGAACTAAATTTTCTTTCTTTATAATATCGGGTAGACTTGGTTGGCTTTTTCTATTTTCAATAAAAAAGTGTCTGTCGTACAATCGTGTGGGCGTTGTGAGCGTGTCCTTTGAAAAGTTTAGGTCACTGCGAAATTCTTGCGCATTCATCCACTATAGTTTATGAGTAATAATTAAAAAACCTTTTGAAAGGGTCTTCACTTTACGTTGTACTATGCGCGTGTTCTTCCACCGATCTGCAACCTTCGTGCAAGAATGTGTCAGCCAAATATAAAGTCGATAGTTTCATTTTTGCGGCCAGTAGAATGTCTACAACAGGGATTATGCAGACGGGCAGACGGACATGCTTAAACCGATTTAGAATTTGATGCTGATCAAGAACATATATACTCTGTGGGGTCTCTGATGCTTTCTTTTTGGCGTTGCAAACTTTTTGACAACATAAATATATTCCTCATCCCTTGGTGATGTTGTGTGACGATAAAGTTTGCAAACAATGGCTATGGCTAGAAATGTGTCCCGAGATGAATATAAGTTCTTTCGAGAATTTTGAGTGAACCTCTCGACCAATTAGCAGAATTAATATATAGCAGAAGAATAATTTATAATTTATTGTTCCAGTTTCGATGGTAGCATCGTGATTTTTGAAAGAGAGAAAAGAATGTCCATATGGATTACTCCCCTTCCTGATTAACAGGTGAAATTTCCGTCTTTTTTTTATGAACGTTGGCGAAAATTACATAAACTATAAGCTGTATATTATTTCGCACTACACTAGATTCCGATCTAAAATTCGAGGCGGTGTTTATTTATTTGTTTATTTAAAACAGTTTTGGCAGGATTTTGTAAAGTTTTAGCAAACATTGCATTAGGAATCATAAAAACTCGTAGCTAATAAAAAAACATAATAAAGCGTGCGATCATTTTCCCTACTGGTATGGAATCACTGAATTTTCAAAACAAGTCCATCATCATCTCATCTGAATTTTTGTTTGCTTTCGGAGTATTGCCTCGCGCGCATAGATACGTGTTTATAATTAAAAGTCCAACGATATGTTTGTAATAATTCGTAGGGTTTCCGTTTGCATTGTAAAATTTCCCTTCCGTCTACCGTTAGTATTTAATTTCATTGCCTGTACATTAAACTAAATATACTATCGATTGCCATTCCTCAGTGTTCTTTCTTGCTTTCAGTAACTGAATACCTGTGATTGCGTCCTGTGTGTCTGTTGTTAATATGAAAATGCACGTTTTCGTTGGCGCATGTGTACCACATATAGAATAAATTTTTCCATTTTGGTTAGTTCACTATAAAGTTTACAGATTGAATTAGTTGTAGTAAACGTTTCCTCATTAATCTTTCATTACTGAGGGGAAATATTTTCACAACACGAAGCTTTGAAAAAAACAAAACTAGATTTTCGTATCAGCAATACATAAAAAAACTATTCAATGCCGGTGCCTGAATGTAAATTATTAGAAAAAAATATAATTATAAAGAAATTGTATGCTTTGAGCCTTTTTTCCGGGTCCGAACGAAAGCAATTGTATTATGAACTTGTAGATGTCTCGAGTTATTTATTGGGTACATGCCTGCATTGGGCAGTAAGTAAATGAATCTTCTCTTCCGAATTATCTGAATTAAGACTTAATACGACATCCATAACTTTGTTGATGTGACTTTGTTGGTGAGGCGTCGGAAGGCAATTAGAATGTGCACCGTCTTCGCCGCAGTTTATTTGCTTTTGGTAATCGAAAATATCTGCTCTAAGCTTTGCGGCATCAGGAGAAACCGTTCTCAATATTGTTAAAGCACATTTGGATTCAATCCCCATGCTAAGCTTTTTCAGTCGTCTTAGAAATCGAAAATTTTCTTTTTTTTTTCGTAGGAATACAAGCAAATGTAACCCATCAACTGCTGTAAATATTGACGTAAAGTCTTAAATATTAGGCAGGTAAAAATTTCTGCCTAAATCCAAGAGAGACAATCGCGCTTGAAGTAAAACCGCCTCGCTATATATATTTATGTATGTTTTGAAACTAATATTAAGTACAAAATTTCAAGTTTCGATTTTAACCAAAAAAATATTGAATGATAAAAAGAATAT
>KK500075.1:0-100873 GCA_000688715.1 Glossina pallidipes
ATCTGAGACCCTCGGTTTCGATAGGTTGCTTGTTACCTCTCTTCCGTTCCTGAAACTTTACGAGGGCTCACCCTTACTCGTATATAAATTCTACGTAATTGTAACTTTAGACGGATTTGATAAATTTTCGGTGGGATTGTCACGGCAAAGCGGTGGTATTTAAATAACAGATTACAGATGAGCTGAGCGAAGGGCATAGTGAACCTTACACGGATTGAGGGAATGTTACTAACGAAAAAATAGATCCAACATACTTACATGATTCGATTGTGAGTATGATAATACTATTCAGAACAAACAGATCAAAACTTAACAAATAAATTTTGTGTGAGAAGACGGGCATGACCATGTGTTGTGTACAAAATATTCATAAGATTGAATAACAGCAGTACAACGCGCATGCTCTTAACACACCCACCCACATGCATTATGAGTTATATGTGTAAGAATTTTCTTTAATACACTTAACAAAACTTCATTTAATCTGAATGCCAATCAAAAATCTCGCTCTTAAGAATGTTTCGAGAAAGATATCCAAAGTATACTGACTTCGGTGACAATTCAACATCACGACTATTTACAAGTTCGTTCGAAACGCGGGCAAGTCGAGATGCTGTTTTTTACATAGGCTAGTGGTGCTGAAAAACGTTTTGAATTTTGAGTTATGGTTTATGGCTTATGTTTTGAATGATTTTAGGTTAATTTAATTTGGGGTTAACTGTAGTCAACGTACGTTTATCAAATAATCTGTTAAGTAAGCTGTAGAAGGTATTTCTTTCCCTATTTAGTTCTCTTGCTGGAGATCATCTAATGATGATGGCCAGCGATATCAAGTGGGCTGTGGCACAGCTGGGTGTGTGTGCTGTGTGACGACAACCTTGGAAGCATTATTTTTCTTGACAAAGGATAGTGAAAGATCGGCCTTCCGGGCCGTGTCGATAGTCCAAAGGCAAGCGCTATATGCGTACAGTATGAGATCACCCAAAACTGTATAGCTTTGTGTAAGTTCTTGCTTGAACGATAAGCCAAGAAGTTAAAGAGTGTCCACAGGGGTCAGGTTGCCCAAAGTAGGATAGCTCCGGCAGGAAGATGCACACTACCCATCGGAATGCCGGACGAATGCCTTCTTGCCTGACCGCTGGATACGGCCCTTCGTGGTGTCTGTGGTTGCCCCAAATTTTCACGGAGAGCTATCTAAGAGGTGCTTAGATAGGCCTCGACGTAAGACACTAAACGAGAATTTGGCCCAAACCCATTTTCTATTGCCGGACCTCAGGGTAGCGAGGCCCTCTGCAATGGGGATTGTCTCCCTCCCCAAGGGGTCCTCAATCAACTTAATTGATTCCCAATGGTTGTAGGCAACCCGTCCGATTAAGGCTCATGCCAGGTGCAGACATCAATACACAGAGATATAGATCTGTAGAAGGCATATAACAATTGACAAGTTCTTTATAAGCATGCAAATTACCAGGTCGCTAGTCCACTAATCAAGGAGGTAAGTATTTTCGGAACAGCATATGCCAGCAAATAATAAGCAACTACTGACAACAACCCAAGCTAACAAATTAGTGAGAGATCCTATGACAAGGGAAAAGATCATCCAAGGGACATCCTATGGCAAAAAAAAAATTTTAGATATGTGTAACATCGATAGTTTTACTCACGCAATCCCTAATATTTAGTTTTCCGCAAATCGAACGCACTCTTGATTTTTCTGACTGTATAAAAGAAATGTCTAAATAGTGTTATGAGTGGTGAATAGTGAAGTGCTCGTCGAGTATCTTGCGGTAGATATGTCTGAAAGATCGATTTTTGCAATTATTGAGCGCGTATTATATGCGCAGGCAGGAGAAGCACATAAGAAGAGAAAAGATTCTCTAACAAATTATAATCAATTGATTATATTCCACCTTTTGAGGAAAGGGAGAAATATTGTGTTGCATATAACTTTTAAAAGGCTGTGTATGTAAAGTGTTTTCATTTTTACCTTCTTCTTCCCCTCCTTCTTATTCTGCTTTTCATTCTTGTGCATCTCGTAAAGATAAAGAGACCCGTAATCGAACACATACGGTTTATGTTGTTATGTTTATGTCGCTATATATTATTCGGATCGATTGTGATTCGAAACAAATAACTGTAGGACTGACTGGAGTGTGTTGATTAACCCCTAGCTGGGAACATTTAATATGTAATAAGCGATTTGCACAGCTACAAAGAGGCATTAAAAAAAGCGAAAAAAGAAGAAGAAGTAGAAGAAGAAAATGGCATGGCAGCCGCCAAACCACCAGCCACGTATATTCAATAAAGGCATTCATTCATTTAGGCAGGGAACATTCTTGTATATGTGTAGAGTGGTTCGCAACAGTTGAACTATGTTGAAATTCTGCGTATTAAACATCATTAATCATACAGCGTGTGTGCCATTTGTGTTGTAGTTACATATGTATGTTAATATACAAAACATTTCACACAAAAAAAAAGAAAAAAAAAACGGAAAAAAAACAACTTTACTCGAAGAGTTTTAAGGCAGCTATAAACATCAACGGCGGGATTTTTTCTTTTTCTATTTTTTTTTTTTTTCATTTTTTTCCTTTTCAACTATTGGCAAAACATCATATATCATATTTAAAAAATTTGTTTACATGTCGTTGATTTCCGGTAAGATTTTTCTATAGATTATTTATTTAGCTTTCTCGGGAAAAGTTTAAAACGTTCGTTTTATTTAAATTGTATGTAGCTTTTGTTTGAGTTAAAAAGAAATTTTTTTTTTTTCTTTTATAATTTCAACGTACCTTTATTTTTATCATCTTCAGTTAAAAACTTGTTTTGTATAAATTGTGATCGAATATAAATTTTTATGTTTCCAATCGTCGAAAACAATGAATTCTTTCAGTTTTATTTTTATTGTTTGTCGCCTTAGCGCTCCTGACAACTTTATTTATAGGCCTCGTAATAAATATTCTTTTTATAGTCAAAAGTCACAAAATAATTATCAGACCTCCATGATGTTTGTTGTGGCATCTAACTGTTACAAATTTCACCTGATCATGTAACCCGATAACTACTCTATTACTCTCTTGTGTGACCATAATCTGCCATTAAGACGACAGTTGAACAGTTTCATCTTTTTTTTTTGTTTTTTGGTCTTGTTTTTGTGGATATTGTCGTTATGTTTTAATGCGTTATCTTACCGTAGATAGATATCGTTGCGCTGAGCTGAAAAAGTGAAAGAGTAATTTCCCAATAAAAAGAGACGCAGAAAATGTTTTTCTTATTTTTTTTTTTTTTTCTTTTTGTATTTTTTTGCTTTCGCTGCCAGTCTGCCACACACGCATGGCCTGGCTTTCATTCATTTCTGTAAGTAATAAGTGGTAAAAGAGTGTAAAATATTTTAAGTGTTTGGTGCGTGGAATTTTATTGATGCCATTGAAGTGTCAATTAATGAAATCCCTGATCGGCCATTAGATAACTTCTATGTAAATGCGAGAGTGTAATACTTAGTAGTTGCTTGGTAAGGTGTACTGCTTTGCGCTTTATACGCTCGGGCAGTGCTATCTTATAAAATAGCTGTTTAATGTGACAAAAGAATCCAAAGACACATATGCACACAAACATACACACGCGTAGAGACAGCCACAGTTTGATATAGTATTAATTTCACGCCTGGTTTTCCCTTTAAAAACCATATGCCTAAGCTTGTGTTTGTGAAGTAGTTTGAGTCATAAAATGTTGTAAGTCAAGCTGCTAAATAACTTTATTGACATTCTAGGATTTCACGAAGTGCCTCACTCAGCGACAGCATTTGTATTTTGTACTCGCTCAACAACCAATTGGAACGTATATTAAATTCTCCATTTCGTTTGCAACTTTTCAACATACATTCGAAGAAGACTACCAGCTGTGCTTTGTAATACTTTAGACGTACAGCCGTTTTAAGCTCGCAGTAACAAGTCTTTATATTAAATTGAAAGACGCAATCAAGAACGGGAAATTTAAAATCGAAAAGTGGAAACTAAGAACAATAGTTGTGTCCGATAATATGGTTGACATTTCATGAGAGTTCCGAGATTAGCTACAAAAACTATTATTTTACGGCGTTTGAAGAAGAAAAATTTAATAAACTTAATGTATGTATATATATGTGTGTATATTAAGTGTCCGATAATATGGCTGACATTTCAAAAGTATTCTGAATTACCTGTTTTTTCCAAATTACGCTCTATTTATGAACTATAGTTGGTGAACTGACATAAATAAATTGTTGACTTAACAGTTTTGCTATGTAACAAGCCAAAGGAATCCTATTACTGTACATTAAGAAGATTTCGTCCGCTTACCTATCAGATTTCCTTCAGGTGGTAATGCTACCTTTTAAACCTTCTCTTTTTTTATTTTTGATTGGTTGACTTTATAATCGACTTTTAAGGAATGTTTTTCGAATCAATGGATATTTTTTCAAATTACTTTCTTCACTAAATTTTGAACAATAATTTAAGAATATTCTGTGTTTTCCATATGCAAAATTGGAGTACGGTTCGGAAGAAAATATGTTCTTTTTCCGTAAGCTATTGTGGCATTACTTTGAATTACTGGAAATTTTTTCTGAAGCATGCCAAAAGATGGGTAAAAAATTTTCTTGCAATAAATTGATTAGTATTTCGTAAATGGGTTTGATAGGTTGAACTATAGTTTTGTGCTTAAGAGGCAGTTTTTTTTCGTTAACTCTACTGTGCTTTAACTCAAACAGTTTTTCGGAGGCGCCATCACTGATTATGCGCACACTGCGTAGAGTGCTAAAGTAGCAGCGCAACGTGTTAATATGCGGATTGGAAATATGCGTAATCTATACCTATATTTTATATAAAATGCTGGAAAAGCAGAGAAGAGCAAGCTTCCAATTAGTCATTTAAAACATGTGAAATTCTTAGTACAATTGGCTAAAAAAGGATTCTCGACAAAATCGTGCGGCTGGCCTCGGTTCTACATCTGCAACTGCCGATAAAAGTGTCTGATTGAATGGCAAGACGCAAGTTGGTAAGGTTATTATACTTATCGTGGGATGCACTAATGTTTCTTAAAATGTCCCACTGAAGAAAATTATGAAACTAACTGCTTAAATATTATATTCATATATGTATACACATATATATGAGACATTTCATTCATGTTTACATTTGATTTTTTACAATTTCTTATTAGCACTACTGTGCCGGTTAGCTGATTATTTACATTAAGAATAAAATTATTAAGTTGTGGATGTGTAAAAAGTTAAATTAGAATATTTCTCTCTTTTATTATGTACTTTCAAGTACTTCATAAATAAAAGGCCTTTTAGTTAATCAATAATGCAAATGTAAAGCATATTTCCGGATAAAAGTGATAAAATATCAAAATGTAAAGCATACTTCCGGACAGAAATTTTTATAACGAATACCCTGAAAAGCTTCCCTTTAGAGGAATAAAGTCACTATTCACAATTCATTTTATTTTCAAAATCAGCAACTAATTGTCTTAACAAAATCTTCATAAACGTAAACGTATTCCCCGTTAATTAATTTCATACAAATGTGAATTGTTATCAGTCCACTGGTGGAATGTCAAAAAAATTTGGGTATTTCAAAATGCGTGGGATGTGGTTTGAACATTATCACGCATTCCGCATTTGTTTTTGTATTATATAACAGAAGGTGATCATTACCAATACTGCCTGAAGGACGCTGTAAGCTGGCTGGAATAATAGGCGCCCTTCAACATCATTTATGGGCTTTTCTCTTCATCTCAATAATTTTTTATAGATTTCTGGTGACATTTGAATCAAAATTTTGTTTTTTGGCGCTAATTTTTATGTCATTTAACTTTGTTTACTTTCTCATCTCTCTTTATGAAAGTTCGGTTTAAGTTTTATCTTTCTTTCAATTTATGTCGTGTTGTTGATATAAGAGTAAATTTTGTAAGCATTTTATTTCTCAATTTAGTTACTCTCTCTTAACGGGACTCTTTGCAATTTTTCAAGAGAATCAACTAAAGAATCAAGAAATTTTTTTACTTCTTGCACAAATACATCCCAATCTTATGCTTCACTAAGCTCGTCATTACAATTATTCTTCATTAGATTTATTTGTTCTTGTGCTTCATTACAATATAACGTGCGTTTAATTGCAATCTAAAAGAAGAACGTATTCACTTATAGTCCAGAGAACTTTGTCTTGAAAAGTTGACACGGCTTCGATATATTTCATGTGCTTCCGTTGCTGTTATATAATCTTTCGACTAATCCCTCGGCAGAATTTATAAAATTGTTAGAAGCCCATGTCCATATTGACAGTTTGCATGCTTTTGCCATTTAATTCGATCAAATGCGTCTTTCCAACGCTACTTACATACAAATAGAAAAATTCTCTCTGTCCATGTCGCCTAAAATCCAAATATTTATTTTTAAAATGAATGCGAGAGCCCTGACGTAGTCTCAAGCACTTGTATGTCACGATTGCTAAGTACTTTTGCAAATCTCTGCGATTGTTGCAAGCAAATTAATTTCGAGACAAAACTTGAACACTTAATTACCACTCGACGTTGGAAATTTGCTTTCAATAGTGCTTTCATTACTAAGTATTAGTCGATAAATGCTGCGGAGTTTCATAGGAAATTTATTTCGTATGCATTGCGCTCAAGTAATATGCAAATGCGTTATGTCTTAGGCCTGCACAAAGCATTTCTCCTTTGAAGAGTGTA
Source organism: Glossina pallidipes (assembly GCA_000688715.1). Classification (NCBI taxonomy): domain Eukaryota; kingdom Metazoa; phylum Arthropoda; class Insecta; order Diptera; family Glossinidae; genus Glossina; species Glossina pallidipes. Next base: position 6,733 of record KK500075.1, read on the forward strand.
TGTGCGCTTTGATAAACATTCCGAATTTATTGTAAGAAAAACGTAAATTCTATAAATTTGTGGTTTTGAACTTCTTCAGTTTCCTGACACTGTCTACACCACAACCATAAATGTCATTTAACTCTACACGCAGTCAACATCCTATCTAATATATGTTTATATACGATTATGGTAATAGAGAAACTGTAATCAGTTTTTATTTTCAGTTTTATTTTATTTATTTTTTCTTCTTCACAATTTTACATAAATAAATGTGTTCTTCTACTGTTTCCTGTGCGCAACTAAACAATTTCATTAAATACGAAAATTGTAATCATTACCATCAAAATAAATTGTACATAAATTTATGTACACCAACAACGAAATCGAATACTTTACAGAGTTGTTAGAAGCAATGCATAGAACAGTAACTGGGTAAAGTGTGCGGACGCGTAATCACACTTTCGCACTTAGTTGATTTGAGAGGATTTTCTCGATTAAATAAAGAAACTATTTGTTCATAATTTTAATTTTTTACGCCTACCTGCCCACCCATCTATAAATGCCAATGAAAGATCCTGTCCGCCCAGCAGCTTGCCAGCCAACTTCTTAAGATATTCCCCTGTGGCCTTCCCTCTGTCCGGCTCTGTACTTATCTAGACTTGCACCTGTGCGGCCTACATAGCCATAGTTTTCGGACTCTTTCGAACATATGGGCTCTTATGGAAAATGAGCCTTTGTATTGCGGCCAAATATAATCTTTGATATTGTGTGACGAATATAGAGATTGCGTTGGGCGAAGTGTTGCTTTCAGTTTGTTTTCAATTCACTTTGTATTCTCTAGAAGATTTATTGTTAAGACAAATATTATTAGTAAAATATATCCCCAATAGTTAGAATACTCGTAGACGCAAAGATTGCGAGAGACAGTTAAGACCATCTTGATAGACGGTCACAGCCCAGAAATTGGAAAATATACGTCATCCGCCCAAAAAAACGTTTGGTAAGTGTAACCTCCTATTCATAGCAGACTTTAATCTAAAACATGGAGCAGTCTTTTATCAAGATTGCTCAAAATTTCTCCATAAAACGCCTACAAAATTCTTTAATTTGCGTCCTACATGAACTTAAGAGTCCTTTGTGGACTTAAGAGTGGTAATAAAACTCCTTTGGACCATCGAACAAGTTAGTATAAAAATAGAGTACAACCGAACAGGTAGTAGTGGGCATAAAAAATACGCCCCGAGGCGAATATACTTACTTTTTTTTATTAATATTAAATACCGATAAAGTTGCAGTCAAATTCTTGAAAAAGTTGTGAAAGAATAAAATGAACATATTTGGACCGTGGCCATGGCTAATTAACCGGCTCTAATAAGTAAACTATGCTGTACTGTACATAATTTCGCCATTTTCCTTGTGCCGCGCGTAATGGCGTTTTAACAAGAGAAGGACTTCTATTGAAGCGCTTGCGCCAACCACAGAAACATAAGCCTTTTTGGAATCTTCAAGTTGTTATGAAGAGATTGATAATAATTATTATTGGTGGAGGATGGGCGTGTGAATATGATATTTGAAAAAATCCCATTATCAAATATTTTTTACTACTAAAGACCAGCCACCGGGAACATGCAGTCCTTGCAGTCAAGGCTTATGTGCATATAAATGGACTTTTGGAGCCTACTGTATTAGTAGCTCGTAGACATCTATTTTTCGTCTTTTGCGTAAAGTAAAAGTGTAATGATGGCAACTAATAATAATTTCCTGATTATTTACATAAACATTTCGAAAAGTGCAACAACAATAATAACAAAAACAATTTTATGCAGTGAGAATAAACGAACGAATGCACAAACATGCGGACAGACAGACAGGGCAACTTACCAAGTAAGTGAACGCTGTGAAATATACTATTTTATCTGCTCAGCGACATTGGTCATGCTGGGAATTTGATGCCACGGCTTATATCGTGCCACATACATAATACAGCATCGAACAGCCTACACTTAATGCTTAGCCAGTTTAGTCTGCCTGAAAAACTAACTTTTAGACTTAATAAACTCAGCTTTCATAGCTAATGTTTAGACACATTGAACATAACGACAATAAGAATAACAGCAACAACAACAGCTACATAAATAACTATAAGGAAAAACAATAACAGCAACAATAACAATAACAACAACAATAATAAACGGATAGAAATGCTGGGTGATGATGGTGTTAGTGATGGCATGAATGGCGTTTTGTTGTTTTTGTCTTATTCGTTGTTTGATTTTTTTTTTTTTGGTTTTCCTTTTTCTTTTTTTTTTTTTTGGTATTTTGTGAAATCCATTAAGCCAAGTGTTGAGTAAATTCCAAAACCAATGAAGAATCTTCTACAAGCAAGCAAGCAAGCAGGCAAGCAGGCAAGCAGGCAAGCAAGCAAGCGAGCAAGCAGAACGCCTTGCTCTACAAGATCAACGTATTATGCATATAATGTCGGCTGGAATTGGTAAACCCACGCATTTTATACTTTTAATTGGCTTGTCGCGTATACGTTGTCGTTTGTTTAAGTTGCTATACTGTCATCTGCTGTATATTCGCAACAGAAACGTGTATCATGTTCAACTACATATGTATCTACATGAGTACTGAACAAGATCTTAGAGTGTAAAACAATGTGATGCGATCAATATGCGTGTTGTTCATGTTGTATTTTATTCTCCTCAAAAGATATCAAACCTATACATACATGCGCACATACGTATATAAATACAATATAAATACATGTACGTACCATAATTCTGGTAATGCACACCGTCTCTAAAATGCAAGTGAGCCTAAAATTTCTTTGCTTCTTTTCCGTTTATTTCTTTATAGAAAATGTATATAGATACGCGCATGAAATTGCTGTTGTTGTTGCGCTTCTTTCATTTATTTGCTTATTTGGCAATATCGTTGTGTTGTTGTCGTTGTTGTTATTGCTTTTAATAGAAATAATGTCGATAGCTTTTAAACAAGAGATCCATTTCAATTTGTTTGGATTATTCAATTTAAAAGGTGATAATTTTCTACTTTATGTGCCTTGACATGTGGGCCACCCATAAAATAAAGCAAAAGGTACGGAAAAAGAAGCAAGGAAAGGCAGAAAGAAAGAAAGAAAGAAAGAAAAACCTGATATTTTTTCAAAAGAACAGTCAGGCAGTTATGAACATCATGATAATGAATATCATGATCATCATCACGATCATCACGATCGTTATCATTATCATCTATTTCTATTTCTGTTGCTTATCGCGTTCCTCGAGCATTTTAAGCGTTATATGAGAATGATTACCATTATTATTATTATTATTAAGAGGTATCCATCTGTCCATCTGTCTACCTCTTTTTCTATTTACCTATTCCGTCTAATATTTTAAGCCATATTTTGACGAAATCTGCAAAGTTTGCTCTGACGCAGCTTATGTTGATTTTAAATGCACCACCATGAGTGAAGGATGTATGGTGCTTGTTCGAGACCGAACGAAGCATTTCGATCTTTTGTTAGCTAGAAATTTAGAAATGATGTAGACGAGCTTGGTTATCTCTTTGAAATTGTTCCCGTCTCATAAGTTGGAATGTAAATTTGGTATTTTGCAAGCATATATACATATACAACCACATACATATTGATGTAATGATCAGTACAATTTAAGGCATATAAACTTTCTGGAACATTGTGAAGCGATTCCCTTCTTAGTTTAACAAAGATGCTGTTATATGATAAGATATCAGATCATTACTCCATTCCATTGCATCAACTTCTCTAGAGTTTTAGGTACGTCTTACCTTTGAAGATGAGAACTTTCAGATAACATAAAAGTTGTTTACTGATCGAATGAAATTTGAACCGAGTCTTTGCACATACCCACTATAGAGATAATATCTAAGTGAATATGTCGCCATGCTGGATACCTTATGCTTTTAACGCCTTAAGGCCTTCTTTTTTTGTTTCTGATTCCTTTTTCTTTTTTTCCATACTCTCTATTATTCTATGCCCATTCGCTCATTCCACTCCCAGTTGCTCTTTCTCCTCTTTCCTTTCTTTTTCCTTCTTTCTGTGTTTTTTGTATTTTTTCGTTTCTTTTTCTTTCTTCTTTCTTTCTTCTTTCTCTCTCCTTTCTCCTTCTTCTTTTTTAATTCTTTCTGATATTTTTTCTTTATATCGCCATGCTGGATATCTTTTGTTTTTATGGGCGTAACGCCTTCTTTTTTTCGTTTCTGATTCCCTTTTTCTTTCTTCTCTACTATTCTATGCTAATTCGCTCGTTCTACTCCCATTCGCTCTTTCTCCTCTTTCCTTTCTTTTTCCTTCTTTCTGTGTTTTTTGATTTTTTTTTATTTCTTTTCCTTTCTTCTTTCTTTCTTCTTTCTTTCTCCTGTGTCCTTTCTCCTTCTTCTTTTTTAATTCTTTCTGATATTTTTTCTTTCTTTCCGTCCGCTTTCCTTTCTCTGTTCTTTCTCCTCGTTTCCTTCTTTTTTTTTGCTTTCTTCGCTCTACTTTCTTTTGCCTAATTTCTACTTGTTGCTTTCTTCTCTTATTGTTATTACTATTAGACTTTACGAAATGTAAATTCTAATGCAAACAAGAAGAGATAGCTATGCTTTCTCTCTCTACGTTATTTTTCAATGATCTTTACGATTCCAGGGATATATTTCATGCTTCTATGTTCCTCTCCCTATCCAAAAAAAAAAAAAAAAAACCGAAGGTAAGAGAAAAACATTGTTTTTTCTTCTGACTGGTGACCGGGCAGTGACAAAGCCGAAGCGTAAGTATAACTTACATAATAGCATGTTTATCCGAAATTGGCATTTAGAGCACATAATTTAATGTGGGTGCGGCATGACTGAAACCTGTCAATTTTCATCGTCTAGTTTACGGCCTTTGTTGTTGTATGTCTTTTTGGACTTCAATCTAAGTAATCATTGAAGGTATTTTCAGTAGTGCTCATTACCATTTACAAAAGCGATGTGATTTCTTCACAGCCTTCAATATTGTATGTGTGTAGAGCGTAAAATATTTTATTTTGAATTTTCCTCTTCTTGTGCACAACAAAAAGCAAGCAAACACGTGCACCTACCATTTATTATTATGTAGAAAAGTGAAAGAATTAAGTTTTTGAAAAATTACACGAAAATAAAAAAGATTTTAATAATTTTAATAATCAATCAATGCTTACCGATAAATGTTTTTTAGTTTAGAGTATTTTTTTTTATTTTTTTTTTTTATTGTATATCTTTTGTGTGTATTATACTCATCGGTGTTGCTTATGATGGTGATGGTAACGGTGATGATGACGCTGACGATTAATGTTGAGAGATGTTGTTATTTCTTCTTCTGAATAGTTTGTATGCCATTTTACGAGGAAAACTCCATTGTCAGTGTCAGCCCGTCAGTCAGTATGAGTCTTAAGCAAAACAAGCAACCATAGTCAGCAGTTGGCGGTTTCATCATCATCATCATCACTATTATCATCGTATACATATGAAACAAAATAATGATTGGGCACATTCTCCGCTTTTCAGTTTCAATTTTTGTTTTCTTTCATTTTTCGCCAAATCAACGTCCAGCACTTTACATAATCGAAATACGAACCTCTATACCAAATATGATGCATTTTATGGCCACGATAATGAAGATAGTGATGACGGTGAAGGCGATGATGATGATAATAATGATGATAATGATGACGGCGGTAACAACAACAACAAAATCTATTCGGGTGATATGTAGCAATGGTTTTCCTTAATATCAATATAAATATTATAAATACTTGTTTGACTGATAAATGAGAAGCAAAAGTTATATAAGCTGGCGCGGGAGCTCGCTTTTTCAATGCCTATACGATAATGATGATGATGGGTATCAGCCTTATAAGCAAAGGCTTGATAATCTTAAAAGCGAGTTAAACCGAATATTCCAGTCGACAGGCGCTCAGCATGTTGCCCACTCCTTGCATGCCTGCACCAGCCAACCATCATAAATTAGTGAGATTGCATTATAAAGCGTTCACTGGAAATGAATATGAATACCTCTTCTCGCTGATGCGTTGTTATTGTTATTGTTTTTTTTTTTCTTTTTTCTGTTTTCGCTATTATTCCTGTCGCTGCTGCTTTTAAATGTGAATTCTTAAAAGCCTAACAATTTTCAGCAGCTTCAACTTTACAAGCATTTAAAGCTCATTTAATATTGCAACTTACCCATCATAATTTTATATAGAAATTTATATTCATATGCAGTCACTGATAGTTCAGTAATGATTGTTAAGGAACATCATGGGCTTGTGCTTACCATTTGATATTTTGTATAAATTGGTGTCAATTTGGTTTGTCATACACAAGCAAAGCTCTCTCCTCTATTAACAAACATTAGAAAAGACATCTTCAATAGCACTAGAAAGCATTGGAAACAGTCTAGCAAATTCTCATTAATTTTTATTTCAAATTACCCCACAGCGTTATTGGGGTTCAATCGAGATTTATTGAGTTCGATGGTATTCTCCAACTTCGTGGAGCTTGTTGGCTTTTCAGTACTTTTTATAATGCAGTGCTCTTCACCAATAAGAAATGTGAATAGTGAAAGAGTACACATGTGGGTCACTATAGTGGCTATTATTTATCGATTGCGTACTATTTTTGTGAAGCACGCGCCATCGTAATCAGCTTCGCTTACTAGGGTCTTTCTCTTTTTCTTCCCTCTTTAGATCTCTGGGGCGGCTGTTGTTGCGGCGAAAAAGTTGAGAAAGAAAACTATTGGTATACAACTAAAGAGGCTTCGACGTGAATGCTATCTGAATACTTTCAAGAAAAAGCATAAGAAAATACAATAATCTTTAAAGATTTGAATTTTCATTCCCCCTGAGCTTCTCGGCTGGTCGAGTTAAGGCGTATGTTCTGGCATATGGACAGCTTCTTGAGCTAGATTATCACTGGCTTGTTGTAGTTCCTTCTCTTACCATATTTTTGCCCTCAATCCATTTTAGGAGGTTTTGTCGTGCGGGCAGCTTTTTCTGATGTCTGCATCTTTCTCTCCTCAAGATTTCATTTCAAATTTCCTAATGTGCTCATTTTGTCCATTTCATCCAAATATCTGTTTTACTCTGTATTATATTGGCAGAAGGATTCTTTATGGGCTGAAGACAAGTGGCTACCGTCAACTGTGATACGATTTCCTTGAAATGTCAAAGCAGTGTGATGCAACAAAATTATTTAATGGATTTTGTAGCCCGTTTTTGAGGAAACGTCTCGTTTTATGGGTATTTTACTTAAGTCATGCTATGACTATTGAAAACGGCAAATAGGACGAACCGAAAAAATTTAGTTCTTTCGGCGACTATGGCCAATAAGACTTCCCAAGCGTAGAAAAGAAAGAAATGTCTCGCAATATTGATAGAACACAAGCCATCGTTCGTAGCCTATTTAAAATAAGCCAAGCTTACGGAGGCAAACACAGGGGGTCTAAGATAAAATTGCACACCGCTGATAAGAAAGTCCCTACACCTATATACAAAGGGTCCATTCAATCCAATTCACCCTATAGGAAAGGTGTAAGGTCGTCGTATGCTTGCAGAGTTCTAAGGCGTGACTTTAGAACAATTTTCGAAGTTTCTGCGTGTGTTCCGTTGCAATCAGTTTTGAAAATTCTGCATCAGCTTTGACTAAACTTAAAGCCAAGACTTGCCGCATACCGTTGTTGTTCGCTAAGAGATTGCCGACAGTTTAGGACCATATCCAATCACCGTGTCTTAATTCCTTTTGAGCTTAAATCCCAATTGATCCATGCGTAGTAAAATTTAAAGTTTTCTCTGAAAATTTTGCTTTAGCTCCGATTTAGTTTAAAGCGAAGCACTCGTTGATGGTTCCCAAAGATTTGGTCTTTTTTAAATTTGGTTCCTCAAACTATCAAATCAGGTTGCGAAAACTTCCTACGCCGCGAACTTTATTAATAAACGATAGTAAATAATTGCTCCACAAGTTTAGTGGATGAAGGTTCTCCAGACATTTGACTTAAGATATTTTTCGTTTAGCATGGAAAAAGGACTTTTGAAAATATGGCTCCAAACAGTAAAGTGGCAAAAATTGTGGCAAAAAGTTGCGATGAAAGAAAATTTCCATATGTAGGTATGTGAGTGTATGTGTTCGTTGCTTTGTATAAACAAAAATTGATGAACTTACGATAAAATCGTTTCTTTATTAAAAAATCATTTCGAATTTTTTTTCCTTTTTTTTTTCTGAAATATCTTTTATTGGAAACCATTCATCGATTCCATCGAACTATTCGAATAAAAACACTATGAAAACGAAAGGCTTTACAATAGCTATAGAACATGTATACAACAAAACAACACTCCAGATGATGACGATGACGATGATGATGATGACGGTGAACAATGACAAAGGCTACAACAAATTGCATTGCTTATGTTAAAAGAAATCAATCGCATTACTCCCAATGAATGTAACAAAATACAAAATAAAAAATATAATAAATTTTTGAAGAAGAAAAAGTGGAAGAAAAATACATCTTACATGTAGAAGAGTAAGTGAGTGAGTGAATGAGTGCACAAGAGTTTGTTGCTTTAATTCAATTGTTGATCTTGTGATTTTTTCGTTATAAGTGACCAAACGTTTTGGTTTATGTTCGCTAAACAATGGATTACAACTAAACAGATTTACGTAAGTGTGTATGCGTGCCTCTAAGTATAAAGTGTCTATTGAACTTTAAAATAATACACTTGTATAACAGATTTCTTTCTCGTACGCCAGACAATGAATGGCCTACAGATCAATTATGTATCAACACAAAAATACAAAATCATTTAAAATGTTAGTCCTATCAACGGAAAGCGATCACCGCAGATAGGTATGTGACTCTCAACAATACATATATGTTTTTCTTTCCTTTCTGTTTTTTTATTTATTTATTTATTTATTAATTTTTTTTTTTGTATTTTTCAATAATAGAAATCGAAGCCGGAATTTTTGGAGTTTTGGTAGTGCCTTTAAGAGAATGAAAACAAAATTGTTACTTTGCAATGAAACTTTGTATGCCAGAGCTAAGAACTAAGCGACCCTTAAGTGCAACACAATCGCTTAACTAGCGGAGAGCATATAAAAACATAATAAAGTTGAAAAAAAAAGGACAATTATTTTGTGGAAGTGTTTGCCATTGTGGATTCGGATTGTGTTAGCGGTTTTTTCATAGATTTAAAAAGTAGAAGTCAAAGCCATTACGACTGTTGCCTAAGTAAAATAAATTACTCTTCATTTCTGTTTTTTTTTTTCTTTTCGTTTCATTTCAAAGAAACTGGTAAAGATTTACTTGGGAAGCTTGCTCTCTTGCACGTTTTAATTAAACAACAATTTCAACTAATTCCAAGTTCAAAATTTTAAATTGTTTAAAATCAACGGCGTTTAGTTTTTTCTGCACGCAACAATTTTTGATTTCATTGCGTCGGCGCGGCACAGCGCGGCAGCGTCGGTGACGACGGCGGCGGACGCTATTTATTCTATTTTATTAAATTCATTTTGTTTGCTTTTATCAAATGAAACGTTTTCAACATTTGGCAAACATTCACGAAACTTTACGTTCCACTGCATTAAAAGGGATTAAGAAAGAGAGACAGAATGATTTCATTCAAAATCACAACTTCACATAGTCCGTCATTTCGTCTTATTCGACGTCTGTGCGCTCTCTGCTCTGTCATTATCATCAGTAAGTCTGCTCATCCCCACACACAGCAACCATATATATATATATATATACTTATATATATAAGCGTTTAACATCGCTTAACATCATTCACTTGGTCGTTTGTTTCACTAAATGCTTTTCGTCATGCAATCGTTTACGTGCTGGAATCCTTGCTCTGATCTTTCCCCTCACCCCTTTTGAAAAAGCGAAATAAACAAAAACAAAAAAAATAAAAAGAAATCACACAAGTGACTAGGGATACTATGTCATGATCGTGCTTTCCAAGAATAATAAGTTAAACAATTTATTTTATTTTTTTGTTTTACTTTTTTTGGTAAAAAAAGACAAGAAACCAAAAAAATAAAACGTTTGCCGCATTAAGCGTAATTTGTAAAAATGCAGTAAAAAAAAAACAGGAAATCTGCTTCTTTTTTTTTTGAAATCACAAAAGGGGTATTAATCGACGTTGGCATGATTTCTGACGCGTTCCTCTCATATCTAGCTGTTCGAAATAGTTCAAATTTTAATTTTATTAGATATTCATCACTTAACACCTGCCCAAGGCACTTGCGAGATTTGCTGAAGTTTATAAGAAACTTTCTTACTTTAGCTCTTTTGGTTTGAATTATTTTATGAAGCTTTCTTAGGCAAACCGTTTTTTTTTAGCGCATATTCTGCACGTAATGGGTGACACAGGAATATTTTATTGCTATTGTTTACATGGCGTTGCTGACTGACTCGTTTATTTACTTAACTTGAACTGAGCTAAGTTCGTACAATTTTTGCTTTTTTTTTTTTGTTCCATTCTCTATTAAAAATTTATTTACTTTGAGAAGATCAAAGTCGGATCTCGTGTTGGTTTCACACCGTAGATTAAAAGAGGTGCGATCTCACTCGAGAATCGAATGAGATCGAGTAATCGACGGACAACGCCGCCAATTCGATGTATATTCGACTTCCGCCTTGTCCTTCTTCTAGGTTTAACTTTCTACCTGAGCAGACGTGTGCTTAAACCTCCATCCATGAACAATAACCACTGTTAGCGCTCTTAGACAAAAGGTGATATACAATGCTTCCATGAGTTTAGCTATTTAATAGACGATAAACGTGTCTCCAAAGAACTTGGTGGCTCCAAAAGAACTTGGGAAAATAAATCTAATAGAGATTCACTTAGAAGAGTAAACTATAGTTCCAATAAAGAAATGTACTTTATTTTACTTACAGTTAGATGGCTAGATGGACTAGAAGGTAAAAATATTAACACACGTAAAGTTTCGCGTCCTTACAACTAGAGCCCGCAGTATTAGCTTACGAATTTAAATCGAAGGTTAATTTGTAAATTGTAAATTTAGGACCAATTCGCTATCTACTGCATATAGAAAACATATCAATGCACTACATGTTCACAGATGACGCAGCAAATACACACACACATGCATCCCACACTATGGCGTTAAGGTAAATTCCACCCTAAAGCCGTGACTCCAATAATGGAAAACAGACGTGAGTCTACAAAATATACGCACGTTACTGTTACCCTCAGAAGTGAAGCGTGTACTCCAGTAAATATCGATGTTGTTGCTTTAGCCCAGCGAATTCATGTTAAAGCGAGGAACCGCTTGCTTCTTCAACATAAGTAAGTTGCAAAGGAGACTATTAAACTCCTAAGCCATTCGAAGCTTCTTGCTCGCCCGCTTCTCTTAACATAGAATTATGTTCGTTTAAAGCCCACAGCCCTACAGTTGCTTTTTTAATTTTGACTTTTTTAGATTTATTTAATTCTTTTTTCATATATTCTTTGCTATTTTTATTTAGAAATAAAATGAAAATATTGATATCAAAGTAAAAAGAGGTAAACCATTCTAGCAGGTCAAGGTTTCTATTCAATACCCTACACTACCCCACATATAACGAATTTTCAACGTAGGAAGTTATAGGACAAGTGGTCGAAAAAGCGATGCCACTCGAAAGATTCTTGATAGCATCCGCTCTTCGGCTGAAATACGTCAGTGTGCCAAAGCGCATCAAAACATCTCAAAAATTGCGCTTTAAATGTTGAACAGAAAGAGGGAAGACAGACACACGGGCACGCAAACTTAGCAATTGACTCTGAGTCGATCGATATAATAAAAGATGGATCTATCTAGAGCTCTTCGGTGTGTTGCACACATGCGTACGAACTTAATGTATCCTTGTGTCACAGACAGTGTAGGATATAAAAAGTATGAAAATGAACTTTTGATCAAATCCTTACGAACGATTCTAATGAAATTTGGCGTCAAATAAAAATCCATAGCGTTTGTCCGCAACTTTTATGCATGAACTATTTTACAATATCACCGCGACCGGGGCAATTACCAAAATCACAATCAACAATCAATGAGTTTTTAACTGTGAAAATTTTCAGGTTGAAGATGGCCCGCGCTCTGTTGGACCAATAGTTGATAAAGTTGGCAAAGTTTCTCCAAAAAAATAAGAAGATACGTACGCTTTATCTTATGACATCGCTGCCGTGCCCATATTCCATGAGTCGGTGGAAATTGAAAAGATTTAGATGGAAAGTTTCGACGAATTCATTATAGGGTACGTACCCTTTGTAGATAAATTAAATTTCGCTTCATTGCCTGCAGACTTCAAAAGAGACTTTTGAAGTGCGACAATGAGGGAATAAGCTTTTTGCGTGAAAAATGACGCAAACACGTAAAAAAGTTTATTTAAAACATAAGAAAAATGTGTTTGAATTTTAATAAAAAAAAAAACTCCACGAACTTTTTTCGTGCTCTATAAACATTTATTAGGTCTAGATTTTACTGGTAAGCTACGGTCAGCTCGAATTCGTCTTTGACTAAACTTATAATCGTATAAGAGAATTACTATTATCTACGATATGCATTTTTTAAAAATATTTTTAACAAATGCCTAAAAGCATGAAGTTATTTAGTTTTGCTATGCATGTGCAAGCGTGCGAATTATTTATTTGATTATTTTCAAGTTTAAAACAATTTTTAAATAGATTTTTCCCAAAGAGCCGTATTGCAACCGAAAAGATATGACAGAAAAGGAAAAGTCAACGGTCTTTACATGTCAGACGTAATGTTCGAGCTGTCAGTAAGTCAGATATACAATCCAGCTGGTTAGCCTAGATACACTTGAGAACATTGACCAACTGACAAGAAGGCAACTGACCACTGGCTCTCATGGAGCCACCACTAAACAGTAACAACAGCAACAACAACAACAACAACAACAACAACAACAAGTATATCTTTTAACCTTTGACGCTTCAAAATAAAGTGGTTAAAAGCAGACTTACAGGCAACAACAAAAGCTACAATTAATAAACAGTGGATATACATATGTAAATATAAGCAACATATGTAAGCGTTGTATCATCCCAGCTCAACTTGTACTCATGTATATATAGAGATACATACACATCCAGTCACACCGAATGCACCATACATTTTATTGTGTTTTTTCTTTTCTTTGTTTTCTTTCATATCATTTTCAAAAATTTTTCGCTGGTGTTAAACAGTTTGTCGTTGATGGCTGGTTGGTGGTGGAGACTTTGGGCTCAGGCACTTGAGCCATGGAATGACAGAAATTAGTGAAATTTATTATTGATATCCACTTAAATTTATTGAGCGCCTAACAATAGCAACACTATCCCAATAACAATAGCCAGCTAACCAACAAAGCATTTTGTATAGCGAGCAGTTCGCTTCGTAGAAAACAAAAGGGTCTCTTACTTCGGCGTGCATGCGCTGTGATGCGGTCTTATGATGGTAGAGGTGTTTAATATACAAAACTTACAAACATATTTATATACATGCAGTCAACCTGACAGCAGCTGGTTTTATGGGTGTATGAAGGTGCTGTACAAAAGACAAAAAAAAATAAAAAAAGATAGAAACAATATATACGTTGGGTATGTTGTTTTAATAGTTTAACCGTTGATCTATGGATTTTGATAAAACGAGTTGGTATAAACGCCTAGATTTGTTTTCTTATTGTTATTATTGTTATTGTTGTTGTTGATTTCTATAAGTTTTGTGCTTACAAATGTATGCATGTACTTCTTATTATTGTTTGATTCAATTCCCATATGAATGCTTAGACATTTACATTTATTTTCATAAAGAAGAGAAATCACAAATAAAAAAACATAGAAAAATAGAATAAATTTGTGTGAAGAGAGGCAGAGAGAGAGAGAGGTGGTTTTCTAGGTTTTCTTTACGTTCCATGCTTTTACTTCTTCTCTACGTTATTGTTGTTGTTATTGTTGTTGTTGTTGTTTGAAGGTGGCATATAAATTACTTATATGTAGAGTCTATATGTTTATGTTTGCCTGTGCATACGCATATCTTATACAATTCTTTTAATGATAATAAAATGCACACCATGCTGCTGTTGCCTCAATCATCGGCATCATCATCAGCCTTCTCTTGTTTATGGTGTTTGTGATAAAAAAAAGAAAAAAAAATAATAAAAAAAATAAAAAAAAGTTGGTAACAGTACCAGCATCATCAGCTTCATTTTACTCCAGCTTTTCTTTTTCTCTTTATTTGTTACTCCGATATTTAAAGATAAACAAACGAATTGTACAGATACGTAGCATATGACCAGTTAAAGTGACATGCCACGCCACCCAAGCTAGTTAGTTTCTTACACACATATCCACAGATATGGTTGCTACGTGTATGCGTAAGTTATTGATATTTATGTTTATATATATGTTTTACTTTTATCTTATTACATTATTTAATTGCCGCCTGTCGTGCTGAGTTTTAATTTTTACACCATGACTCTGCTCGTTGCCGTTTTCTTGTTTTCTTTTTTTTCTTGCATAAGAAGCTTCTTATGTTTCACGTTTTATTTTCTCAGAAATTCACACTGTGAGTCGCATTATTTCACACATGCACATACCAACATAGACGCACACTTCTGATCACGCTGATCATAATCAAGTAACAATTGAGTCATTTGATGTCATAAAATTTCTATTTAATTGTCAAAGCAATCATAGATCGGAAAAATTATTTATCAGGCAATGCTTATAATGTATCGGTAATGTTGTCATTTTATAATGTCATTTCAGTTTTGCCACACCGCAGTCGTTGTCTTTATTGCAAAGACAGTTGATGGACAATGTAGTAAGACAACTGAACGTTTTCGTATTGCACTTTCGTGATGTCAAAGCAACGGTAAACGGAGAGATCAAACTATTCGCTATTATCTTAATTTACTCATTTCGCTTTCTACTCGAGCTAAGTCGCATAAGCTTGACGGTCAAACGAACCCATAATAAGAAGGGAAAATGTAAATCGAAGGATATTATCGGTTCTTCGAGGCCAGAAAAGTGATTTTCATTAGCGAACGGAATGTGAATAACGACTGCTGAGGCTTACAAATAATTGTTTACCAGTTTTGTCAAAAAAAAGCAAAAAAAAAAAAAAATTAATTTCAAGTCAAAGATAAAAAATATTTTATTTAAATATTATTCATCACTTGCTGGCCATGTTCCTATCCAAACAAAGCAAATGATTCGTCGAAACTTTTTTTGATTTCTTCTTCATTGTTAAAGTGTGGCCTAAATTACGCTCGCGCTATGGATATAAACAAAGAGCGTTCCAGTGGCGCATAATTTGGTGTAAATGAAGGATAGAAAATGAAAAATGGATTTAGTTTCTACTCCGTCTTCTTCCTGTTCTCGCTTGTCAATACCCGAGTAGAGTGATCACGACGCTCCATTAAGGAGTAAAGTCGGTTGCATGGAAAACTAAATTTTCCATGTCGTCGCGGATTGCTTTTGTAATGAATTTCAATGTCGCCAAAATCTTA
This sequence comes from Glossina pallidipes, assembly GCA_000688715.1. Taxonomy (NCBI): domain Eukaryota; kingdom Metazoa; phylum Arthropoda; class Insecta; order Diptera; family Glossinidae; genus Glossina; species Glossina pallidipes. Next base: position 22,271 of record KK500075.1, read on the forward strand.
TTAAAGGTAAAATGACAAGGATGAAGGATAGGGCTGGCAGGATATTCGTTTATAAGTTTCCCCCTTTGCATCCTTTGTCTGTAGTCGCTTGCCAATATCAAAGTAGACCGGTCACGACACAGCTTTAACTACAAAGTTCGATCACAAGTCTTCGTGTGGAGTGACTATATAGGATTTCCAGGAATGTTACGGCCAAAGGCTACTCAGAAAATTTCTCCACAGTTAAATTACAGTTCGGTCAAAGTCTTGCGGAATATGGAAAGGCGAGGTGAAAGGCCAGCAGGTTACTTGATGCCTTTGACCCCTCGACTTAGTCTTGGAAAGGATTAGTCCCGATATTTATTTAAGGATAACAGTCGATCGCCTGGAGATAAAGAATGGCCATTCCCCATCTATAAGAATACAGGTGCGGAAGATTATTCGTAGAATTATCTTACAACGAATTTTAACGACCCTGTTCGAAATATATAAAGACGAGGCGAGCGGTCAGAATGTTAATTTTTATACGATCTCTTTGCTCTGTTTGCCTACATTAGAGTAAATTGATTGCGACACAGGGCAAAATTCAAACACGAAGGGACACAGTCATGCAATTCTGATTTGTAATAAGTATGCCATTGGCGAAGAAGGTTCACAATATTTTCTTATAATTAAATTCAATTCCACGTCACCATCGGCTCAATCAAGGTAATAAGATGTGGATTAGGAAGACAAGAAAGCCCAACAGTTCGATTAGTATATGTTTTGTATTTCGATTATCCTCCACGTACTTTGGTCGATTGTCAAGATTTCGAATGATCGTAAAGAGGTTTTGTTTTGCCCCAGCATCGCTATGAAGCACTATTTTCCCTAAAACAATTTGCTATTAACTTATTTACTCATTTCTTGTCGCTTGCTAAGATTCGAAAGGAGATCGACGATATTTAAGCGAAGGTGTAGACGGGATGAAAGTGAAAGTTTACGAAGGCTTATAATACTTCGATATGAAACTACTCAACAACATTTCTCACCAAGGAGCCCTACGATGATCTAGTCAAGGGGATCGAAGCACGGGAAAGAAATGAAACAGAAAGCAGCGAGACAATACCTCAAAACCTTCTAGTCGAGATTGGTAGTTTTTTCTCTGTTCATTTGCTTTTTGCTTCACCAGGTGAAAGTAAATTCTTAACTGATAATAGGAAGTGGAAATCCTAGTGTCAATCGCAAAAAAGATTCATGGCGATGTGTGATATGTGGAAGTAATAATCCATTTGTTCATTTACTACAGCAAAGAATAATGATTCTCTCTGGACACTCCCATCTAATGGAGTAAAACTTCCAAAAATCAGAAGAAGAAGAAGAAAAAGCAAGAGTTACAAGCAACTCAGGCTACCAAGTTTTAAAGACCACGTGAAGAAACTGAATATATAAGTTGAGCCTATTAATAACAAATGAAACAGTTATAGACGCGACAAGTTAAGTCTTAAATACGCTATACCGCTTTCCAAAGATTCTTAAAAGCAGAGCGTTAGATGGGTTAAACTAGGTAGATAGCCGTAAGAAAGGTTTGGGTCGAAGTTCGTTTTCAATATAGTTGGTCCTTGGTTCAAACGTGTTGATTGCATCAAATCTGCTTAAACATCTCCAGAACAAATGAGCAAAAAACAGTTAGAGAGAAGGACAGATTGGCACATAAGCTTCAATTGTCTAACAGAATGGTTCTGAGCTGAATGGTACAATAAAATCTGGGTCTATTCTGAGTCATTCGCGGTGTTGTGTACATCCGTGTAAATTTCCGCATACATGTACTTAGCACAAATGATGTAGAGTATGACTACACACTTCGCACGAACTCAATCTTATTGGCCCACAACAGCGTATGAAAAGTTAAGAGAAAAAGTGCTTTGAAATCTTCACCATAACTTTGCGAAATATTGTCTCAACATTTAACGACGCTACAAGCTGGCGTCTGATTTGCCGATCCCGTGATTTTCCATGTAAGTTTTTTCTTTTACACATCGTGCAGCTTGATTCATATATGAACAGAGTAATGGCCGCTACCCTCATGGCCTTATTTTGAACATTTTTTTTATTTGTACTTTTTGTTTATATTTTGCTCTTTTCAGTTTATCCTTCGTACGCTTCGTTTTTCTTCTCTTTTTTTTTGGGTTTCAACATTTTCGTGTAACACACAAGGACTCTTTGCCCGACACGTGTCTTAACTTATATTTAATTTCTGATGTGGGGTTTTTTTTTGTTGGTGTTTTTTTTTCTTTTTGAATTTCAACCTGTCATCTGTCTGTTGAATCTTCCTTTTTTTTCTTTGTACTTTTCGGAATATTGTTGATGGCCGCATAGGTGAACCTTTTAATTAAACGGTGGCTTAAAATATGCAAAACGAGCATGCCTCATAACTCATTTAGGGAAACGAAGGTGCTTTTTTTTCTCGTTGCTTCTTTGAATGCTGTTGGGCCTAAAATACTTTGCATATTAAGTACAAATTGTTGCCATACCCGGCTTGACCATATGCGTACACATGCTTCGCGTTGTATAAGCATGCGCGTAGTGATAACGCCCTACTTTCAACGCGTCGGTTTTTTGTTTTTGCTTTTGTTGTTGACTTCAAAAATAATAAAAAAAAAAAAAACGCATGTTAGCAAAAGTTGCCTTTTTTCTGCATTTTGGCTTAAAGCGTTTTTAGGCTTTTTGTTTCATTTGAGATTTGCTAAAGTATAAATGTGCACATATATATCTATATACATTATACATACATACATATATATATATATATATATATATATATGTATTGTTGGTAAATAGGTTTTCTTTTTTTGGCAGCATTTTGGGGTGTAGCTGCTTGGTCGCTACTGCAACTGGACACTGCTTTGGGTAATAATTTCGCGCCGCCACAATTTCTCATTTGAATATTTGATTCATGGTGCTTTTTACGGTTGTGCAGATAAAATTTTAAACGAACAGCAGAAGAAAAAAATCTCATTTAAAATCGATCAATGCGAATTTTATTAAGTTTGCCGATATTGTTGTTGGCAAAAATTTCATTAAGATACTATTGCTTGTGAGTTGTGGCAGGATATGGAAACGTAAGCTAAACCTTAGACTTAGCTTTACCGTAACCACTAAGAAGAAGGGAAACATCTTTTGCCTGCACTGTCTGCCTCTCATTTACTTGCGCTAAGAAAATGCTGCTGGTGCATGGTTAGGCGATCTAAATGGTTGGCTGGTGGTATATCGTTTGGTTGACTTTTTATGCTTTTCTTTATTTATTTTACTTTTTTTTTTTGTTTCTCGTTTGATTTCTCCTCTTAGCCTACCCGTCCATCAAGTCCAACCAGCCAACCAACAAACAGACAAGAGAGAAATTAGTAAAACTCATTTTAGTTTTAGCCTCCGGACTTAAACTTAATTCGGAAGCACAGCAGGAGGTTCTAAGTAAATAATGTGTTTGTATTCTTTAGCGCGCAAACTGCAGCATTTAATTTGCATTTTATTGCTCGTTGTTCATTCATACCTTCAACCATCAGTTTGTTCGTCTGTCCGTTCGTCCGTCCATTTGTCCTTCTTTTATACATTTTAGCCCTGTATTGTTTAGCTGCCTAAATACTAAAAGTTGACTTATGAAAATCATATTCCTATCCCTACGCGAGTTATGCATGTATGTATGAGAATATGGATTGGTACCCATCTCACGGTCTTATTGCCTTGCGTCGGTATTCGTTTTATTGTGTGTCCTTCATATGAACTTTTTGGGCAAATTAACATTGAAAAGAATAAATGATTTAAATGATCATTCAGTTAAGATGAAATTGAACGTAAAAAAATAAAATGACTTTAAAAAAACTAAACAACGTTTCAAAGAATATAAAGAAATTATATAAATAAATAAAAAAAAAAGTATTTTAAAGTTTAAATCAAATTTCTTGATAGCTGCGAATCGATTTTGGAAGATCGTGCTGCTTAGAGAACAGAGAAATTAATTTTTCCTTACAGGAAATAATATATTAAAGATTTCTAACCTCGTTTCGCTTTCATTGTTCGCATTAGTGTTCACCTCGTTCTCTTATACGCAACCTGATTAGGTACAGCTTTAAGTGGTCCAAGAATTAAAAAAGACGAAATTATTTCATAGCATAACATAGCAGAGTATAGACCAACAGCATAGTATTTCAGGTATGGGTAGAAGAATTTCTTGCAGACAAACGCCTAAAATTCATTCGCAGTATTTACCCAGGCCCAGACGAGATCGCTTTAGAACTCAAACAGATCCATCAAGGCAAGGCATCTTTCTTTTACAATCGTATAACCATAGCAGATATGTGATGACTGGTTGGGAGCATATAAGAGGCTCTCTTAGGTTCATATTTAATCCTCTGTTAGCGTAAATTCAATGTCATGATAGTCTTTACCAGAGATATTGTACGACAATAGATCGTCCGCTTCGCCATACAGAATCCTCACTACTTGGATCATCTATTACATCAATGATCTTAGTGGAAACAATCGGGTGTCGGAATGTTTTCGATGCCTTTGTAACGATTCTCCTGTTGTTGCTACTGTCATATACAACTTGGAACCGGGTGCATGACATATACTTCAGGCATACTTCGTCGCGAACACGAGGACGAGGACGAGTTACGTAAGTGATGGCTGCACCAAATTAGATAGCTGAAATCATTGCCTGCAATTAGCTCCTGGCATCGATGAGTGGTGCAATGTTCGATCCCTGCGCCATAGTGTATCGTAGAGTTAAGCCTCCACAGGAAAAGTTTCATGGTAAACCTATTTCATGCCACCGCATAACCTAAATAAAAAGCGTGGCTATCAAATCAGCATACACGAGTTCAATTCTCTGTCCGGTAAACCATATTTTAATAACGATTGATGTGTGGCTGCAGCTGTACTGAATGCTCGATCGGTAAAAGCACGTCTCTTCCCAATCGGAAGTACACCTCTCAGAGACTGCTCTCTTTTCTCTTTCTCCATAGCTACCACTAGTTATGTACACATATAGGGGACATACCATGAGTGACTGGCCACCACAAAGAAAAGAAACGAAATAGTTTTAACAAAAGTACACATGAAGCATATGTTTCGTACGTTACACTCCACCACATCTATTGAGTCGCCCGGCATTTAGCGACATCAACTCAGATTCTATTTAAGACTGATTCGATTTAAGCCTTTCCATCGAAATGCTCGTCAGCCCATCTGTTGTGTATCCATGCGTTTTTGCGTTCACCTTGTAGGTCGTATTTTGCAAGATATTTTGGTGCAAGAACGTGTTTTCACTCAAAGACATTAAAAATGCATTACAATGAAGCGCATCCCGCCGTATTGTGACACTGTCATTATCGAACGGTGTAAAGTATGTAATCGTTGATCTTGTCGGACTGTGAGCTTACGCGGTACGGAAAGTATTCCACGGAAGTGAGGATTTTCCAATTGTTGCAGCCAACTTCGTCAGTTTAATCATTAGAACCAATTTATGTGTCGATATTTCGCTTCTGACCGCTAGAAGTATTCTATGCTGAATAGTACTGTGTAATGTCATGCAGTGCAAGCTAGTAAAGAGGAGAGCGAGCAGTTAATTGAGATATGATTGGCGTCTTCTTTATACCGAGGTTCCCGCTTTAGTTGACACCGTTTTTATTGAACAAAAGCAGTTTAATTTCCAAGAGAATAAAAGTTTTCTCTCGAATAAGTTTAGGATAGAAGTTATTTAGAAGACACAAAACCATTAATTCTGACTAAAAGTTTAAGTTTACATAACTACCTCAAGTTTATATGAAATTCTTGCTGCGGCTAGTATTTCATATGTGCGGAAAGATGATTTGACAAAAAACTCAATTGTACGTCGAATGGAAACAAAATTGAAGCGATTTACTGTGCAACAATCTGACACCTATTTAATGGGTTCATGGAACAGCAAACAATCACATGCTATGAGAAACTCAATCAACTGCGAATTGAAGCAACGGCGGTGCTTTCAATATTCGCCAATTACTGTTGTTACTGTTGTTTTTGGCTACTCGCGAATAAGGACAATTAATATTTTGAATGTGAAGTAATGGTAAAATAGCGTAGCGAACGTAATTTGCAAATTGCGCAACAAAGACAACAATTGCAGTAATAACAAAATGCACATAAACACCGATACGAAAATTTCTTTTATTTTAACGAAGGGACTATTTAAGTGCAGTGTTGTGCATCTGCCGAATTATCGACATGCTTGTGTATGGCGCACTCACTAAAATCATTCACTAAATCTCATTCAGTCCGTCTGTCATTTACTACTTTACTCCTAACTGAACGGCTGGCTGGGTAAGCACATTGCAATAACAATTCCAGTGATTTGTTTGGAGAATTATTCGTGCGCCACTCTTAAACTGAGATGAAATTATGTTGCTTGGCTTTCAATGAATTCAAATCCAATGCATATACAAACAAACTCACATACATATACATATATTTGTATATAGATATGTATATGAATGCATCGTTTTGTCTCTCTGTCTCCCTTTGGTGAATGAATGCAATTTAATGTTCTTTTTGTGATTGAACTAATGATGAAAGACATACAGATAGACAGCAATGACGGACGGACAAGCCGTAAGAAAAACGCGGACAATTGAGTGTTTGGACAAAAAAAGTCAAACAGACAGACAGACAGACGTGGGAAACAAAAGTATTTCAATTTCGCATTCATTTCTCAAGCATAAGAAAATTGAATGAATAACAGCAACAAAAACAAAGCTAAATAACTTCGACGACCAGGTGAAAATATTTTCTGATTTACACTTTTTTTTTTCACAATCAGCCAAAAAAATCGAATTGCGAGGTAAAAATATTTAAAATAAAAATTTATTTCGTTAACAAAAAATAAAAACACATATAAGTAAGAGAACTATATTCACTTTAACAAGAGTTTTAAATACGTTAAGCCAACTAAGATGATTTTTTCCCGCCTTAGGTGCTTCTGGGTGTTTCTTGCACACAGCTCCATATGCGATATCTTAGGAAGTCGTGTTAATTTTGATAGTCTTTGCACTCGAAACAGGCATTTATTGCGGCAAATCGGTAAAATATATATTAAACAAAATAGTTTCCATCATTTTCCAAAACATTTTACAATATTTTTGGCAACGTGGCGATATCATGTCGAAAGAACTTACATTGGTTTGGTGGCGGTCCATCCACCGCCCCATTTTCGTACTTCTTCAACTTTGCGGACTCCCCCATCAGCCGAGCCACCGATCTATGCAAGTGGTAGTCAGGAGACACCATACCTGTTGAGTACGCTGGGCGTGACTGAACTGCCCGTTCGTGTGCTTCGTAGACAACTCCTGCAACAAATGGCATTTTGAGTCAATTCGTGTCGCCACTTTGAAAACGTTGGAACAAAAATCTTCAACTGGGCATGATGAAGCAGCATCATTATAAGCTTCTGAAAGTGTTTGGTGGACTTTGGCAGAAGATGTCTTCAAATAAATCACAAAAGTAATGAATATGGAAGAAGAAGAATTTTGAGGGCTCCATAATTAGCATCGGCGCACGCCTACTAAATCAATAATATTCAAAATATATGTATTAGGAAGAGGGCTTTGGGTGTGGCTTTTTTTCGATCTCTGGTTGAAAAACTGCATCGATTGATTTTTGTCTGGATCTCTTCCGAAGTACACTACACCATTAAAAGCATTCTGCAGAGATCCCAGCAAGTAGCATTGTCGCGGAGCCAAGTCGGGGCTGTACAGTGCATACATCATGCATGCGATGTATTGTAACCCATTTTTCTCTTATTTTACTGAGTCATGAGGGAAGCATGTGTGTAGCTAATGACAGTAGAGAGTAGCTTTAATCATCTGGTCAGATTGGACCACCACATGCGTTTCCCTTGAGATCCTACCGAAATCATTATCTGTGTCGTGTCCAAATATCAAGCTTTCTTTTGTATCAAGTCTTATGGAAACGCTTAAAAACTGTTCCTCAGTCTACACTTAATTCCGCAACGATGTCTTCAGCTGAAATATATCTAGTTTTTTGTTTAAATTTTTTGAGGAATTTCATTGACCGTGGACCGTGGACCGTAATGTTGAGATTTACAGAAGTGTTAATAAAGTAACTTCACCATGAAAGACGACGAATTCTTTTACAAACATTTTGCCTTGTTCGAAGCGAAATAGTAGGTTGCAGTGAACGCTTTCACAACTTTAGCTCAATTTCAAAACGGAATTACTTTTGAGTTATATAACAAACGACAAACAGGCCAACCGAGGAAAGGAAAGACCTTAAAGAGTTTTCCATATTCAAAACTGTCATTCAGAGAATGTTTCCTACATGTGTAATACGGTGATGGTAATAAAAAAAGCTGAACAGCAGGAAAGAGAGCTAGGGCGTGGCCATAGCGTAGGAGATATGTGTGTATCAGTAAGTGTTATGCTTTTATTGATCGAGTATTCTCTGTAGTTATGACCACCAACCTATCGTACTTAAATTATGGTCTATGGCATGCATAGAGAATGGTGTCTTGGTATGTTCACTTGATTCTTCAGCTAAGCTTTTTTAAAGAGACGTGTTGCTAAGAACCTTCTTCAGCAAAAATTGAATTGAAAGTTAAATAAAGCAAATCTATTGCAAGACATTCGGTTAAATTTAACTCTAACATTCGTTCCAATCAGCTATTGACTGTCAGACCAAATGAAAGAAAAAAGCTGATAAATACAACCACACGCTTAGTAAAGTGAAATAAGAAAACCATGCATAATAGGTAAAGAACGCAGCCGAAATAGGAAAACTTTCAATTAGAATAATCTAATAAACAATAGTAAAACAGTGGTGACAAGCAAATAGCTTAGGTTTGGTTAGGAGTGTCAGTTAAAAAATTTATTATTAATCTTTTTGATATAAATAATTTATTGAAAACGGACATGTGTTGTGCAAAGGTTTGATGAAAGGAGAAGAAACCCAACAAATGCTAAGAAATTTTCTGTTCAGTGCGAAATTTTGTAATGACATGAGTTATGCCAAAGGGTTAAAGGTTAAGTGCGTAGATGCCAGTTGCTTTTGACGTAATAAAAATCACTGTCGTCACAAGTGCCAACTTTAGAGAGCTAAAGTCTGTAATTTGAAGGTGCTCCTCTGCTTATGTAAGTGTTTTCGACAGCTGTCGAGAGTGAGCGCTTTAGTGAACTTAGGGAAGTGGAAAAACCTGATCACCGTCATGCACAATAATTGTTTTTGAAGTTACCCTATATAACCACTACCAAAGGCGAGCTGGATTCTGCTCGGATAGCTTGGCCGTTCTATTGCATTAACATATTGGATGGCAGAGTATAAAGTGGGACACATGAACTCTCGGTCATCAAGTAATTCACCGGATGAAATATTGAATTACTTCTTCGCACATCCTGTGTGCTTTACTTAGCCCCCGCTGGATGGTTGAAAATAAAAACATTACGACGCTGGTAAAAGTATAACGAACTAAAAAGAAACTAAACATATATTTGCCCAAAATTCGTTGTGGTTCGTTAATCTCCATTATAATAAGAAAACTTATGGAGTTATTTTTGGAAATTGTGCCGAACATCATACTTATTAGGCTACAGAAGAAGGAATTATTTTTAAATAGTTTTCAGTCAAAGCTAATGGTAAGTTTAAACATACATAAAAGTATAAGTAGCCGACTGGATAAGTACCGCGACTACCAAGTCTAGATTTTATTTTATAGTGTGTGTGCTCAGTCGGTAAAGTCATAACACTTACTTACTGACTGGGCACGCGCCCACTAGGCTTCGGCTGCTTATTTGTCTCTTTCTCTTTCCACACTTCCTTCCAACCGTCACCGTATTGCACCAACAGGGGAATGATTGGTCATATAATAAAAAAAAGAAAAAAATCGACTAATAGTGAAAAAGTTATAAAAGTTACTTTAGAGTATAGTATCGCGGGTTGTCTCCAAGTGCATTCTGGGTTCTTTTTTCAAATTTATTTTTGAGATTCAAATTTTCTTTAATACTTATAAGAGATTTTGTTTAAGACATAACAACCGGCGAGCGATTCTAATTTCTTTTTGGAAACTTGCTAATTCTCCGAAGGACAAAAGGATGGAAGTTTTACTTAAACTATTTTCAAAAAATTAGTGAAATACGTTTACGTTTATCGTACATTTCATAAAACATGCCTTCCAGATTTGCTAACTTACCTTTCGTTGCATTAGGAATGCTACCGCCAGATATAAGGATCGCTTAGCATCAGGCGCTTATAACGCAAGAAGATAAGGAGTTTTGTAAATGTCAGCCTGGAAACAAAGTGAACGAAGTGGAAGAAATCTGCTTAAAGATGTGGTATGCGCACATATGCACTATTTCCTGACGGATATTTATAAACGGTCACGGTTATTGTGAACCATATTGATAAAGGTTAAGCCACGATAAGGATTTTATATGCCTTTACTGCCTTGATGTAGAGGAACAGAGTAAACAATAAAATATGCTCTCTTAGAATGTCTAAGATTCAATGAGGAAAGAGTCCTAATAGAGATGTTTATTGGGAGCATGTGATCGTGAATTTCGTGTGTCTAAAGTTCTGTTAACGATGCCAGTACGATTGTTGAACTTAGAGGATATTAACCCTTTAGAAGTAAATAGAAATTAGTTTAAGGTCTAATGCAGTGCTAGAAGGCTTTCTGCTTTAAAAAAACAACTTCAGTTAGCAGTCTGTCTTTCTGAAACACCCAATAATAACCGTGCGGAGGTTATCGAACTAAATGTTGAATAATTTTAACTTTGAACCAGCAGCCCCTCTATCTACAATGTTCAGTAATACCAAAATATCACTCCATTTTAACTGTCGCATATCTCTCAGTTTGCTGTTAAGCGCCAGAAAAAAGAAAAAAAAGCAAGTAATAAAAACAATCATACGATTACTTAAATGAAATAAGGCAAAGCATTCCCAATAAGTAAAAGAGTTAATCGCTATAATCCAGCGATAAGTAACATGTATGTTGATGAAGGGCAAAAGATATGACTCTTAGTTAAATATTTGAGTTAAAAATTGTTTTTTACAAAGCTTTCAGTTGCAAATAACATATTGAAAACGACCGTTGAGATGTTAATTTACTATATAGCGAGAAAAGATGTTTCACTGTTCAAAATTTTTATAACATTATTAGCTAAATAATAACTGATTTATTATTTTGCTATAGTTATCTATGTTGGGATGTAAGGCCGTAATTTCCATGAAGCATATCTTGCAGGTTTCATCCCACAACTGTTATTATATCCCAGTTCCTTAAGGGGCATACAAGCCAACTGTACAGAGAGAGCGAAAATATTTCTTTTAAAAATCGAAGGATTTCTAAGTAAATCTATTCCTAGTAAAAAAATACGCAAATAATTTCTTGCTAATTTAAAGAAATATATTAAATTGAAAGTACTCTCCAGCGCTAGGTATACATTTATGTTTTCTTTCTAGATATATGTCGACTACCTTGCCGACGCATCAGTCGTCTTTGGCAAGCAAACCTTCATCCAGCAATTATTCGATTTCTTCATAGAAAATGGTCGCAACGATTGTGCTCAAGTTTACGACAAATTTGATCTGATTTAGAACAACCCATAAGTGTTATTACGAACGAAATGACCGCCTTTCTCATATACAGTGCAAGTAGGAGTTGAGTGAAGGATTTTGAATTATGTGTTACTCAATGTTAGACGAGTGTCTTCTCTTCTGTTACCGTTACTTAAACATACATTTGTGGGTCGCTATTGCTTGAAAGAGATCTACCTGCGCATTATTTCTGTATGAGTTTATGATCGATTTGTCCACTGTCCGTGCAATATGGGCGAGTGCTCATACGGTGCATAAAACGTTTATGTGTGATTATAAGATCGGAAAAGTTTAATTTTTCAATAAATTGGAATTTTTTTTGAATTATGGTGCATATGCAGAACAATTTCTACTTTGGCCATTACCTACGTATCTGTAAGTGGTATAAGCATATAAGCATCAAATCATGCATACACGCAGACGCACATATATATGCGCACAATTATTAGGAGACATAAACATATTGCAATTGCAGGATTTTCCGGTTTTTCATGAGCAAGTTATGCTAAAGAGCGTTTTAATGCACAGGCGGCATCCATCAAAAGCTTTAACATCGACTAACTATTGAATTTTTAACGTATTTATGTACATTTTTAACGTCGCTATCATGTTGACACACTCCAAAGCTATTCTTTCTTTCTTTTAAGCAAAAATTGCAAAACATTTTCGTTGTCAACCAAAGAGGACGATGAGATGGGATGAGCAGTCAGGCTGCCAGCCGACCAGCCAACTAACTAAGCAACCAGCCAGCCAGTCAACCAGGCAGCCAGTCACCTAGTCAGCCAGATTCAACCAGAATAGCAATAACATGATGTTTATGCGTTTGTTATTGTTCAAGTTTGTAGTCTGTATCCGCTGTTCTGTTCCGAGTACAATATTGGTGCTATTGCTGTTGTTGTTCTTGTTGTTATTTCTGTTGCACTTAAAACATGTTTAAATGCAACGTTTTACTTGGAGACGTTAATGTTTATAGTATGTTGCAGAAAAAGTTTACCATGCGTCGCGAGCGGCACTATACATACTTACTTTTTGTATGCGTGTGTTTGTATGCATGCCTGTGCTGGTATGCCGAAGACGTCTGAGGTATGCCTTTGGGGCATTGCGAAAAAGCTACGAGAAAACGAAAAAAAAAAAAAAATATTAAAAACAACCCGAATGCAAGCAACAAAAATTGATGCAAACATTTGCCAATGAGTGCGTGGGCTGGTATTACATGATCACGATCAGCGATAAACTTTATGGCAAAGATACAATTTCGTTTGCTGCTCGAAAAGGAAAGGAACGGAACACATGTATGTATGTATGTATGTATGTATGTATATGCATTTGTAAGCAGTGATTTACTTATAGAGAAATCGGGCATACAATAACAAAATGTCGCCTATTTGTTTAATAAGACCAAAAAGAAAAAAAAAAAAACAAAATTTCATGCTTAGCAATCGAGACGAGAGGGAAAAGTGGACTTCAACATTACGGTGCAGCATGGGGCTCATATTATATTTTTTCATATTATTTCCGATTTAGCAAAAAATCATTTTACGAAACAAACTAGAATTAGTGTTGATTTTCTAATTTTTTGCTTAAATATTTTTATAAATAAAACTTAAAAATTCATATATTTACGTGTTATCGCCTTCACCTGATATTCAAAGTAAAAAAATCATCATATAAATCATGGTTATGTGACTTCAGTGAATAAGTCAGTAAGAAGCAAATATGATCAATGGCAGAGTTTGGTTTAAGCTTCCAACCAAGTTAAAGTCAACCTTTTCTTTCCTTTTGCCTTTCCTTGTTATGTAACGAGAATTAAAGGTTGATTCGATGAGTGTGCGTGCATGAAAAACGTTCGTGGAATTCATTGTTGCTTTTCTTTGTTAGTTTTTGTTTTTGACTTTTATGTTTTGACTCATCTAATATTTGTCATTTGTGTTATGTTAATCGTCGGCGGTGTTGTCTTCTTAATACCGCGATTATACCTCACGAATTATGCACGCGTTTGTATAGAAAATGATGGCTTCATTAGTAAAATTGAAATTCCTTTGGAAAGTTCTTGTAAAGTTTCCTTCTTTATTCCATTGTTTTACGATGTAACTCATTTTAAATACAATAATATTTGCTTAGCGAAGCATTTCTTCATAAAAAAAAAAATCGTCAATGGTAGCCTTTGTAAGAAGTTGCAGATTTAGAGTTAAGTTTTATATAAAAGATTTCTTTTGCGTTTATTTAATAAGACAGCTCGTCTTTTCATAATTCCTTGATAATCTTTGATTACCTGTTGCTGTCATCAGCAGCAGACATTTTTGTAGCAATTTTGTTTCTCATACTTTTTATTTCCAAAAATCATAGTTTTCGGTAATATGATCTTTTTGTGATTAAAGACTTTGCGACAAGCGTTTTATCTAACGAGTTGTACTTTTCAGTATTTTTTATGGACTCGTCATCACATATGCACAACTGTAGGCACATAAATAGTACGTACTTAGATATAAGCAAAACACAAAGACTGAATAGACTTTATAGTCTGCGCCAATGGTTGTACAAGGGTGTATTAACATAGTTGGGGCATATGCAACACCCAGAAGGACTCAAGATAGACTGACCTTTCCTCATGCCAACCGATCTAAGCTTGTCTGTCTTTCTGCCCCTCTTATGGTTGCCCATTTATTTTTGTATCAAACCCATAAATACCGTTTTTGAGATATCTTGATGAAATTTGGTTCATCGACGTGTTTTAGCCCGAGAACGAACGCTATCGATAATGATTCGAATGAGTGCACTATTTCGACCACTTCCCATATAATGTCTTAAATAAAAAAAATAAAAGACGTTATCAATAAAAGACGTTATATAAATTAAGCAAAGTGGTGTTGGGCGATCAATAGTCGACTGTGGCCAACTATAGTTTTCTTATTTGTTTTATTTTAAAAACTATCTAAAATATGCTACATTCATAAAAAATGTGCAAAGTTATTGATTTATTGAAACCCACAAGAAACCATTTTTTAGAAGTAGTTCTTGTGTTAATCTCAAAGAATTATATGCTTTTATGAGCTTTTAACGAGTTTGCTGATTACTATAATACGAATAATGTGAAAAATCGTAAGAATTGAAGAATAAGTGATTCAAAGATTGTGTTCATATTTTTCCTCCCATTCCTATGTTTTCATTCCTTTGAAAATTGTTCTAATCCACAGCAACTTGTACCACAAGTGCATTAAGTTGTATATATAGCACCAAATACTAATTAAAGTCTTCTCTTTTCTTACAAGTATCTTTTGCAATGAATTTTCTAATTAGTAGCCTACCTACGTACTGGTAAACTAAGTGAGGAATAAGTAAATCTTTAATTGTAAAAGTGATTATTGCAATTGCTCAGAAAAATGTGACTGCAAAGCATATTTCGATGTTCTTTGAAAACAAATCCATAATTTTACGCAGCTCAAGAAAGCTTCATCGGATTGGCCTCTCTATGCCCAGTTCTTGTAATGCGAACTACCTTATTACTTTCCTAGTTTTAAGGAGTTAAACAAACTAATCGGTGTCCAACTCGTTCTTACAAAAAACCCACTGTGTTGGATACGGTGGCTGGATTATTCACTTGCACGGTTCGATTTGATTTGTGTCTTTTTGGTATTGAAAATATTCATTCGAAAATGAGAATTTGTGGTGTAGGTTGCATGAGGCTTATCCCGTCTGATTAAGCTTTACGTTCTATACGCGTCATTTTAAGCTTATCCTTAATTAGTCGTTACTAAGACTCCTTTGTGCCTCCCGAACCCGCTTAAATGTTAGATCTGTTAGTTCGCCAATTGGATATCTGTTGTTACCTCTTTAACCCTTTTAATATTTATCACGTTGGTGGCATCAGTCGGTTTATGATGATTAAGCGGACAACTATCTTGACACCTTCGACGATGCCCGGAGCAACAAGAAAGATCGAACGAAAATCAACTTAACAGACCGACTTGCCATTTGTTTCCCTGACAATTGAAGTTGGTAATCGACTCGAGATTTCATTTACCTACGCTATCACAAATAAGAAACATTTAACCGAAAGTAGGCTGCTTTGGCCTACAACTAAGATCATCTCGGACTCAATTCACTTTTAAACGTATACTATATTAGTATGCGTAAAGTAGGCTTAACCCTTAGACGTATGCTAAGTGACTATATCGATGTATATTCCGAATTTCGACCGAGATCATCTTCGCCTTAAGGTAATCTGTAAACTGCGACTAAAATAAGGCACGATTATGTCCTCACAACCCTTTAACAGGCTTTAAATTTTCTAATGGAGGTTTTCACCAAAGACGCATTCCATAGAAAGCTTCCCATAATGTGATGTGATAATCAAACGCAGAAGTAAACGCTCTGGGAACGGAAATCGATACAGAATGCAGGCCACTTCGTTGAACACGTTTTATTTTACATTCTTACGAGATTTTTAAATAAGGGCACGCTTCCTGAGATTGCGGTTTGACTTGCATTTCTGGCCTGTTACAATATCCCGAGAGTCGCACAATAAATTTTTTAAAGGGAGATCCATCTTTTTCTTAAAATGTCTACTCGATATGTGCAGATGTACACTAGGATACCTACGCCATTACCCGCCTTACATTGCTTTAGCTTCTTGATCACCTAACTCGAAAACCATAAACGCGAGGCTGCCTACAAAATATTTAAGAAAAGCAAAGAAGATCAAAGCGTATTGTTTAGTATTAAACAAGAAACACAATAAGTTAAAGTAAGTTATAACTTTTTGTTTAAAAGAGTTAATATTTCCGGGAGGAACAGCAAGACAAGTTAAATAAATATTGAAAAGAGAAGAGCAAAAAAAAAAGAAAACAAAAAACAAGAAACGCAGATACAATATAAGCTCAGCATAGATTTTAATATCAATTGCTCAGCTGTTCCTTAACCAAGAAAACTCGCACACGGAAAACGTATGCAGATTAGAGGGTACGGGAAGAGAAGACGACAGAGAAAAATATTATATTTATCGTTTTGGCGAGGAAAGCACATGGCCAGCAATCGCCGCTTGAGCAGCAGTGCCGGGTAACATTCGAACGACGCCCAAGGATATAAAATGCAATACACCAGATTTTATATTTTGAAGCTTATAAACAAAACAGATACGTAAACATGTAAATGTGTGTAATGAAAAGGATCGTATCGGTGAGAACAAGAAACAAAACAGTGAAGTTGTACGTGTGCGAGAGCTGGCGAATAACTCACTGGTGTGTGAAATGTGAGAAACTTTAAAATAAGTTTTAACTATCGGCAGCTAAGATATGTTGCAATTACCTAAAAGAAATACGATATATGAGCATAAGTGCGTGCGCACATGTGGTTGTGTGTGTTTGTTCATGTGCTATTGGTCATATGTGAATGTAATTCCGCAGACACTTTTAATGTCAATTTCAATGATTGCACTAGTAGTGGTAATGCTGGCATTCTAAAGAATAAGATCCGCAAAGACAGCTTAAAGCCGGTCAAGCTGCATAGTGTACGTATGATGTACGTACGAGTGCCAGCATATATGCATATATATATACATATATATGTGTATATATCTGGTGAATATGCTTTTATATTTTTTTCTTATTATTATATTGTCGGTATATTATATTGAATTGGATATGTATGTGTGTATGTGTGTATGCGTGTGTGCATGTGTATTGTTTGTTAGCAACTTAATAAAATACTAAATTTAAGCTTAGCCATCGACGGACAGGAAAAATGAAGCCAACCAACTTAGTACTATGATACGCATACAATAAGAGATACAACTCATCAGATATACGAATATGGATATGAACGAATGAAACTTACATACGTAAGAGTGTTGAGATGTTTTCCAACAGTCAAAATGCATTGATGATCCAAGTAAAACTTATACGCAAACGATGACTATGGTCAGTTAATCAAACGCTCAGACAGTCAGTCAGTCAGTCAGTCAGTCAGTTAGTCTGCCTTGGTTGGTCTTTTAAGTTGAGTTAAGCTTTAGTAGTTAGAGTAAGAATAAAAACGCAGCATAGTGGAAGAGGCAGGAAGAGAGAGAGACAGACAGACAGACAGACAGATACAAAAACAGTTGTAGACTCAATCGACTGATGTTTGGCATTTATGTGGGGAAAATTGAAGATAAATGGATGCATGAATGATTTTATGGATCACATGGAATGACGATGACGATGATGATGATGATGATGATGACGATGATCACCATTATATTTCTATATTTATATTTATACATATAAAAGAGAAGATTCAGGTATGTCTGTCTATATATTTCACTTACCTACTAATGAGCTTGATCAGGCGAAACGAGCGAATGACATGTTTTCGTGGCATTAATCAAAATAATTTCTGTATAAGTGGTTTAAAATTGTTCAAATATGTGTAGGTACGTCTATGTTTATCTGCTTGTGTATGTTCATATATATATATATATATACATATATGTATGCCTGACGTACAAAAATTACAATTTGATGTGAAAATAAATTGTGCGCAGCAGCTTCATTGAGAGCGAGAGCGTTTATTTAACATTTTCCTACCGATCGAGCTGACGATATCCATTCAGTATACAAACGCAGTTTTGAAAAAGTAAAAGATGGTAGTAAAACATAATTATCTTAAGAGGTCCAAGTTCAGACAAAACAACTATTAAACAAAATTTCCTAAATATAATTTGACTAAATTTCGGTATGAATTGGCGACAATTATGGCAATGGTTATAAAGTAAGAATTGCAGATTGCGAAGGCAAAACGGAACGACAAATAGAGAGAGAGAGAGACAGAGAAAGAGGGAGAGAGAGAGAAAAGTCATAACACACCAGGCAGGGTGTGTTGCTAAAAGCATCGTCAAGAAAACGTTTAATTTTTTTCGATTTGTTTCTTGCTGCACGTCAAAGGCCAACAAAATAATAAAATAAAACAACATTAAAGCTATCAGAGAGTTCGAGCCACGACACCCACACTCTGCAGCAAAGTATCATAACAATAAAGGAAAGGGTAAAAAGAAAAAATACAAATAAAAATATAAGAAGGCCAACACAAGATTTCCTTCTTCTGAGTTATTATTGTTTCTGTTCTTTTTGTTGTTGCATTGATCATATAAAAAACCAGTTTCTGGGATCGTTACAGAGAATGCTCTCCATAAAAACTTGTTATGAGCGCTGCTAATTTACGGAGAGAGTAAACACAATCATAAAGCAGCTGACAAACTCACCTGTCTACACAGTTTGATCTATTGAGAGTAAACTCTTGTAACCAACTCCGTGCATTGTTCGTATTAAGTGATCTTTGAAAGAGAGAGAGAGAGAGCAGCTAGAATTCTCTTTTTCGTTGTTAGTAAGGTTATGTTTGTGTTACGTGACGAGCATGTGTTGGTGGTTAAAATTTTCTCTTCGTTGTATGTGCTCTTGTGGTCCGCGTAAAATACGCAAAGCAATGGACATTTAGTTAGCTCGTGGACTTCTAAACATTGGCGCGTTTAACGCTACTCGTCTACTCGTTACGGTCAAAGAATTCGCCATTACTCGTAGTGCACACACATGTGCGAGACGCGTTCGGTCAATCCAGCCTAATGGAAAACGGAAAGGGTTAGTTATGCAAACAACCCTTGCTATCAGTAAAATTTGAATACGTAGAGTTATTAAGAAATCAGAAAACAAAAACAAAAACAAAAAAAAAAACAGCAAAAAGTAGATTTGAGTGGTTGTGAATGTCTCACATGGGAAAAGTTAGTTATGTTGCATTGTGTTAAGCAGCAATTTTTTTTAACAATTTGGTTGTTATTGTCTTGTTAACTGAGATTTGTGGTTAACTTACAGACATTTATCTGTCCGTCTGCCTTCGTGCAGACGCCAATTATTTGTCTCGTTGTTACAAAACGTCAAATGCGATCTTTATGAGCTTTTGAAAGCGTGACTAACTTGTGATTTATGGTGGCGTGTGGTTTTTTTAATATACATACACTTCCTTCATACCATCATTATCATCATCATCATCATCATCATCATCGCCTTCCCGCAATAAGACAAACATCCTCAACGGCAGCAGCGGCGACAGCAACAGCAACAGCAACAGCTCCAGTAAACAGCCTCTTTAGCCAGCCATTGAGTTGGCATCAATTTGTGTTCAATTGTATTGGTTTGTGGCTTTTGCGTAGGTGAGTCGAAGCGCATGTTATAAGAAATTATAATCAATCTGAAACCACAACGAGACGCCGAGACACAAACAGCACATTTGATATCCTGCTGAGTTCTCATTTCATTATGGATTCCTTAGGTTTAAGCTCAGTTAATAATACCATGCCAGACTATGTTTCAAACGCACCCACTCCAACGGTTGCATCTAACAATAGAAAGGTTAACACCGGTGATAGCCCAACTTATATTAATAGTAACATTTTGTCCGACGATGTTAGCCAGCATCCGACACAGCAAACCGTTAGTGAGATTATAAGTAATCCAGCTTTATTGGAAGTGATAGTAAATGCTGCAGCCGTGCAATCATCATCGTCCAATCACAGCACTACTACAACGATAAAAGATGTTACGACTTCCGGTAAAACAGTCATTAAAAATTGCAACACTTCTAACACCACTACGACAACCAATGATTTGGCAGCTGCTGCAGCTGTGGTGCTATCACTACAAGGTACAATGGTAAGCAGTCTACAGCAGGCGGCGTTACTTCCCGTCAATTCGCCAGCGGCGACGGCTTTGAACTTACAAGCATTGGAATCATATTTGGCATTGCAGCGCATCACTGGTAAACCCGATGTCTTTCGTTTCAGCACGGTTGGCACTGGCTCCAATAACATCACTAATTCTAACACAAGCAATGCCTCCGTTACTACGGTATCGAATTCAAATTGTTCTCTCAAGGACACATCGATTTCGAAAACAAAAATTAAGCTATGTACTCGAGACGATCTGGACTATGACGAGAAACTAGTAAAGTTGCCTTCAGCACAAAATCTATTATCTTCTTTGCATTCCTCTACTGATCTCACAGATTGTGACATAACTTTACTCTCAACGAATGATGAGTCATTAAATTTCGAAACCTCTGAACTGGAAACAAATTTTCTCTTTAATACGACACTAATGAGCAACATCTCGCAACAAAGCACCAATCAGCAGCAGCAGCAGCAGCAGCAGCAACAACAACAAACGCAACAATCTAATTCAAGCCAACAGGACTTGGAACAAATGTCCACTTTGCAAGCCACCATGTTTCAGGATAAACTGAACTCTTTAGCTTCAACCGAATGTTCCGGCGTCTCCAGCTCAACCAATAGTAATATAACCGAAGCATCTATTTGCCCCAACGCTACCAATCAACCGGCGGTGGCGTTAGCAAATGCTCAACGTTCGAAGAAACAATTCATTTGTAAATTTTGTAATCGTCAGTTCACGAAATCCTACAATTTGTTGATACATGAACGCACCCATACCGACGAGCGTCCATATTCATGTGATATTTGTGGTAAAGCATTTCGCCGTCAAGATCATTTGAGGGATCATAGGTAGGTTTTATGAAAGACAACAATTATTCAAATTCTTTTCGCTTCCAACGACTTTCATGTTTTAATTTCCTTCTATCTTGTTGTTCGTTTTACCTTTCATAACTAGATATATTCACTCAAAGGAGAAACCTTTCAAATGTGCCGAATGCGGTAAAGGATTTTGCCAATCGCGTACTTTAGCTGTGCACAAGATACTTCATATGGAGGAATCCCCGCACAAGTGTCCCGTTTGCAATCGTTCCTTTAATCAGAGATCGAATCTGAAAACCCACCTCCTCACGCATACCGACATAAAACCCTATAATTGTACGGCCTGCGGTAAAGTGTTTCGGCGCAATTGCGATTTACGTCGACATAGTTTGACTCACAATTTAAACCCAAGCTCCGGAACAACAATGGGCGATTCCTTGGTATCGCTTACGTCATCTGTTACTGATCTGCTCGGCAACGCTAACTCTGGCCTCACGCAAGCCAAAGTGTCACTGACTGAATCAACAACGGTATTACTTACGACAACGTGTCCCTCATCAGGCGGCGGAACGAAAAGCTCTACCTTGGACTTAATTGCTGTTAATGACTAAATCATAGAACATGTACGCACATTTTCTTTATCATACTATCGTTTATCTTTCCTCCCTCTCTCTCTTTCACCTTCTATCTCCTTTACACTTATATCATGTTAAAAGCTTCCAGTATTCATCAAATCGTGTAAGTTCTCACCTTTTCTCAACATTTTTGACGACTCAACTCAAAGCAAAAAACATAATCGCCGCCACCATTAAATAGAACTCATTTTCATTTACATATACATCTGTCTACTTGTCTTCCATTAAATCACATTTAGTTTTAAGACTTTTAATGTTATTTGTAGGTAATAAAAATATATTTAGATGTCTCTCTTTCCCTCATTCTCTTAGTTATTTTTTTTTTCTTTTTTGCATAAGTTTATTGTTTTTAAGTACAACATATACACACACACATATATATATATATATATATATATATATACAGATATGTAGGTATAAACATTTTTCTTGCCAATGCTTGCAAAGCACTCACTAAACCGTTTCTCTTGGTGCGGTGGTTATTATATAAAATTTTCATAATAAAAATTATTTTTATACAAATTTAATCTCGTTTTTGTTTCATCAGACAAGTAAAGACCGATTAATGATGATATCTTTACTATCTTTTTGTACGCAAATCGTTGATTTAAAACTTTACTAGACTTTTTAAAAGCGAAAGATTGCGAAATCGTTATTATTCATGTTATGAATGAGACGCGCACCTTTTAAACGCCACAATTAAGGATGTTTAAGGATAATGTTGATTTCCTTCTTTCTTTTTTTTTAAGAAAGTTTTCATGAAGCTGTATTTATTCATAGCTGTCTGTGACTGAAAATGTTTATTAAAGCTTTGAATAGTTCGTCTTTTACGCGCGGCGGATCCGAAGTATAGTGCTGGTGAAAGGTGACGAGTAATGGATAATAGAGATCCTCACCCATATATGCAGAGCCCCTTATGTACATATGGACTAACCATTTCGGGATTGAGCCGACCTATATAAGGAAATGGCAACTAAGCGGAAGCTGGGCACAATTTGCTGCAAGTCATGATATCGTGATATTGTGTCATTGATGCCCTATATTGCTTGGAAAACGTTAGTAGCACTGAAGTGGGGTTTCCTATCCTTCCTCTTTATATTCGCCAGGCATTGTTGCTTTTAATTAACACTGGCTGCAATCCAGGAATAATTGTTTTCTATATCTTCTGTAGTTCAGGAAGTCAACAACAGATGGTTCATTATGCTGAGTAAAACACATTCAATCTTATTATTGTCTATTCCGATAGGGTTTCGATTCTTGGGATGATAATCAAAAAGTGATGCTTACGCGTATATTTCTAAACAGAGATTTTTTTTTCTTTTTTCCTGTATTGCTTCTAAAGTCCGTTGCGAACAGCATCCACTTATGGTCATAAAAAGTCTTCTTTACCAAATTGGTCGAACGCGGGAAACTCTAATTTATTTATTATTACACTCTGACAATACCATAACTCCTTCAATTGCATTAAGTTCTTCTTCTTCCTAAAATGTCATCAGTTACTTAGAATTTTGACATTTCGGTTTCAAACATATTTCCGATTGATTTGGATCCGACTACTTTTATAGAAAGAAAACGAAACAGCCTTGAATTTGTAATAGGTGTGTCATTACTTCTTAACTGTAACTAGTAGCAAGACAAATAAATATTTTTTTTGTTGTTCTGCTGTCTACACGGAAAGCAATATAAATGAGTACTTCTTTGCAGGCTAAAAACGGAAATGATCTCATCTGTCAGCAGGTCTATCAGCTTTATTGACATAAAAATGAAAATTTAGCGAGAGTTATGGGAATTCTGCGACTACGCTGATTACATGTATAAAAATGCTCAGGGGATTAGAACTCTAAGATGAATAACAACCGACATATCAATCGTGCTTTCATCACCCAACCATTTAAGGCAGATATTGTGTGGATTATAAGATGATTTCTCTGAATATGAAATTGCTGCGCGATAAGTTTGACAGTCGAACAATTGTTAAAGATATGCTGAAGCCTCTTGTAAGCAAAATCAATTGAACGGTACTATTTTGCTCCAATTTATTCACCTAAGCGTCGTTTTGTCAACATGTCTTCTCATTAACTTAATTCTGTATTAATAATAAGTAAATTTCGTAAAATCATAAATTTTGCTAAAATAGTTGATGGTTGCAATGAAAATATGTACTTTGTATTTTATACTAATGCAAAGATTGCCCACGCTTTACCGCGATTGAAACTAAAAAGGAATGTTCTCTGAAAGCTTGAAGATATAGAATACGTCATCAATTGATGATTCATACTTTTACTAATGCCATGCGTACAGTGAATAGCGTTATTCGGCGAAGAGGGAAAGATAGGGAACTTGAGTTTTCACGCAAAACACTAGCCATCGTGTTCGGCAAGAATTTTAACTCTGTACCCAAAAAAAAAAAGCTGAAATTTTCATTTAAAACTCACAGGTGCTACGAAATGATGGAATCGTTTTCTTTGTGAGTTGGTAGTCTATGACATCTATGTCGACTTTCGGATTCATATATTCAATTGCTACAGCGTTACACGGGTTTTTGTGAGCATGCGAAAGTGAATTTTTCGAATTTTACTCCGTCTGTGGAAGAATGAAATTTCATTCGCAGGATGTAATGAAAGGTATCATTGCGCAGACTTGGAGTAGACTTGCAACTGTACATAACAACCGGCAACTACCGATCTATCGAGCGAATATTTTACAAAACCAAAAAACTACGGCAAAGTACGCAAAAATCTGGGTTATGTTAACTGTTTTCTTCAATTATCGCGATGTTCTGCATTCCGAATTACTTCCTCCAGGCCAATCCATTCAAAACGAATGCTGATTGACTGTTACGAAGGTGATATCCCCCTATAAAGACGCGATCTTAATCCCTTTAAAAATTTATAGAATTGATTTTGTCAAAGCAAAAATGAGATTGTTGAAGTAAAGACTGACTAGGTAAGTGTTACACACATCGACAGGCTTCAGGAAGACAACAAGGAATTGCGAATAAAGTACACTTGACGAAATTAAATTTCGATAAGAAACGTTTTTCGATGCTCATCCTTTTAAAATCGCCTTTTCACTTAGGGGCCTTTTTACCGAACTACTTGGCTCGTCTAAGACAAATTCTTTACTAATTGCTTTCGAGATCTCTTTCTCAGAAGGCTTAAAAGACAATGGCTCTCTAAATGGAAGTAAGAATGTTTTCTGCATTCCCTTTAGTGCTAATTGAAGTAACGTTCGCCGCCTAATAAAATAATTACCTCACCTGGCTTTTTGTCCTTCATACAAATTAATAAACATATTAAACATGGGAAAACGCCTCTTCTAGCCACTACAGCTTCTAATAAAACTATTAACCCATTTAGCAAAACAACCAAAAGTGGAAACATCAAAATCTATTCGAAAATTTCGTTGTATGTATTTGTTTTACTATTTTAAGTCTAATCATGTCACGTGCTTTTATAACGGACCAAACCACTATGCGACTCTTAATGATAGGAATAATAAAAAGCTATCTTATTTATGGTTTAAATTCATATGTGTATCCAAACAACATCTAGACACAAATTCAAGTTCAAAGCTCAAATAAGACTCGAAAACAAATGGTGGTCTGATTAGACAAGAGGGTATATTCTATACACATAGACCGGCAAAGCGAAGCAAAAAAGTGAAAAGATAACGACATGGAAATATTTTCTTTATAGTTGTCAACGAAGAAAGAAATCCTTTGATTAAAAAAAAAAAGTTCTCTTTGAATTCAAATATTGACTTAAAATGCAGCTATTCAAGCGCCTATGGCTGCATAATTTTACGTTTACGATGTACGTTACATTACATTACTAAATGATTACAACATTTTTTACTAAAATTTCGGTTTGAAATTGTGCTATATATATATGTCCATGTCTGTATATAAATAATCTTGTATTTAAGGTGTATTCAAGGCTGGTAGATTTTATAAAACTATTATTTTCTTTTGTTTTCTTTTGAAGCGAATTCGGAAAAGATACATGTGAATGGAGAGGGCAAACGAAATTAATCAAATTATCTTCACTCATTTATCAGCATTTACATATGTATGCATTGTGTACGTGAGCAGATCTAATCTTTCAAAATAAAGGTAAAAAGAGACACATTCTCCAACAATGTTAACGCAACTCGAAGACATTCATCATAATCATTTCAAATCAATGACAAATGACTTAAGATTCGGCAAAAAAAAAAAGAGAGGACTTTAATAAATTGTGGGAAAATGTGACAGAAAAGCTTTTTCTTTTCCCTTTTTTTTCCTTTTTTGTTGTGTTGATAGCTTTTGCCTAAATTCTGCGGAACTAAAAGTCACGATCCTTACGAAGAGAACTAAACACACACACACACACACACACACACACACACACGCACGCAAGAGACAGAAACAAGCATGCTAGAAAAAAAGCAAAAAAAAAAACCTAACATGATAAAGTTATTAACTGAGAGCTTCTTGGAAACTAGAAAACATCCGTAAACAAATGTGTAAACAAACAATTACACAGTCATGCGAACACATACCTACAAACAAAGACATGCGCGAACGTACATAATAAGAAAACTATAATGACACAGATATTAGACTCTTATCAGTGTTGGTTCCCTTCTCTTGCCGGCGGTGATGTAATACAAAATTGTGCGGAGATACGAGCAGATACCAGACATTGAGGCAAAGCTAACAACAATAGCTCTATAGAAATGCCAAAATTCCTGTCAACTTGTGGTGTAAATGACAAATTCGATGACGGTACGATTGAATTTTATCTTTCTCTCCTTTTCTTTTATTCATTTGCGTTTTGGCTATTGAAGCAGTGCGTTGCTAGTGTTCAGGTTACGTTAATTATTTTACCACGATTTCAATAAAAATAAACCGGCTGTCGCACCTACATTTTGTCACGTCCCAATATTAAGCAGCAGTCACAGAGTCATTCATGTGGACGCACAGGCATCACATTTTTAATGCGGACTATATTGTAGTCTATACCTTCCCTGCAGGTGTAACCCGCCGATGTAGCTTAATGACACCTATTGTGCGCCTAATCCATTGAGTACTCATTATGTGTATATTGTAGCTATACTTGGTAGTACCGATTTTTATCTACTCGGTTATTTATGCCATTTAATAATTAATGGAATACCAGTGAGTTCATTAGCTTTTTATACCCTATATTACTTGTGGTATATTAAATTTCTGAGGATGAATGGAACACCAAGAAGAGCTTGAGACAGACACATCTTTTATTATACCTATCGATTCGCGTGTGCACCCGTCTGCCCGTCTTGTTTTCTTTTGTTCAACCTGCAGGCCGCACTTTTTGAGATATTTTCATGAACCTTGGTATCTTCGGTCATAAATTCGTGCTCACATTGTGATATTCCTTATCTCGCCTTAATAAATCTTTGCATATATATGTGTACTGTAAAGCTCCTGCCTTCTATGCATACATGGCTGCAAGCAGAGTAAGGTTATCAGAAGTTTAGATATTACTGTTTGGCGTCCTCTCTTCGGCACGTTCTTGGAATCTGAAAGTTCGCGTACGTGCATGCATGCTATCTGGCTTGCCTTACATCAGTTTTAAGAATGTACGCCATCCATTCTTAGTAGTCGAAAAAGTAATTTTACAATACAAATCCAATATTTCCCTTAATCCTTTCAAGGAGACTTCCATATAAAAACTAATGACGAAAATGAATAGTGACTAGTAGGCCTAGACGTAGAACTAAAGCATTCCTAGATATCTTATTGCCTAGATACCTAGCTACTATTCTAACTAGTAGCTAGCAATTAAGACAATTAACTGTTGCCGAAATACTTTACAATTTTTTCTTGTATTTTTTTTGTTTACTCCATATATTAATTTACATTTTCTTAAATATTCTTTTTAAAAAATACTGTCGTTCTTAAAATAACAATTTATTATTCACATTAACATAAGAAAGTATGAAGTGAATTGCTTTTTTGAAAGCGTTAAAGAGAATAAAAAATCAGTTATGATGAAGGCTTACGAGGAAAAGGGAAAAAGAAAAGAGGCAAGTCTTTATTCAGCATACCATAAGACACGAAAGTATACTACTCTTGAGAATGTTTATACCACTAATTCACCGCGTAATTAGTGCACAATTTGTGAAACGAGCCACAATACATAAACATTTTTACTCAGCGATAATTCCGTTGAAAAATACTATCTACGAAAGCTTGGTCTAACGATGGCGTTTGATGAGTAGATTCATTCTGCTGAATGAATGATGAACCTACTTATCCAACATGTCCATAATGCCGCGGCAAAAAAAATTTATAGAGACGAATATTGAACTCGTTTCTTTGTGTGAGTGCACTAGGACGAGGACATTCATCAAACAGCATTAATAGACGCAGATTTCCGGGATATTTTTATGCTTGAATCGTTACTTCCGCTTGTAAATCCGGCGCCTGCAGTCTGATGGTTCATCAGATCTTAGAATATATATTTCGCCTACGTAATTTAAAACTATTTACTACAAACGTAGGTGTTGCTGTTGTCGCTGCTTTAACCTCATCGTGCAGATCATCGCTTTCATAATCGGGATTTTCAAATTTGCTATGTTGTAAGTAAAACAGAGCAAAGTCCTAATTACATAAGCATTTATTTACCGTATGTCTCTGTGAGGAGTTTTTATACACGCATAACAAGGAATAGAAAAACATGTAGAAATTTTTTTGTTAAAGGAAAACTAAAAAAAGAGCAACAAACAGAGCGTTCAGTTTGACAGAACGACTACTTAGACGTAAATGTGAAGAAGCTAAGTTACGCTTCTCTAAAATTTCTTCGACATGGACGGCGTTTTATAGCTCTCAAAACTACAGGGACTTCGCAAGGCATATACGGTTACAGGAAAACTTTGAAAAATGGACATGATTTCCTAACAAGCCTTTCTCTACTAGCGCGTAGTAATGGTATGACACAAGTATAAATCTAAAAGCCGTGTGCCAAAATGGGAATTTCACAGCTGGAGTATCGAAAACTTAATCTAAAGTGGACTCTTAGTTGGTTTCCCTGTCTTATATTAGTTGCGGTGAGGATATGACAAATGTTTGGTTTGTATGTAAGAATTAGGTTGAGAACAGATCCATCCACCCTTTATTACGTTAATGGATATAGAATCATGTACTGGTCCAATTTACGTTCTACTGTCCGTCCGTCTGATCCTTGTTCATTAATATTTGTGTTCAATCTACATATTGCCGTTCTCGACATTTATTGGTACTATAGTAAATGGATTGAATCGAACAATTTTTATAATAACTCTCCGAAATCCGTAGAAATTTCTAGTCTTTCAAATTTGATGACAAAGATCAGTGCTAAATCATACATATAAACGATCTCTTGCAAAAAAACCAAGCTCTACTATATCTTAGTTGTAGTGTTTTGTAATGAAAGTTCGCTTACAAAAAAGTGATTGCGTATATAAATTCACTACAATGAAATTGGACTAATGCGTTGTGTGCTTGTCATGTAAGAGTGCTTGTGAAAGCAAGACAATAAAGTCTACCTTTTTGGTATTTTATGTATGGTTTACCTCAGCAGTTTCTCACTTTTTTCCGATCGTCACCATATACCCCCTGAGAATACCCCTGAGTGATTTGGTAAGAACGAACTCATTTTTCTGAACACCTGATAACAATCAAAGTGCTGCTCATATAGGCCACGGATCATCGGTTAAAACAAATCAGAAAATGGTAATATAGCACGTCTTTGTGTCCTACTTTGTTACATAGAGAGAAAGGATCTTTTACCCAAAAATCACTCCTACTCGTATGACAATCATTTTCTCTGAATTTGCTGTATCCCACCCTGTTTGGATATGATCACTTACCTAACTCCGGACAATAAAGTATAATTTACTTTGAAGTCTTACAGTTTTTTTTTTCAGATTTTGCAAATTATCAGTCTTAAGGAAAAGTCCTTTAACAAAAGAGTCCGGTCGTTCCAAAACGAAGGCGGACGGATTGTTGCCAACCCATTCGAAAATTCTCTCATTTTTTGAAAAATCTGCTTGATTATAAAGCGTTTGAAGCTTATCAGCTCTTCACGAAAAGAAGCGTAAAAAAGAAAAAAAAACGAATTTCATCCAACTCAGTTGGGAATGATTAAGTTCCCCGCACGTTAAGGTATAGAAATCCACAAAATGAATCCTCCCTTGGGAGATCCAGAAAACTGCAAAGCATTGCTCTGACAACACCAATATTCTTCGTAGTCTATGGTAAAGATGTTTATTTTGTGGAGTACTCACTGTTTGTAATAAATGTTATAAAGCATTTGTTGTTATTATTATTACTGTTTGCCTTGAACCGTAATAAAAGATCAGAAATCATATAATAATTTTTTTACGTATCATTATTTATGTTTAATGCTATCGCTCCTAAAATACACACATTCTCACATTGTTGAAATATCTGGACAGACCGAGTGACTACAATTTTTATTTATTTATTTATTTTTTCCATTTTTTTCATTACTTATTATTTCCTTTCTATAAAAAAAAAAAAATAATAATAAAAAAAATTCACAAAGATAAGTTAGTATTTACAGTATGGATGTATGTATATATGTATGTACATGATATGCAATAATAATCACCCCCGTATACTAATCGAGTATTTCGAAAAGTTTACGATCATTTATGGGCCACCCTATGAGGTTTTGTTTGCTTTAAATCCTTAACAAAGGCGGCATTTTTATGTCGTTTTTAATGCTGTGATAATTGTTGCGTATATTTATATATTCACATATATATATATATATATATGAATATGTATGGATGTACGTAGGGATGTGGGAATATATATATATATATATATAAATGCATATATGTACATATATATATATGTATATATATATAGATGGTTAGGTATATGTATATCGCAAAGCGTGCTTGAAGGTGGAAATAATTGTATGAATATATGCACGCGAGTTCGTAAAGTGTAGCAAATCTCTGAAAAAGAGCAAAAGATTGAAAGACGAATTCAGTTGTCATGTTCTGGCGACGACAGCGGCATGTATCCCAATAAAAATATACGCAATTTAAAGAACAAATACCTTGAACCTGGCACATGCACTGCATTAGAGATCTTTTTCTTTATTGCGATAATTCGAACTTTTTGTAAGAAAGAAAGAGAAAATAAGAGAAAAATTCTGATTCATTTCGCTATTTTAGAAACAGTAAAGAATACAAAGCGGAAAATTCATCCATATAAGCGAATGATCTAAACCGATGCTTTAATATTTTGATATGGTTATAAAACTCAGATTGTTACTCTTGTTTTTGTTTTGAAAGGCAATCTTCAATCTCCAAATGCTGAAAATTTCAACTGATCTGTAAATTGATTAGATTTAAAAAACGTAGATTTATCATATTCAGTCTCAAGTTACCGGAATGGTGAACTTTTCGAAAAAGTTTGCTTTGGCTTTACTTTTGCAGGTATGCTTCAATTATTTATTTTCCGCACCAATTCTAGTCCTATGTAATTTTTTAAAGGGCTTCTTCTCTTACCCATTTGCCTGTGTTCTGCCCCTATATCACACAACTTTTACGACATTAACGCATTGCCAGCTCCTGCGATAATTATTTGCAGAAGACTTCCCTTCGTTTCTTAACTATGCTTTCAAGAAAAAGTTAAGGAAAATGTCACAGAAGATGCAGTACTACACAATTAGATATAGTTCTTCTACCCCTCCATATATCTAAACAGAAGCTCTAGATATGTCTGGAAAATTTATTTAGATCAAGTAACTGAAATCGCAGATAGGAACTTTTCATATAACAAAACGACATCAGAGTAGCGCCATGAACATCACAAAAACCTATACAAACAGGGAACAACGCCGTGGGTGGATAATTATTTTAAGTGGAAGAAAATAATGAATTACGAGAAAGTCTCTAAATACAAAGAAACGTTTTCGAAATTCGCACTATCTCTAAGAAATGTGATCAAAAGTAGCCAACAAAAAGAAAAATACGTCTTTTTCATGCTAGGAATTGAAAAATATTTCCCGGAATGACAGGACAGTAACAAAAAAAAAAAATTAAAATACTCACGTAAAACATTCAGTAACATTCATGCTTCGACATCGCTGAGAACACCAGGTCATGTTAAGCATAGAAGCTAGAGAAAGTTAGCTACATGACGAAGAGCGACGTTTGGCTGCTTATGTTGTGTCCAAGACTCAAAAAAATTTCCTCGATCTATCTGCAACTCTTTGATCTCTGTAGGCGGGATGAATCGGAGGTATTCCTGAACTGACTCTGAGATTCTGAAAGTGGTATTATCTAATGAAAAGGAGTTAAGTTAACGAGGAACGATACAGATGCGTGTTTGCAGGTCTTATGACACTGGCTGCTATCACGACATAGTGATTATATACATTTTAATTGTAAAGAAATTTCTTAAATCTCTCACGGTCGTAGAACTAGACTTTACACATGTTTCGTTATACTTTAAAAATCGAAAGACGAATGCATTCTGCAGTTCTTGAGGACATTAACCTTTGCTGGGCGAAAGTGTCCGCTAAACCTTGCGCATGATATTAAAACGCGGTGGAAAACTCCAGAAGAAACCTGCGACTAAAGCTACAACTATTTTTAAGCGGCAAAGCTATACTCGAAAAAACAACCATCGACCAAAATGACGTTTTTGACATTTCATAATAATTCCTCGATTAGCAAGAGCTTAATATTTTTTAAACAATCCAAGTCGACTTTGCTTTTGCTATAGTTTTCTTCAAAATCTTAAAATATTACTCTTAAGACGTTTTTACCAAAATTGTGGAGTAATCGCCTAATTGGATGAGCACCGATATCCCTGATATTACAGGCATACCTCTCTCAGAGGTCGTCTAATAAGAATACATTATTTATTGGTGTATATTTTGAAGGCAAGAGCTATGTGTTGCTGATGGCTTTTTTTTGGGTCATTAGCCGCGAAATATCCGCGTTGTGCGTATTACATGTGGGATACCTCTCCACCGTGTCAGCGATGAGTTTGAAAAACAACCAAAAGTGATTTGTTTTGGATAAAATGCGACGACATTTTTATGAACAACATTTCCATGGCTAATTAGTCATGTTGATGGGCATTAAGTGCAGCACATGCAATAACTAACCACAAGGTCTAAAATATCGCTTCCTTAGCTTGGCACAGACTGTTAAGATTGCAAGTAGGTACGTAAGTATTTGGTCACAAGAGAATATTTCTTTTGAAATATTCACATACACTTTTCTTGTATTTCGTCTCTTTTTTTTTGCATTTTGTATGCTTGTGTGTGATGATATGTAAACAAGTTGTTATTTCTATAATTCGTGTACGGTTTGTCAACCTATACACAAACAAATATTCTAAGTTCGGCATTTGCGTTTAACGAAAAAAAAAGAAGAAGATTTGTTGAAGAGAAGGAAAGACTGAAAGAAACAACTTTTCTGAAAACTACTTTACAATCAATGGCCAATTCTGGGAAACATTCATCAATATTTTATGACATAAGCATACTTCCTTAAAAGCACTACGTCCTAACCAGCAAAAGAAACCAAAGCATATTGCAACACTCAACCAATAGCTGCAGTGCGAGCAGCAACGCCAACCACGCCTTGCTGCCTGCGTACAAGGGAAACTATCTGTTATATACACAGACAAGACGGCAACAAAGTGTTTGTGAATCGATTTAATGTTTTTATGATCTCATTTAAGGCATGTTCACACATCCCAATATCTATATAGACCTAGGCATGTATGTGTGAGCATGCATGTGTACGCGTAAGCGGTACAATTTCAAAGAGTGAACGTCAAATATCCAAATGGTCGGTTGTCGGTCTATGTTTCATCTGTTGTTGTATTATTGCGTACAGAGACTTAGCAGAACGCTCGAGCTTTACGACAATGTTGTGCTGACATACATGCATATGTACGTACACTCACTTATTTGTTCGTTGTTTGTTGCCTGTCATAATTGTTAGTTAAATACAAACAATGAAATTTCATAATTTTCCCATCATCACTGTCATCAGCAAACAATAACAACCTCGTCAACTATAAGCAAACATCCGCACTGCCCTACAGCACAGATAATTCGGGCCTCAAGGGAGGCGACCGTGCCGTGCTACATTTAAGAAAGTGGGAAGATTTGCAGTTTGAGCTAGAGATAAATATTGTAAAAAATATATAGCTCCAAGAGTCCTAGAACACTAACAGCAACAACATCACCAGTCACAATTCGTATTCCGAAAAGTGATACCAGCCGCTCTACGTATCAAGTGAAGTGAGTGCACTGTGAACTAAACAGCGTTAAATTAGACGAAGTAAATATTTGCCGGTGTCCAACGTCAGGCCATGTTTGTGCTTTAAATAACATGTCCAAAACAAATAAGCAAACAAAAAACTCCATCCAACCTCTACGTTATATGCCTTAAGAGTTCTCATTCATGCCTACGTGCTTTTGTTCGCGTCCATCTGGGTGTGTGTGTTCGTGTGCGCATGTGTATGCATGGGTATGCACGACACTAAGAGTGATAATAATTATCGTAATTGTTGTTTGATTTTTGTAATTGGTTGTCATAATGGACGCACATAGGCACAGGCACGCACACGTTCTTAATAAGAACGGCGACGGACGTTGACGTATGTTAAATGTGTATCACAACAAATAAACACAAGCGAATGATCAAAGTAAACGCTACACTGATCCGCCAAGGTAAATAACTCGTCAAATTTGTCTCTGATACCGCTTTCACACTAGTTACACAAAGCATATCAGTGACTATCTCTTAATGTTTAATCTTCTTAAGCAGGCGGTGTTTTTTTTTCCTTTTTTTGCCTTCTTCTGTTACTGGTGTCGTTCGACATGGCGAAATGCACATTGCCGAGAAAGCCAAATATTCATAAAATTCAGAGATTAAAGATATTTATATAAATTACTAAAGGTGTGCTTCAACCTTATTACCACATGTACAAATAAGTTCTTACCGGTTTTTTCATCCAAAAAAAAAGAAGCTTTTTCGAAAGGAAAATCCATTTTATTCATATACTAAATTTCTTCTGGAAGAACCGTTCAAAGTAAAGCGTTTTTGAATCATTTTGAACTTTTTTACCATTGTACGGATCTTGATAAGAAAGTGCGTGCGATATCGATGTAAAGAAGTCATAGTTTTATATAATCAATTGCGATGAATATAGCGGATAGAAAATGGAAAAGTCCGTTTTCTTATACACTTCTCACTCCTTGCTCTTGCTTGATAACACTCGGGCGAATTGATCGTGGGAAGTGTTTACGAAACAAAGTCAACCAAAATAGAACGATAATAAAAGTAACGAAGGTTGACCACTCTTGACCTATGCAGCAGTCAGGCGCGGCCAAGTCTGGTGGTGGTCCAAGCTGCCTATGGCAGCTAAATTTTTTCACTTATCGATGCATTTTCGAGGAAGAAGATTAGTTTATCCCACTTACCGGACGATTCTGTGGATGTGGATCACCTGTTGCACGTAGCGTTGGGTGTTGATAGCCTTACAGTGTACTTATAGCTTGTCGTTTAAAAAATGTTCTTCATTTTGAGAGCATGTTTAAGTCCAAAATTTTTTTTCGTTTCCGTCATACTCGTGTACTATGTACTTACTTTATAAATATATATATTTTTGTTAAATTGCTTTAACGAGCCTTTATATACACAAGAACCACGTCCAAAGAGCTTCATGGCGAATCGAATTTTTTCCCTGACCAAAAATTCATTTTTCCGAATCAAGTGAATTATGTCAAACTATAATCTCTGAAACCTTTAAGTCTGTTATTCTCCAAACTACATCTTCTGCGCTAACCATGCCTCCAACTTATCCCACTTAACAACCGGTTGATATCTGATGTCAACTGTAACTTCTTAACAACATTCTCCAGCGAAACAGTGTTTGATTTACTATATATATGTATGTTTATAGCAGATTTTGTAGCCGATTTTCCACAAAAGTTTTCAACAAATAAAAGTTTTATTCAAAACAAAATTTTCAAAAAAAAAAAATCTTTTAAGCCGCACTAAAGAATTTTATTATGAATTTTAGTATGACGAAGAAGGCTTTTTATCCTTTTCTTTCCATTCTCTTCATTCTATTTAATTCACTCACAAATCCTTTTCTGAGCAACATTATCTGACGTTATCTGACAACGCTATTCATAAAAAATGCACTTAAAGCATCTCTGGGAGGAGTTTTATCTTTTCGATCTTTGCTTCACTAAAATAAAAGCCATTTAAACATTTTTTTTTTTCATATAATTTATATAAATTTACAAGCGAAAAGCAATATTCTGGCTTAATAAATGAGTGCCAAAAATTTGAATTGATTTGGAACTACCCTATGAATCCCCTCCCATAAAACATAAACATAAAAAACATAGCCTTACATGACAAAAAGGTCTAATTTGTGATGACAATCTATCCAAGACAACGATTGGATATATAAATTTATTATCTTCGATTGAGACCACGTAGACCTATTTTTCGGAATTCTCTCCACGTAAGAGTCGTCACAAAGCAACAAACTATAATTGTTATGTATGCTATCTCGAAGTTAGATAAAGAATTGTGTTCTGCCATAGTAACGGTTCTAGCCGATTTTATTGCCTTGGCTTCCTTTGCTGGGAGAAAAGTCAACAAGGACCACTCAACAGATAAGTGTTCCACGCAAGGCAGAACAGAAATGCATTGAATTGTTCTCTCGCTTATATTCCCAACAATAAATTCAATTTATGTTTTCAAAAATTTCATTTTCTTTCGATTATTTCTTTTTTTACTACGGTTTTTCAAACTTTTTAACTGTTTGTCAACATATAGCAATCACATTTAATATGTGATTTGTAGAGTGGGTTAGCAATGTCTTACTTATTGAGGATTTCCGAATTCTACGGAAGCTTTGAATAAAAAGCAAACCAACTAACAAAAGGAGAGACGGACATATACGACGATAATAAAATTTGCGTACCATCAGGCTCAGTGAGAATTTACGCATTTAAGTGTGCAGCAAAAAAAAAGGAAAAGGAAAAGAGAAAGAAAAAAGGATGCAGATAATAAAATGGAGATTAAACACCACAGGATGCTATAGCAATAATAATCAAGCATGAAAGCATTATAATCGCTATCATGCGTTCGGAACTGGGGTTGATTTGGCTGATGTTAGCGTTTATTTAATTATCCCAGTAAGAGTTTCCGAACAATTTTAAATACTACTAATAAGTAGACAAATCATTGCAGGGAAATGGAAATGATAAAGCATTGCGTAGAACACGCCTACCGTTCTTAATATTTCGGAGTAACCGGCTTAGCCACCCTTAATGATATAAATGTACAGGCAAAGGGGAAGAAACGATATCGATATAAATGTGTTCTTATTTAAGCCAGTAATTAACGTTAAAAAAAAAGTTGTTTTCATATTCATACCGTAATTACAGATGTGTTGGCAAATGTCCTCTAAATATTTGTTCAAATTCAGATGAGCATAAAATTTTGTTTCTTTCAACAACAACAATAACAACAACAGCATACGATACTTGCTTGATTAACGACAAATATTTTTTAATAATAAGTAGTTGAAATCCATTGTATGTATGTCGCCCTGTACATGGATTGCATATCAGACAGATACATTTACATAAAAGCTAACCATCTGGCTGTAAAGAGCGAGAGAAAGCAATCGTCATCGTCACAAATACTGCCAGAGAAGAAACGGTATCGTCTTATCTCCCTTATAATAATGTTTACTTTATCTATTGCGACACACCGGATTATGTTCCTCTTCAAAAAGGTCTCTAATACGCTCACACCCTAAGAATTCAACGCTGCGTAAATCCAAACCAACCAAATTTTTCATTCCCATAACTTATAACGATAATTAAAGACTCCCGCTTTAGCTGATGGCATGTTTGCCGTTAAGACTTGACATTATTATCATTTGGTTCGATCGGTGTTAATCCGGTGCTCACTGTTCTAAGAATAATGCTTCGGCGTTATGTTAAAAAAATCTATTCATGAATTTTTGAAGTGATTTATGTCATATTTTGTCAGCTTAAGTTGTAATTACAAGGCCTGGTAGTGGTTGCGCTAACTGATCACTCGTGTACGAAGACGTAGACATATCTAGATATACGAATCGGTAAATGATTGAAACGTAAAGATGACAATTGACATTTGACCGTAGAATAAAACGCAATTATTCAGCAAATATCCAAAAATGTAAAAATGATTTCAAGAATAAAAGAAGAATTACGTTTAAAGAAATGCAGCGGAGCTTCTTAGGGGAGTTTCTTAAGAATGCACATAATATAATGACTACCGAAGGAGTGCGGTAAGGGACAACGTAATCAAACCCATGTAACGGTATCAGTGCAAAGAGAAAGGGAAAATGCTCGCAAATCGCAAATTTCTTAAGAAGACTATTGGGAGGACGACTGATGAAAGGAATTCAAATATGAAACCTAATCAATCCAATATATTGTTCCGCCTTGCAAATTTACCGGAGACCACAAGCCAAACCTTAAAAAAGGTTTCGTAAAAAATCAGGATTGTTTTTATCGTAAATTTCGAAGAATCGCGGTCACTGGAGGAGCTGCGAAAACCGAGAAAAGCTGAAGTAATCGATGCACATCGTGCACATGCTATTCCGCCTTGCAATTCACCTAAAGCTCTACTCCAATTAGCGGTCCCTGTGAGTGTTTACAGTAAGGGCACAAACGTTTTTATTGTAAATTTCTCAGGAAGGCAGTTAAGATAACTGCTACCGAAGAACCTACAAACACCAAGAAATAGGAAAAGTTCTCACTGCAAAAAGCTTTTAGCGTAAATTTCTTAGAAACATACTTAAGATAACAAATATTGAATGAAACGCTGGAATAGGGAGGAATACAGAAAATATCTCATCAGGAAAGAACTCCAACGATGCCTCAAATATTTTAAATGCAAACCAATGAGAATTTTTATCGCAAATTTTCTACTATCAAAATGTTATGCAGAAGGGAGCTTAGTACAATTCTTCATGTATTTATATACACCCTGTTGCCATATGAAAGCTTACCTTTCATGACAGCATAGACCAACGTGGTCTAAATTCCAATACCAATTTTGACCATAGAATACCAACACTTAAGTCTTGGCTCATTTTTCATAAGAAAACCTAGACATAAGGGGGATAAAAAAATGTTCCCATCCCATCCAAATTTTGCAAATTCATTTATTCGGAGTTCATCCGATTTTTGTATAATAATTTTCTGAAAACAGTACATTATATAGGGAGTCGTCACAAAAATGCTTCGATCCAAACCATTTTCAATAAGGTTCGCCCTAGTCACTGTAAGAAAGTTCATCAAAATATCTCCATGATGGCGACTGATCAGTCAAACACAAAAAGACAATTACCAGGCAGGCGAAAAAAGCGTGCTTCAATAATAAGAAGCGAAATTTTCTGAAATCCCTCAAGGTGCATACATCAACGTGACCACCAACTTAACATACCCTTGTATATGTAGAAATCTTTTATTATAAATCAAACTTGAGTGTAGTTAATACCTACCACATGGACCCACAAAAGAGTGGAGAGTTCATTTTCATTGATCGATTTTTTTTTTTTGATGCTAAGGGAGAGGCAAGGCTGTGATTCGTGCACTGTACACTACCCTTTATGTGGATTATTGGGCATAAAAATAAATTTCATTTCAACTGTTTCTCTTGCCTGAACTTATTGAATAAATCTTTCCGTACTTTGGCTGGCGGTCATGGTTTCTAGCTCTTCATTTGTCTGAGCTTCTTCAGTGCACTATAAACTTTCCTTAGCTTCACTACTGCCTACAGTGATCTGATAATAGATTTGGAAAAAATTGACTTAAAATGGAAAACAGCATCACTCTGGTATATCAACTACAAGTCCAAGTTCATGTCTTTCACTTCCCTTAGTTTATTTAATGATTTTTCAGTTTTTTTCATGTATATTGAAAATAGATATTTTTTAATATCATTCGCTCTATAAGAAAAAAAATCTTTTTTTTTTTAAATTACTAGCCAGAAATATGAGTTTATGGATTCCGGAGATGAACTTCTTTTCAATGCAGTGAAAACACTATTCGAAATTGATTCACATCCACCATTAAAAGTGACAGCCAATAACAAAGCGATCTTTAAAGATATTTCACGCCAAGATAACCCTTAAAAGTGATGGCATCAAATTGCTGTTGGTTGATATTCTTCTTTAAGAAATTTGAGTCAATAATGTTCTATAAATGTCAAGAAATAAAAAAATCTTTAATTTTTGTGGACATAGCGGCCGGATGTGGGCGTATGGAAAGACTTTTCTTCTCTTTTGTAACCTGATACCAACAAATCGGTCCATTAGACACACGTTGACTAGAGCTAGAAACAAAAACAAAGGGTTTATTTTCATTGTTGTTGTTATTGTTTTTGTTGTTGTCTTTTTTGTAATGCATACAATTCAATGAATGAATAAATGGATAGATGGTGGTTTGTTTGGCATGGCACCATGGCGCACATAATATGGCAAGAATGACGACATAAGACAGTAAGACACAGAGAGAGGTAAGACAGATAACGTCAACAAAAGGCGAACGCGTTATTATTGTTGTATATTGTCGCCGTTGTGGTCTTCTTAGTTATTTGTTTTAAAGTAAAGCTCATGAAAACCACCACCACTGGAGATGCAGATGGCTTATGATGACGATCATGCTGATGATGATGACGCTGGTGATGATCATGATGTTAGATCTCATTGCCAGTCGAAGGCAGTTATATTGATTTAAAATGCGGTACTTTATACATTATGTGTAGACTGTGGCATTTAACGAAATGCGGAGGTGGTGATGATGGTAGGGCCACATAAGCTAGGCGTAGAAAACTGCATGATTAAAGTGAACGCGTGTGCAGCGTGCTATAATACTAAGGCAGCAATGGTGCTGGTGGTGGTTAAAATCCTAACAGTCAAGTACATATGAGACTGCAGTACATTTCCAAGCAACCATTAGGTACGTGTGCGCCAGCCTAACCCTTATTTTCTCTCTTTTTTTTTTTTTGGTTTTGTTTTTTTTATTAATAAACCTCAAATTAAACCATGGCTGGATGGCTGGCTCGCTGGCTGGGTGCTTGGCGGCCTGGGTGACTGGCAATGACACAATCCGAAACTGGAAAAATAAATGTGTTTTTTGTTTTTTCGGAAAACAGAGAAAAAAATGAATGAATGAATTGTGGCGCACTGCGGCGCTTATTTAAGCAATTCGTGGTATATTAGTTCGTTTATGTATATGTGAGAGTTTGGCACGAACGTGGGCGATTGCAGGAGACTCTCTGGTACATACTAAGGTTTGGCAAATGCCCTGCGGCTTGCTATTGAACTTCGAGTTATGACTGAACAACAACATTGATGGACGTATAACGACTTGTTGCCAAAGATGAATATTCAGACGTCTGCTACACGATGGATAGATGGTTTACTGGTAAACATATCGCATAAAGGCATTATACAGGTTAGAAATCAACTCTTAGTCGCATAAGCACACATATATATGTAACATATCCATCAATAATTCCTGGGACTATCACGTAGATGTTGTCCCCAAAAACAAATCTGCATTATTGTTATAAAGCGCAAACGTTCAAAATGATCCTTAACACAATTTCATGTCATGCGATGCCATTTGTTTACGATTTACAACGATTTTCGTGTCGGTTTCAAAACAATGGATTAAACTTAGCTTCGTATTGGAAAAAGTGACGTGGAGACTCACAGGAGCTGACGGAGCATAAAAAAATCCTAAAATCTTTTGTCAAGCATCGATTTGCAAGCTTGCAAGATATAGCTAACATCTTAAAGATATCAGAAAGAGATGCATCCGCTTGCATTAGTCGATGCTTTCAGTGGCAAATTGCATGAGCTAACGCTCCAATTGTTATCGCACGCACCGCATTATCCGGCGGCTATTCTCCGTTTCCAAATCTCAAAGGAGGAAAGAGATGTTAGTCAAACACAGAGAGCTTTGCGAAAGCTGAAGCTTATTTTGAGTATCCGTTGAGTCATTCGTGAAGGCGACTATTTGCGTAAACAAATTCAAGTTTTGTAAGAAAAAAAAAATGCTTACAAAGTCCCGAAAATTATTGATCGATGAATTATAAAGACATCCACAGACATATAGGCTATGTATGTATATGTGTATGTAAGTAACTTCTATAGATAACTTTGTAAGATGCGTTTTGCAAACGTCGAATAGGCGTTTTTCCCTAAAATGTGTATGATACCCACCCACGAGCAACAGCTACACACCAACTGCCTTATAGCCCGCTAGCGGTGCCAGCTCAGCCTGTTCAGGCATCCATTTCAAACATTGAATGTTTCAGCTGTTGCTTGATGCTTTAAAGAAAACAATGCTCAGAGAATTTGCGAAGAAAAAGAATTATATTGTTGCGGTGTACATTACATACA
Source organism: Glossina pallidipes (assembly GCA_000688715.1). NCBI lineage: Eukaryota > Metazoa > Arthropoda > Insecta > Diptera > Glossinidae > Glossina > Glossina pallidipes. Next base: position 64,524 of record KK500075.1, read on the forward strand.
TACATACATACATACTTTCTTAGCTCGCTTTAAGGTGTGCTTCAGGTAATATTTCACAGTCCTAAAATAAAATACAAAAAGAAAAAAACAAGAAGAAGAAGAATTTTTCTTAATTTTTTCTTTATTTTTTTTGCTTTTGTTTTGTCAAAATAGCACCGAAAATGAAGATGATTGCCAGCCTGTTACTGTGTTTGTCGAAGGATGCAAAATGCCAGTCACCGCAATAGCTTTAAGAAGAGAGTTCAAAAAGTTTACTTTTATAGTTTGGCGTGGTGTGGTTAAGAATTACTTTTGTGATTTTTATTTTACAACATTTTAACAACTGTTAAGCGCAGGGTTTATAACTTTGCCGGTATCCAAACGCACACATGTATATATATATATATATATATACTTATATACAAGCAAACAGACATAAAGAGAAAAAAACCTTTTACTATCAGAAAAGTGTGCCCACCTATGGAACATAACGTTAATATTTCAAAGAAATCTCTTCAAACCATAATTAAGACTAATAGTGAACCTACTATTTATCCCCTTCCTCTACGCTCTCGCTCGCCTGCTTGCTTGCTTGCTCGCTGGCTTGACTTCATCTTTACGATCGCTCACTTAACTCTTTGTTAAAATTTTTGTTGTGTGGCCTCCACCTTTCTAAATATGTTTATAAACAATAAACAATGATTAGCTTATTAAATTCTTTTAAATTATTAATGCGGTTTCTCTCGTTTCTCTCGTTTTTTTTTTTTTGCTTTTTTCTTTATTTTCCTTTATTTTTTTTCTTTTCGTTAATTTTCGACAGGTGCGGTTGTTATAAAATGCATTCAGTTAATTTTATATTCCAACCCAGCGCTTTTAAATGACTGATAGACAAGCACATATTGTGCTTATTGCATAACAGGTCAATAGAGAACAAGAGCAATTTACTAAAATTACTTCATTTAATTGCGAAAAGTCGGTAGCAGTAACAAAATGACCGGTTTCACGAAAGCCAATGCCACGATGAATGCAAGTGGGTGTGCTAGGGTATAGGCGATATTGTGCAGCCCGTACAAAAGCTTCTAAGCTTTGCGAGTATAAGAATTTTTCTCTTTTTTGCAAGTAAAGAGAAGTCTGCAATAGCTAATGCTGCTACTAGCGGCATTGAATCAAAAGAAGTTGAAAGCATTAGGAATGTTTAGTTTGGAAACTTCAACGCGTAATAAATATCTAGCACACGTGTACTAGATGTTTCGTCCTTTTTTTTCAATGAATACGCAACATTGTCCTAAAGAATGCTTGCTCTGCCGTCAATGTTAAGGCACTTAATGTGCTTCCTTCAAAAAGCATTTGCCACTTAACTGCTTCAAATGGTCTGTAAAAGAAATCATTAATAGAAAAATTTACATCTGATAAAAAGGGCTTGCTTGAGATATATCACTCATCTTTATGAGAAGAATCGGATATAAGTTGCAGAATATCGGCGTTAACAACTTAGTCAAGTCGCTTAATGAATCTCCCATCATTATAGAGTACAACATTGTGACGATGCTGAAGGTTTTTTAAATTTTTTTTTTTTAGTTTGAATTTTTGAAATATGCTTTCTATTTAATATTTTTTAAATATGATCCTACCTGGTAGGATCATATGTTTTCTAAATAATCTTCATTTTGTAAGGAATTTTTCTCCGTCGCTGGCGCTTAACTTTAACTTACTTTCTCTTATTATCTATGTATACTACTTTCTTATACTTATTATCTAACTGTACATGGTTGACGCATGTGTTTAAGTTTATTTTTCAGATAAATGTATTTCTAGACGAATGTCGACGCATGAATGAAAACTTTAGGTTAGTTGATGGTTGAATATTTTTGAAAAGAACAAATGAAAACATTGTCGTCAGGGTAGACCGACTTTTAACTATCCTACATCACATTGTCTAACACAATTCTTATATTTGCCATAGAACTCAAAAGTTATACCCCGTTTTTATGTGCAATTATTATTGTGGAACTATATATTAAAAACTAGATCCCTATGCAAATAAAGACTTACTTCCCGTAAGAATGGTTGTGCCCAAGAGGGTCAAACATTTATCAGGACAGTTATCAAGCTACTATTATGGATCAATTTTCGTCATAAAATATTAAAACTTACACTTTTCAGCCCTAAAAAATAAAAATTTGCGTACAAATCTAGGATAGGATCAAAAAAATAGGCCGTGATGGTCTTAATTTGGTACAGCGCTTTTGTTTCTCTTAAATTACTATCATGATCTGATTTTCATCATGAATCATTGAAAATCAGTCATATGAACTTCGGTTTTCATTATATGAGAGGAGGTAGAAGAATTTGCCCCAGCCGCCCTATAGTTTGCATTCCAAATTTTGTCGAGAAATTTTGATTGCAGCTTTTTCCGCATAAGAACTTTTCAAAATAGGATGCTATATGTGGGGCGGTCGAAAAAGTAGCCCAATCCAAACCAGCGTTCGTCCTTGGGTTAAACCACGCCAGTGTACTAGTTTCATCAAAATATCTCAAAAATTGCGACCTGTAGCTTGGACACAAATTTACAGAGACAGACATGAGACGGGCAGACGGACGACCAGGCAGATCGGTGGATCTTTCTTACTATACCCTGTACCACAAATCCTTGCTTTAAAAAAAAGATTAATTGTTTGATGACAGCTGTTGAACATAACGTGAATATTGTGCTCTTCCCTATAATCAGACTGCTCCCCGTCTTCATAGTCAACCGTTTTTAATAATAATAGCAATAGCAAAATTTAAAAAAACAAAAACACACAACGAAATGCTATGTTATGCAAATAATTTCCAAATTTTTTTTCAAATTTTTTGTTTCAAAAATATTTGGAAATTTGTTCATTTTTGTGCCAAAATTTTCGATTGTGAAAGGTACTCAGATTTTCCGTTTTTTCAATAAATTTTTGCTTTAAAGAATTGTTCCGAATTTCTGAAAGTTTTCTATAATTTCTCTTTCGAATGTTTTCCGAATTTTTTCAATTTTCTTTTTTATATTTTCGTTCCCAAATTTTTCGAAATTCTCTTTTGTGAACTTTCTGAGCTCTCTTTCTAAACTTTCTGAATTTTTTCGTTGAGAATATTTTTCGGTATTCCTAAATTCTTGTCCGAAAATTTCGTTTCCATATTTTTCAAGATAATTTTCCCGAAACTATTTCGGTGTATTTTTGTCAAACAAATCTTTCGAATTCTCTACAATTTCTAAGTTTTTTTCCCTGCTGGTCCTTAATTGCGAAACTGTAGCACCAAAAGCGATGCTTCGTCTCATTAATCCAATAATCATAATAACTTTGTAAATTCCTATATGTTATTATTAACTATCACTAACATCATCTGTTAATTAACATCAATTATATTTTCCAGTGTTAATTAGAGAAGAGTATCTTCATGAGAGAGTCTCTGCATTTATGAGATGTCGGCCTCAGCGTATAGTTTATTATGCAAAGAATGAATTTGAATGCTCTGAGGAATCTAATTAAAACAACAAATTAATTTACTGATTAGTATGTCGATTGGAGAACAACAACAGCAACATTAAATCTGAAAGAAATAATTAGTCCGATTAAGTTGAATGGACATATGTTTTCCTTATTTACGCTCTTGTTAACTACTAGCGGCGAAAGAGACCTTTATTTATAGTCTGACTGAATTAATAATTATTGTTAATTTAATTCAATAAATGTAAAATATTAAGTGTGGAAAACAACGTTGTACTAGAAAAGGAGAACTCTTTTAAGAGCACAATAGAACTTTATGTAATTTCTTTTTAGAATTCTAAGACACTTCAACTGCCAGATGTGCATCGGTTTTCCTCTCTGCTGAACAGCTCTCCGCAAACCTTTACTGCAAACCTGGTTAATGGCGTGGACCAGATTTTTTTTTTTACCATAAAAGATGTCTTCTATCTGTCTCTTAGAATGCAAAAAACAAGTAAGAAAATTATATTCTGTCGTGACCGAATCTTTTATATCGTCGTGATCCTAAAAAGGAGGAAAAGAACAAAATTTTCATACTCTTCAATAATAAGTGGGCGCGGTTAATTTTTTCTATTTTTAAAATAAAAATAGAAATTTCTATGGCGTATGTTATGAACTTTGTGAGTAATAAGCAAAAAACGTAGAAAACAATTGCGGCCACAGTTTTTCTTATACAGACGTGTTGCCATTATAGGCGTGTTCTTTGAAAAGTTTAGATCGTTTTCAACTTCTTTTGCAAGTTTGTAAGTTAAATCTTTATTTCTGCGAATGAGAGAATGTTTACCACACATACTACACAATTGAGCAGAGGGACAGATTAGAATCAGAATAGACGGACATGCTTAGATCCATTTAGAAATTGGCTAAGAATTTTTACATATTATTGGGTTTTCTGAAACTTGCTTCTGTTACAAAAGTTACAAAAGTTTTGAAAAAAAAAATGAATAGGTGATACATTAGAAAATTAAGTAAGCGTGGCCGATTTTTGCCATTTTTCTAGAGGTGCTATAGCGCTGTCCATAGAATGTACGTTTAAATTTTTGTAGAATTGTCTGCTATAGTTGATGAGTAATGAGCAAAAAACAAATTTTTTATTTCTCTTGAAAACCAGAGATGTTCTCAGTTTACGTAGTACTGTAGGCGCGTTCTTCGATCGATCTGGCCAATTTCAATGCAAACCTGCGTGCGAAAACTTCTAATGCTTCCGCCAAATATTAAGTTGATAGCGCCATTTTCGCGGCCAGGAAAATGTTACCAGCAGACATTACACAGATGGGCAGACTGACAGATGGAGGGATGGACATGCTTAAATCTATTTGAAATTTGTTGCTGATCAAGAATATATATATTTGTGGGTTCTCTGATCTTTCCTTCTGGGTGTTGCAAACGTTTTGACAAAATCGCAAAGACATTTCTTTCACGAAATCCCGTATATTTGAGGATGCCCAAAACATCATGTGACGTGATCCAAATTTAACAAACTTAATTTATTTCCCAAAAATTCTACTATTTTTCAGTTTCCGTCACAAAAAATTATGATTATTTTTATTATTATTATTATTATTACAAATTTAGCCAGAGAATAAATTCTAAGACTTATAGTCTTAAAGCACTAGCATCTAAGGCTTTTGGCTTTATTAAAAACTCTGCGGAGCTTGAGATTTGAACGCACGACCATTGAGTTGCTAGAGGAGACTCTTGTCTACTCGGCCACTCAGGCGGATCACGCAAAACTAGAAATTATACTTTATCTCCATTTAAGGGCTTGCTTTTCATAATAACGCTTATATATTTTAGGATTAAAAAAATAGACTATGTTGTCCAAATACACTACTGTTAATTTTTTTGGTTAATTTGCTACTATGGATCAACTTGGATTATGAAATATTAAAAATGAAAGCTTTTCATGAAGAACTTACTATTTTTGAGAAATTTTATGTGGATTGGGGTCCAAAAAATGGACCCATGTGGTTCAAATTTAGTCCATTTCATTTTTGTGTCAAATTACTATCAGGAACAAAGTTTCATCAATAGGTTTTTTCGCATATAAGAATATACATTTACCCGTCTACCTAGTGATATCAAAAAAATAGATCTACGTAGTCCAAATTCGGTTATGTGGCTTTCTTAGTATATTTACTATTATGAACTAAGTTTCACCAGGAAATATTGAAAATTAGACCCATTTAAAAAATTCTGATAATTGCAATTTTTCCCAAGGCGTTTTAAGCCTTTATATAGACAGTGGTCGCAAAAGTAGACCGATCCGAGCCATTTTCAATAGCGTTCGTACTTGGGTAAACACTATTAATTTACCAAATTTCATCAAAGCAGGTTGACAGACAGGCAGACGGACAGATGAACAGACAGACCTAATAAAAAGTGCATCTACCTTAAGCCCTTCTGCGCGTTACCAACAAAACATTTCCAAACAAAAGTACGCGAGCAGCTCCATCGAGAGCAATTCGAAAACTTTCTGCTTCTGCGAAGAAACTAGACGTTTGGGGTGAAGTTTTTGGTGTCGATTATGAATTCGACTGTTGAACCGTAGATGTTTTTTCTATTATTTCGCTTCCTATGTAATTCTGTCTTTGATAGATAAAGCAAAACAGTCACTTTCAGGAGTAAACGTAATGTTTTGGTTAAAAACATCATTGTAATCATCCCGCAGGTACCATATTTACCGGACTTGGCACCATGCAACCTTTTCCTATTTCCAAAACTGAAAAGACCCACCAAAGCGTAGACGATTAAGGAGATAAAGACCGTATCGCTGAAAAACAAATAAGCTCATATCAGAAGTGTTTCGAGGATTGAAAAGAGCGTTGACACAACTACAAATGTATTATATCTTAGGGGGATTACTTTGAAGGGGACAAAACCGCTATCGATGAATCGATGAAAAGTTTTGGAGAACAATGAAAAACCATCCCTTTCTTAAACACACCTCGTAAGTTTCGAGTGTGAGGTACAATATTCGAAGGTGTAAGGTCAGTCCTAAGGTCTTGGGATCCCCAAGCTAATGGAAAAAAGAAATTAAAAATTTTTTGTATTAAAGAAGCAGCCCGCAAAAGGGCTGACACAACATCTATTGTGTCCATTGTTTTGGCTTGAATTTTTTAATAGCGCATTTTTAAGTAATATTTTTTATCGGAATATGTAAGGTCTTTCCGATAAGTTAATTTAAACCTTTTTTGTTAGGCAAATTATATTATTTTTGTCCAAAAAATGAACTTTTTATCCAAACGACCGCCAAACGCGCCAAAATCAATATTTTTGAAATCTCTTACGTTCCGCGTACATGTGTTCAGGTTAGTTTTAGAACCTCCTTAATTCAAAATGCCTTACGAAAATGTTATATATAGTCATTTCCTAATACTTTTTATAAAGAATTTTTTTTTATGTATAAATAAGCTCCTAAAATGTTGTCATTCTACTACTTTTCTTTCTATGTCGAAAAAAGTGACAAAAACACTTTATTTAAACCTGTTACCGTAGCTTCTTCTCTTAAGTAGAACAAAAAAAATGTACCTTTGAAGTTCGATGAGCAACGCATAAGCCGAGACGCATTTATAATATATGGCGCAAGAAAGTTCAAAGGCTCAAGAATATATGAAAACCCAAGCCTAGCATACACCAAAACTTTTCGAATAAAGCCGTATATGTCATAAAACGTTAAACTGACTGCTTCGAGTCGAACTTTTCTTGAAATTTTTGTCCAAATGCCAAAATGAAGGCTTAATTTAATTAAATCAATTTTTGAAGTGAAAACAACTTTATATTAAATGTTAATAATGCCGTAGAATTCTTCTTCCTGGTTCATTCTTCTCTTCTCTATTCTCTGTTTTAGTTTATTAATAAATTAATCAAGCGCTCTAATACTGCAAACATAATGAGAAGATTGTCTTCAAAAATTAATATCGCCCCTAATCGCCAAGCAGTGCGAATATAAGGAAAGTAAAAAATGAAGAAATCTCTTTATTTTTGTTATTGTTTAGTGGTAATTGCTATCATAAGACGCTGATGATGGTGGCGATGAGGCACACGAAGCCGAAAATAATGTTGACAATGACAACGCGTTAATAATACAAATTTACAAAACAACATGAAGATACAAGATACGATACGCGAGAAATACGCGAAATTCATAATTTCGTTTGCGGCAAAGCAAATATGTAAAAAGTGTATTTATATATATATATGTATGTGTGTGTGTGTGTGTGCGTATGTGTGAATGTGTGTTTGCGTTTGTTTAAGCGTGTTTGCAAAGGTAAGAGAGTCGAGGATGCCAAACTCAGTTAGTTTGGGTTCCCGTCATAAAAACGATCGGCGCGCATGCGCAATAAACTCATCAATAAATTGTCTATACACGAACACAAAATTTAAAAAAAAACTAAAAATTTAAAAAAAATACAACTAAAAACAAATAAATACACGGACAGACTGCAGCCAGCAAACACATGTATTTATAAATACGAATGTACACTACATGTATATTATCTTTTTCTGTTTGCGTACATAGTTATGTATTCGTATACAGCTATACATATACATATAAAGAACAACCAAATAATGTTGTCGATGGTGTTGATGATGAAGATGAACTAAGTTGAGTTTAACTGGTAAGGTTAAGAACATTTTTTTCTTTTTTTTTTTTTTTTTTTTTTTTTTGTTTAAAACAGATATTGCGCGTAGAGAGTGTTGTCATCTTTACTGCATAGAGATGTTGTTGCTTGGTTGACTATATATGTAGTTTGTTAAGAGGCTCGAGCTCGAAGTTTATTTTTTAGTTTATTTGTTATTGTTGGTTTTCTGTGGATTTTAGTGGATATTAAATATAGATGATGATGGTTAGTGGTGGTGGCGATGGTGACGTCGTCATGATATTTGTTACGTTACAGTGTATATACTAACGAACGGTTGGTTGGTGGTGGTCTGTTAAGTGGATTTGTATGTTTTTTAAAAGGAAATGTTTATTGTTTCAATTTTGTTATCAACATTAAACAAACACTCTCACACGCATACAATCACGACGGCGACACTTATACGTACGCATTTTCACTGCATCGCATAAATGGACCGTTGCATTTACCAGCAGACGGACAAACGCGATCGGTCATTCGATTATACTGATAACTTAAAAAAATAAAAATCACACTTTCTTGTGACACTGCAGCTATACACATGCACAAAACAACAACGTACGTACCTAAGATAAAGTTAAATCGAGTTTGAGTAGACTTTAATGTCGCTTAGTATGAGTTAATTTTTCGATTTCTAATTTGTTGACTATTTCTGCAGCTAGTCAGAGTCAATACAATAAAAAATAAAAAAAAAAAAACTTATCATTTTATTTATTACTTAACTGACACTTCTGTTTAACCGGAAGATCTTCAGTTAAAAGTATTGGTTGTTATGTCTCTGCATGAACGGTAGACTCTTAATGTGGGTTCCTTTTACCTGATTGAGTTTGAGTTACAGCTTAACTTCAGCTTTTTATTCATTAACTAATTTGTCTTGAGCATGATGATGTAAGTGAGTTCTCTCTCCCTCTCTTTTCATGGTGGGTGTGACAATTTACAAAATTAAGTTTGCTGAAAAAATTTCGGCCGTCAAGTATTAATGCAACATAACATGATCACTTGTAACGTTCTTGGAGATCAAGATAGTAATCCTTGTTACTGGTTGGTAGATGTATGATTTTATTCCTTATTATTGACTATAGATCAAGGGGCTTATAAAGGAAAGTTCCTGTTGCATAACCGTTGGAACCGAGATGCACAAAAGTTCACTTAATTCGAAAAAATTATGCAAACATCTTGCAATGTCCAGCATTCTTAAGAGGATCACCTTTCTTATACGTAAAGAGTCATTGGAACAATACCTATTACTCCTGAAGTAACAGATGGACCAAAAGTATATGGCAATTTAATCTTCTCTTGGGGAAGGTCAAGCCCTATGTACGCCTTAATATATAGTGTTCTGGAGCTTTATAGTTAACATAATCACCACCATATTTCCTGAAGAACAGCACTCACCTGTATTGCATTGACGGGTTAGAAACTATACCAATATATACTATATATATATTGGTCAAGCAGCGGACTTTTTCGAACTTTCGTTGTAGAATCCTTTGGCAAAAGTTAAGGTAAACGTAAAAGACATTTGCAAGACCCAGAAGGCAGTTTCAGACACTCCGTAATTATTATTTATCAGCATCGAATTTTCAATTGACTTAAGCGTGTCCCTCTGTCAATCTATGTGATGTCTGTGGCAAATATTTTTCTGAACGCAAAAGTTGAGATATCATTGTCAGGCTTGTTAAAAACATTGCATGTTCTTGCGGACAGGCTACTCACGTCTATAAGAGAGAGAATAAAACAAGAATATCTTTGGTTTCAACAGCAAATATAAAAGATCGGGTTGTAAAAGACACATATCCTATGAATAGACGGTACTTTTACAAAAGCATGATTCACCAGCAGGGAAAGAAACTCTGCTTTAAAGACTTTTACTCGCTTTTCGTCGACAACAAGCAAGATAAGCTATATCTCGAATACGCCCACCGGCTATTATAGAGTGTCGAAATTCCATATTAGCATACAGGAGATGGGTGAAAAAGATTCGGGGACGGCCGATTACAATTTTTATTTTTACATTTATATTATTATTTTTATTTTTATTTTATGTTTTTATTTGAGGTTATTTTTCTTATTATTTTTAGTTTTTTATAAATACTAAAAAAAAAAATTTGTTCTTATTAATATATTTTGACATTTTTTATATATTTTATTATATAGCTTTAGATATTTTTCATGTTTTTCTTTTCTTGTTTTTTCATTTTTTTAATATATTTTTTTATTTACTTTTTTATAAACTATGTGTGGATTCTCTATCAATCTAAATAACGGAATCTATTAACACTACATGTCGACAATCGAATGCGTGTTCAGCATTCCGTCTTTGCACAAATCTGATTTATCGAGAATTTGCTCGATTAGTTTCTGAAATAGCTTTACATTCGATCAAATTTATTATTTCTTTACAAAGTTTCATACTCGACGATCTTCACATTTTTACTATTAGTTTTAGCTAAATGATACATTAATAGATTCACCTTTTCCGGGTGAAGCCATAAAATATCTGCTGACAAAATTTATGATCACCTTTCAAAATCAACTAACAACGAGTTGATTGCAATTAAATTATTGCTTAGATTGACACGCGCTTTAACAAACATTTATAAATCCGTACATACATACATATCTATATGTGCATAGGTAGATATGTACAGCGTAAGCCTGCACTGTGCAGTATCGGTTCTAAGGTATGTATTGTACACATACGGTAAGTTTTTCGAACGCAGTGGTTGGTCGGCAAATAGTTACATTTTATCGCTTTAAATTGCGGAATAAATAAGAAAAGACACAACGAATAAATGACGTGCTCTGTGGTTTGTTGTGTGCGGTGGCGTTGGTGACGGTGGTGGTGGTGATGGTGGTGGTGGTGGCGTGAATCCAAGCAACAACAGCAACAAATCGAAAGTGTGATTTAAATAAATTATATAAGAGCTATATAGTAAGTGACCAAATCGACTGAACAGCTAACCGGCCAACCAAGTAACCAGCTTTACAAAGCCAGTTAGCCATCAAAGGCAACCAGCTAAACAAACAGTCAGCTTAGGCAGTCATCCAAGCAGCTAATAGTAGTTGAATAGAGTGAGTTGGTGGTGATGGTGATATCGGTTGAGCATAACAAAGGTGCCACAGTGCAACATATGTACGAGCATATGTATTTAGCTTGTTGCTGCTTAAAATCAATAATTAATACGCGAGAGCGCTGGTTTACTACTGCTGGGCAACGCTGCATGCCCCACGCTGTTGCCATACTTTTGTGTGCTTGTATGATTTGCTTTATAATATGATTCACCAGCAGAGAAAAAAGGCAACGTTTCGCGCAATTTAATTTCTGTTTTAAATACTTTTAGCTGCTTTTTGTCGACAGCAAACAAAACAAGCCACAACGCAACAACGACAGTAATAACAACGTGAACCCACAAGAAATGCTCCACGTAATGGTGTTGTTGTTGTTGTTATTGCTTTTTTTCTTTTTTACTTCCTTTGTCATCCTCTCCTCAAGCGATTGTTTGGCACTAAACTTGGACAAGTAACCGAATAAAACTGAATAAAAAAAGAAAGAAAAAAAAACTTAAATAAATAAATAAAAATAACAAGAACAGCAATAATGTCTGGTGTTTGTATCGGTTGTTGCTGTTATTGTTGTTGTGGTTAAAAAAGGTGTCAGAAAACAACTTGTCGGAATGCATCTAACAAGAAATTCGTATATCGTTGCAGCTAATGGCATACGGCATGTTTTACCACGCTCGATGACATGAATGGGCGCGGGTTCACCTTCTGCTCGTACTTCGTCCTCTTCTTCTCCTTCTTTGCTTTCATCGTCGTCGCACTTCTCGTTCAAGTTGGGCTTTTCTTCCTTTTTGTGTTTAGTTTGCTTTAAAACTTTTTTCTTTTTTTTTTCTACTTTGTTGACCAATATATAGTTTGTTGTTTTTGTTGTTGTTGTTGTTAACTGCTGTTGTTATAAAATTGATGCTGTTTTATTTGATCATCTCCTCTGGGGTTTTTCTCTTGTTTTTTTTTTTTTTTTTTTTTTTTTTTTTTTTTTTTATTCTTGGGACAAAATAAAGTGAAAATAATGTCGTGTTGTGATACTATCACAAACTGATTGAATCAAAATATATATAAACACTGCCAAGTTTTTTATATATGTATATATATGCGTAAAATTTATATAAGAATGCTTACCAGAAAATATTTCAAATATTTTCTCCTTCAAAAATGTGGCTACAGAAGTATAATTTTGTGATTTTAAGTCAGTATAACGACGAAATAACATACACTGAAAAATATTAGCAAAACATAATAGCAAAGTTTATTAAACAAAGAAATAAAAAATATTTTAAATTCAATTTAAATAACTTGGAAAACGATGTATTAAAAATAGTAAACAAGTAAGTAAGTAAAAATTGAAATAAGTAAAAGCATTATAGTGGACCACAACCTAGCATTAAATATCATACAGTAAACATCCTACAGTTATTCATATAACGACTTTTTAAAAGCACGGCCAAAGCACGTCGGTGTACGAAAATCAATCGACCAAAATATCCCCAGAATTTCGGGGGCCTGTAAGCTGAACACAAGACAATAAGACGGACAGACAGACAGATGAACTGAAAATTTGGATTGGTTCAGAAAGTGATTCTGAATTGACCGGTTTAGTAAAAGGTGGGTCTACCTCAAATCCTTCTGGATGTCGCAAATGAAACCATCACTAAGGCGTGCTGCCGACATTAATTGGTGCAATTGTGACAAAAAATGTCACGATAACGTGACTATTCAGTGTGAAGGAGTTCGAGAAACTTGCTTAGGAAATATTTGCAGCTCTAACCTGGAATGTCCTACTATCCCCACTGTTATTAGCGGACATTAATCCGATTACCACTGATTACAATCGATGACTTATTATTCCTTCGAGTCATGCTTCTTATAATACGCAACTATATGTTTTTGAATGAAGTGAGGGAGCTTCTTATGACACGCAACTGCGTGTTTTTTAGGCAGAGAACGAAAAGACGAGGTATTTTTTTGAGATGGAGTTCGAAAATTAGATAGCGAGATTGATATTATTTGTGATCATAAGTTGGTATGCGATCTATTCACTTGCTATATGTCTATATTGCAATTTTGGGCCTTGTTGTGGAAATGGTAACTCAAATTAATAAATAAATAGCCCGAGAACTGGGAGAAACCAGCAGTAAGCGATGAACAATTCTTTCATTAATCTGTTTATTCATTTTTTTCTGGAATAAAAGCGGACCAGACTCATTTCTGTTCCCAAAATACTCGCTTCGGCTCGATAAATGGAATAAAANATTAATCTGTTTATTCATTTTTTTCTGGAATAAAAGCGGACCAGACTCATTTCTGTTCCCAAAATACTCGCTTCGGCTCGATAAATGGAATAAAATAAAAATCGGCGCATATTAAGCTCGCCCTGAATACGGGTACTTTGTACACCTCTCACTATGAATGACAATCATGTGCGTAATAACAATTTTGTAAAATATCTCGATTAACATGTTAATCAACTACAAGGAAAGATCTTATGTGGAGCTAAACCGATTGCTTGGCACTAGCTGGATAGAAGCTTGAAGTCAGCATTTCAACCTAAAAACTAGAATACCCTATTCGCTAATTCTTTTGGAACCCCATCTTAATCTCAGCAAGGAAGACTTTCCGTATAAATGTATTTTTCAATGCATTTGTACCTAAGTGATAAGAGAGCGTCCAGCACCCAACCGCTACGAAAATGTTACTCCAAGACTTTCCGTTTAATTATTAATGCCTCATGGTTCGCCTGCAACTTACGATCCTCGACTACTATGAAATTCCGTGTAGCAAAAATGCAATTCCGTGCTCTTCTACACAATGTAAGCCAATCATGTAAAACCGTAGGTTTCTGAAATAAAAAGGTATCATAAATTGGATCTACTGTTTGTAACTTCAACTGTTTTTGTGCCTTAAGATAATTCAATAAATCCTCATTGTAGCTCCAGCCAGTGAAACATTGTATCCACCACCGTCGCTAATCCTTTCTAAGTATTTCGACGACAAACAAAAGGAAGACATTGTCTTCAACCACTTGCTCGGTGTGGAATTGCATTGTAACCGAGAGTTTTATAGAAATACAAAGATTTTAGGGAAACTTCGTCGTTATTAGAGGAGGGGCGGATGACATCCATATAACATATTTACATAGAGGTAGCATTAAAACGTTCCTGGTCCTGAATTAAGTAAACCTGATCTTATGCCGGGCGCCATCCCACGTGAACCGACTTACCTGAAGATATAACGGGTAAGTCGTGCACCACAACAATTTTGAACCTGCTTTGCCTCTTTCTAAGTATTTCTTGCGGTGTGAAAATTTGTCTTATACGTTGACGTTGCATGTCATTAAATTTGTTTAACATTGAGAATGTTGTCAAACCAATAGGTTTAACTGGTACTACAGACAAAAAATGTTTATTTTGTTTTATTCTTTACGTTTTTTTTTCTTCTTGTTGCCCGTTTTTTGTTTTCAAACTTAGTCTCTCAGGCGACACAGTTAGACAGTTAATGCTGATAAACTCGTGAACTAAAGTTATTGGAAGTTCAGTCATGTGTGGACATATGCATGCATATGTACACACAAATATGTATGTATGAGTATAAGCCTGCAGAAGTAGTAGTGTTAATGCAATTTGTAGTGAAATATTTTCGTTTTTTTTTTTTTGAATTTTTGCGCTGCTGGTGCTGTTTCAGATATCTTGTGAACTAAGTAAATCTTTATACAAAAAAAAAAAAAAAAAAAAAATAATTAAAAAAAAAAAAAAAAAAACGCGTTCGCTTACACACTATTCCCATTAGCAGTTCTTCGTGTTCCTCTGTGTTGATTAACAAAATCAATAAGTCAATGAATGGGCGAAGGCTGAAGAGTGAAGGGAAGGGTAATATTGAGTGTTCATGTTGAGGATCAAACTCGAGGAACAAATTCACATCATGTTGATGACACGCGACTAAATTTTATAAACAAACAACAATAAGAACAGGAACAACAGGCAAGCAAGCAAGAAGAGCCTAAAAAGAGGAACTTGTGTCGGGAGAGCTTCTTGCTGAATAAAAAAATAAGAAAAAAAAAAAAATGATTGGCATGTGAACACATACATACTCTGCCATGTAACAATTATGATTTGAGCTTTTCTGTGGCGTGTGTCATTTTAGTCATCACATAGTCAAAACCAGACCATCCTCAGCGCGATGTCATGTCCCGTCATGAATGCCATTATCTTTGTATATCGTGTTAATTGGTTTTACTTGTTGTAGTTGCAGAAATTAATTCAAAATTCAGTTCTTCGCGCATGAGTTGTTAAAAAACTTTCAGGGAAAAGCAAATTAATAGCGATCGTAAAATGTATAAAAAACAGTTAAAAAACTCTGAGCCGTCATTGATGGCGATGCAACGAATGAATCCTTTTACACATTATTAACTGCTTAATTTAACATTATTATTATTGTTGTTATTATATTGTCGTATTCACGGCGATGGTGTGTCGTTTTTAAGCGCTTGACATATACTTTACAACAAACAAACGAATAAACAAACAAACAAACAAAACAAAACAAGCAACCAACAATAAGAACAACTACAACAACAAGTGTTAATAAAACCATAATCATTAATAAATATCAAGGCAACAATACGCTGACTAATCTCTAGTGAATTTGTGAAGGTAAGTAAATGTGCATGCGTGTGTGCAGATGTATATGCAAAAGAGATACAGTATACAGCAATTTAACGGCTGACCAGCAATTTCTTCTTTTTTTGTCTTTTTTTCTTTTTTTTTTTTGCTGCTCTGTGTTTAGTGGCTTTTGTTAAAAATCAGTTAATGTTTGGCATTAATAGCTGCAATACTACTTGAGTTGAATTCACTATAGACTCGACTTTTTACTTAGCTTGACTGGCGTGCCTTTTTAATCCAGAATAAAAAAGAATAATATAAAATAATATAATAAAAGACAAAAAAAAACTACGTCAACATGTCTCTTAACTCTGTCAACAGCCATTAATTTGGTCTCAAATGACTATAAAACCGAAAGGAGAAAGATTGCAACAATAATAACAACAACAAGGACAACAACACAGGAAAAGAGATGTTTTCGCAATGTTTGCCTGTTTGTTTGCTGTGTGTGGTTGTTACTGCTGTATTTGGTATATATTTCAATTTTTGTACAATTTGTGCGCATTATTCATATACACATACACACCTACATATCATACATGCATATATGTATACACTACAATACCTTGCATCAGACATATACATTCACACTCAATACCAAAAAAAAAAAAAAAAAAAAAAAAAAAAAAAAAAAAAAAAAAAAATGGCAATAAAGATAAATTCTAACATGCTTTATAAATATCATTAATTTTGTTTTAGTTTTTATTTTATACGCGCATGTGAGAACAAGCTGGCGATACCGCTTTATATGCCTTATACCGTAGCGACAGTATTTTGCGAATTTTTTTTTTTTTAATTTTTATTTTTTTTTTTTTTTTTTTTTTTTTTTTACTTTTTATTCTGTGATCTGCTCAACTGTTTTATTTGGTGATTTATACACATGTATAAATTTGGTATGCAAAATATCAGCTCATCGACAACAGCTTCGTATTAATCGCATTATGCATACACAACAATACACTCACATATACATACATACATACATAAATACATACATGCATCTATATGAATGAATGAAGTAAAAGTTGATTATGTTCGCCCTCACTTCAAGCACTCTAACCTCGTGGTAAACATTTTGAAGAAATTTTCAAAGAAGTCTCTAAACTGCTTAAATTATAGGGAGCCTCGACGAGTCGCATAGATCTTCATTTTTCATTTTCTAATTAATATCAATAAATTTTGCTGGGTGATGCTAATGATATGCATAAAAAATGGCAGAATGATCGTAAACGTTGTTAGGAACTCAAAACAAATTTTTATGTTTGTTTTTGTCTCTTTTTGTATGTAATTTATGTTTTAATTTAGAATTAGGAAAATTTCTTTAAAATAAACTACTAATGGAAATAAAACAAAAAAGGAAAAGAAACACAAGAAAGTATGCACGAACCATTATCGTCTCCTACTTCAAAGACACGTTGAAGTCTTAAGTGAGATAAGATATTAACAATAACCGTCTAAGGTAACAAGAGGCAGGCCTCTCGTTAAGTAAGCACACTAATGCTAACACCGTACACCTCAAAATGCCATAACTTTCCCAAATTTCGTCAATTCCTAACCACATGAAAGCTAAAATGAAGCAACAAAATTATTTACTTAATATCTGCTTCAGCAAGGAAGGACTTTCGCCTTTGCGAAATAGTGCGAAAATATAACAAACATCGTGCGCATTACAGAATGTAACCTTCAAATGCCAATTTCTCCAATTTCGTAGTTAACAGTCTGAGGCAAGGTATGGTTCACTTAACATCAGCCTTTGCATTTGAGTGTTCAGTTTTTGCGATATAACGAAATATTGCTGAGTGCCTTGCAAACATTTGAAAACATTGAGGCTTAAGTAAGGCAAGATATCGATTACTTAACGTGAGGGTTTTTAAAATAGAAAGATTATTCGACGCCGAGGTCCTCGACACAAAGTGAAGTGACAACGCTTGAGCTCTTTGCTCATTACTTATGAACTGCAACAAGAAATACTTACATATGGTATTTTAATATAAATGTGGTAGGTATAAAAAATGCGGCCTCACCAGAACGTAACTTTCTTAGTTGTTTGATTTATGCTTCTTACGCAAAATTTTCCCCTTGTTTATGTTCTATCTGTGAATATTTCAAGTCGTCACATTTGATAGGAGCTTTTTTGCTACTCTCATCAATACTAACCGGCGCCAAGCGAACAAGTAGTCTCTCACAGATCGATGCGTTGGCATCCTTAGATCAATGACATTCTAAATAATGAAGACAGATTAATTAGTGTCTAAATTGGTTTTACCTGGCGGATGTCGATCCAGCGCCTTTTCTTCTCATTTGTTAAGCAAAATTATAAGCTAAATGAAGTTTCAATTAAGAGCGTCGTTTTGATAGTTCTTGGAGGGCTATAGCGGGCCCCATAAGGACAGTACGCAGATGAATAAGTTAATGCGTGCTATCTTTTATCGCATGCCATTTAAATTCGTAAAACTCTTTTCCTGCTCAGGTGTTTTTCGTTAAATTAAGTTCACATCGCCGACTTATGAGTGAACTTACAGTAGTGTAAAATTCACGTACAAAGTTAGGGCAATTCATTTAACCAAGATTACATTCTAAGTACTTGACCGACTTTCTACCAGTTGAAGACTTAATATTTCACAACGTTTCATTTTATTGACCTCAGACATTTACGCGTTTTCTTTTTTCGAAGAAAGCGAGTCAGGCCTGTTCATCTCAAGGTAGTGCTTCTTTGTTTATAAATTTTCAAAACAGGAAACGAACAACACATTTTGTTCAGATATTTCTGCTGATCCCCGTAAGCGTGGGATATTTGCTACCAATCAAGCGTCAGCTGCAACGCGCGTCTGCATTGTATAACGCCCTTGGCCAAAGCATCGCAAGCCCTTATTACGTTACCAATATATCTGGAAATTTCGTTTTCAACCGAGCCACACAGCTTTGATTTACTTTATCACATATATATAAGATTTCTGTCATAGTAACAATAACAGGCTAAATAAAATTCGTACTTGGGCTCTTCAGCTCAATCGAGAGCGAAAAATAATGCTCGCTCACTTGATAATAGAAGGGGACTATCAGATCAGATAAGAGAATACAATACATTAACAAACACAAACAGGAAAAAAGTCACTTGTCACAACGTAATTTTATTTCATTGCATTGTAAAATTCATGTCGCTCTTGAAAACATTTTCTCTTTGACGTGAATTAAGCAAAAGCTCCTTCAAAAGCCGAAAAAATATCATTTGCGGGGAGATCTCTCGTTTAATCGATTTTCCATAAGTTTTTGAAAATCTGAACACGTTTTACTTCCATCAGCCCTCTCTCTCCGTAGATTTACGATGTTGAACATTTTTGAGCAGGAAAAGCAGGTTCTTTCTGGAAAATTTACAATTTTATTATTATGTTTATGTCACAAGTAGGGTTAAGCAATGCGTTAATATTAAATTTTATCGATTGATCCGGAATTAGTTGGAAAGCAATAAAATGACATCTAAGCCTATTTTGCATAAAATCATTATATCTACAGGGGTGTCGATACAATGTGTTAAGTATATTATAAATCGTGACTTAAACAAACACATTTTATTTTTATATTCTCATATGTTATAAAATTGATTTAAAATAAATCCTAAAATTGATGACACAAATATCACAAATATTTGCATAAATACGATCAAAGCTGATTAAGAAAATCATAAATAGACTTAAGAAAGCAAAAACAAAGTATTAAAATTATTTGAAAAGCACAAATTTATTCATTTTGAAAACTATCCGAATTAGTTCCGCGTCAGACTCGCTCTCGCATTAATATTTATTTATGCAAACACATATACACACATGTGCACTTGTTAAATAGGTAGTAGGGTTTTCGGTGCCTAAGGTGAATTTCAATTACAAAAATCAGTTCATAACCAATATAGGGTAAGAGTACGAAACGCCGCTGTTGATATCCGCGCCTCTACCTTCTTCGAATTATATTTTTCCTCGCCCATACCCTGTTTTACTGGAGTGATTATATAATAATATCACTAAGCGTTTTTCTCTTTGCCGATTTCGAGCAAGTCAATAAGTCTCTAAGAAGTATTTTTGCAAAAAATATTACCTTTAGGTTAAATGTGCTTTCAACGGCTGTACTTGTTCTCTCGCTCTTCATTCTTTTTTTGCGGTTCTCCTTTTAAGGCATACATAGAAGTAGGCGTATCACTCCCGGTTACTAAAACGATTTTATTTTTCGTTTCTATGTTTTCGTGCCAATAATCGAACCTTTCCCCCCATGCTTGAGGGCAATGCATTAACATTTTGATTCTTCTCTTTCTCTTTACTGGTACTGGGTCTTTTTTTAATATTGCTGACGAATCTATTTACCGAGCTACATTATCAACGGCTTGGATAGTAGCAATAAGAATTCATGGACAGATGGCCCGACATGGTTAAATTGATTTGGTCAAAATACGTTCTGTCTCCTTTTAAGCTAAACACAGTTGCAAAACCAAATACATTCACCTTTTTTAGCCTATTAGCATAGATTTATCTAAGACAATTTCCAGTAGCGACATTTGCATGGGAAACCCTTACATACATATACGTATGTGTAGATATCACAACTTATCTTAACGAGGTCACTTTGACAAAATTGTGAATACACTTTTAGTTCTACTTTATGACCAACATTTGCGTACAGATAAAGCAAAATTTTAAATCAGCATAATATGATCATAAAAACGCTATTGAAGAATGTCTTAAATAGTTAAAGAGAGACACACAGTTGGAGAGAGAGAAAGGGGAGAGATGAAAGAAGAAATATAGAAATTCATTCATAAACATTAAAATGATTATATCTTCTCTTTAATTAATTATATGCACGACACTTGTGTTTATTTGGCGGATTTTATTTAGAGAAAACTCTTCGTTCTACCACATCTTGCGTATATATCAAACCTTTAATTGGACGACTATGTGAGAAATCAAAATTATAGATCAAGCATAATTTATGCGAGCACAAGGGTCATAAACACAATTAGTGATTATAGTTACAAGCACTCTACAGAATGTATGCAAATATATATATTAGATTTGCTTTCAAGTTGCTCTAAGGCGCATTCTGCACTATTTCTTTGTAGCAAATATTCACTTGGTTTAAGTTCTATAATAAATATTAATCTTAAATATTTTTTCTATAATCATTTATTTCTGAAAATATTTCGATTTGGATAAATGGATTCGCTCCTTAAGTCAAAGTTAAAAGAGAAATGTTTATATAAACAAAAATGAACTTTGGAAAGATATCAAGGAAATTTAGTCTTCTTTTATGGAAGGGCAGAGAGGAGGAGCTTGTCGAAGGAAAGATACTAGATTTCAAAAGTTAATGGATACGAAGTAATTCACGAATTGCTAAATGACTTATAGAGAAAACATGTTTCTTTTTATTTTATTTCTTTTTATTTAACTAACGGTTAACATTAATTGATTTTCATATACAACAAATTCTGTGCGGTTTTTAGGTTGTTTGGAAAATCGTAACGTTTTCCCCCAAAAGAGTACTTAATTGAATTTTTTCACAGCCAAGTCCACACTTACACCGCGTTGTCATTACATATTTTACCCGCTAATATAGAAAAGTGTTATTAAAAATATTATTTGCTTGTTACCCCTTTAAATGGTAAGCGGTACTTTACACGGCTTATAGTATAGTAATGTATTACATCTATGCGGATGTATGCAACATTCAGAAGGACTTGAGATGGAGCAACTTTCTATTATACCGATCAAATCAGAATTACCTGCTGAATCGATCTAAACTTACCTGTCCGTTTGTCCATCTATGCGTCTTATTTTCTAGTGTTCACTGTACAGATAGCAATTTTTGATATACATATTGACAAAATTTGGTATAACGGCATGTCTTGACCCATGAATGAAAGCTTTTGAAAATGGTTCGAATCGGGCAACCTTTGACCATTTCCCGTCTTATTTTCAAAAGTCATTATATGAATAATTGTATTAAGTGAAGTGATGTAGAGTATTTAAGGCGAGCGGTGGATCGTGCCCTCTGCCAAAACTGGCTTGCAAAATTTTGTTTTGCCATTTTTTGTGTTTGAGATGCCTCACCTTCCGGAATGCCAAGTAAAGCTGATGACGTCAAAACAAAGTCATTATGTGATGCAAGCCATTGGATAAGGAGCCATGAGATCACTGAAACATGAAATTTATCAAACTCGACGGTTTATGATAAGAAAAACGTCTGTAAGAAAAGGATCTTTAACTTTATTGCAAAGAAACATGAAATGATTTTCCGAACCCCCACACCATAATATATCCAAACAACTTTCATAAGTTTGAAATTTTTTTTTTTTGGTTTGAATCACTCAAACATACTAAAACCATTTAATAAACAAATATTTGCATTACTGTTCTTTTTTTCCGCTTAAATCTTTGTATGCATTCTCAAGGTGGACGATATGCTATTGATGTGTCCTTTTTGTATATATACATATAATTGCGTGTATGTAGATATGAAAGTGTATCTATGCCCAAACATGTGTACAGACGTATATACTATCTTTGTAGGATGACAGCTATTGTCAAGTTTAAAAATCAATTAATTTCGTACTCATTTCCCTATTCAGTCGTTTTGCCCCTCATATGCATTGTGTTTCCAAGTCGTATAATCATGCGTGGGAACTATGTGAACGCACAATATAACAATTCACAACGCCCTATGTCCAATGCTATTATATGCTTTAAAGCTTTTGTCAGTGCGTACAAATATTGAAGATTTTGTTGAGTCTTAAGTAATTACCTCTACGCTTCTAAACACATTCAGATTCAAGACAAATGAGTTGGGAAGTGTGTGAAGGGAATACATTCGTTCGTTCGCTAATAGAGGACTAATAGGGCCGTGTTAAAGTGACAAATGTTCATAGTGCTGGCAGCGTTCTCTAGTTTTTTTTTTGCGTTGAAAACAATACATCGCCCAGTGTAAATACGTGTTAACATTTTACTATCCTCGATGAAGCAATTATTGCGTTGTCTTAGGGGCGTAAGAATACTTTATCATCTCTAACTTAGTTTTTGCAAAATAATTGTTTGCGAACGATAATGAGACATGAAATCTTGAATCTTGAACAGTTAGTTAACTTATTAAGATCATATTAGATTAGCGTGAAGTTTCCACAAAAGCATTAATATTGTGTTTAAATCACTAACACTTAACTAGTGGAGGCTAATGATTTAGCTAAGTTAACTGAGTGATTGTATTTAGCAGGTTTTCTTTTCGTATTCGACTAACGTATTTGTTATGACATAATTAACTCCTATAGAAACCCATTACAATTACTTCAATCTTACCTAAAGTCTGTCTGTTATCTCTTTTTGTTTAAAGATTTATTTAAAACTTTTGAAAACGTGGAGTGAATAAAATTCGACCTAAAAGTAATCGAAAGCAAAACTCCAGTTAATTCTTGTCGGATAGCATTCATATCTAAGGTAACACTGTATGTTCAAGGAATTCAACCATTTATCGAACGCATAGCGTGGTGTAACTGAATGAACGAAACAGCGATAATTCTTTCAACGGCAAAAATTACAATCATATGATTACGAAAATCGACGATATCGCTATGCGGTAATATATTTTTAGATATACTGTCTGATGCCCTTACGTATATTTGTTTGCCTATAAATCTCTTTTAACGGCTACGTGCTCGTGCTTTCATACTCGTTCTCGTGCTTTGGTATCTTATATCGCATCGCATGCAACATATTACAATTTTGTGTCAATTGTTGTAAGCAACGCAGTCATTCATTCATTTTAGTCAAGGCACAGTTAGTCGCACAGCAAATTAGTGCAACGATAATTGAATTTGGCATGTAACCGGTAAGCATGCACACGGTCACATCAATATCTCAGCGCAACACAGCGACGATTCAATAGTTTGCACATATCACCTCCAATGACAATTAAAAGATATTCATATGCATAGATAGATTTCTGGCGAAATATAAATCAAGAACTGATTTTTTAAATTTCAGATATTTAAGCAGACTTTTAAACCAATCGAATCGATTTAACTTTAGTATAAAACAGTGAGGCCAACAATTGAAAACAAAGTTTAGTTTATACGATAAGTTAATCAGCAATTATCTGTGCGTCTGAGCAATAGATGATAGGTAGTGTCATTTGCTACTTGACCTTCGTATCCTGCGAGCTTGTCCAGCTCATTGCTTGTATTTTGTCGCTATAGCGGACAGAGCTGAAATCTTCCCATCAGTTACAACTGAAGCTCGAAACCCGATATTGCCTGTTTTCTTGCGCTAAATCCATTTATAGCAGCAATTAGGACAAATTCAATTGAAAATGCTCCACATCGGCCCATTTATTCAACCACTTTCCACAAAAAGCCTTATTTTGAAAAGTCGTATGAAAAATTTTATTAAATACAGCTGTGTAGTGTGGGTTAAATAGCGGGCCGTATCCCATTATAGTGTTTTCACCTGTTTTCTATTATAGGTTTTTACAAACCGATAACAAAAATCACTTATTTCAAAAACATGATAGAAAATATTTCTCTTAAACCGTTATTCACGAGTAATTACAAATTTTTCCCAATATTGCAAGAAGACATAAAGTTCGTGAATAGAGGGCATCTGGTTCTTTGGGACGATCCTCAAAAGGATCTATTTTTCAAGTACCATCCATCTAAAAGTTTTTTCGCCGCTAATTACTGGTAGTAGCGTTTCTCAGCAAACCTTTCGCTACGTTCCTAACACCAAGCTAAGTCATATGTCTTTAGCACCTGTCACGATTTCTGAACCCAAAAAAGTAACGCCTCTGGTCTTCGGCGTTTTTTTTTTTTTGGCATCCCTTGTCTACATTGTATGCACTACAGCAAGAAAACACACAAACTTTCATTCCCAAATTAACGAACATATTCGTGCACTCTCATAGTCACGTAGTTCCTTCCACTACGCACTCTTTACTTTGGAAACTGACGACCGATATTGGTAAAGCATATTGAAGAAATTGCATTAAACCGAGCATAAATAATCGGCGCAACGGCAATTATGATGGCTTTCTTTCCTACCTCTTACTGTCATATCTTCCTACGGAAGACTTCCATGATATAAAAAGATATTATTTTCATTATATTTCGGCGGCTTCTTAACGGTCGTACCTGCTTGCACAAAGATAGTAAAAGAAAGCGATCAAATCTTGTGTCAAGTATCAACATTCATATCGAACCAAATTTTTTCAAGCTGACCTTGTTGCTGAACGTAATAATTATTTAAAATCGGATGAAAAGAAAAACGTTTAATTTAATTACTAGTTATACGCGATCAAAACAATTATATACGGTTTTCTAATCCCACATGTTAGACAAACTCGAAGCGATAATATTCGGCCAACATAACAAAGTAGCACAAATCATTTAGTCAAAGGGAAAGCAAATATTTTTAAGTAAATTTCCTGAGAGAAAAAGGAACGAGTTGCTCAAATATATTATTAAATAAATAAAAATAAAAGAAATATGAGAAGCAATCACAAATCATCTTTCCCTGAAAGATGGACGGATGATAATCCAACAAATACGTATATTTGCAATAAATAATTCAACGAAAATCTGTCAGGCTTTAGAAACAATTGAAAGTTTAGCCTGCCATCGGTCAGGTGTGTGGGAAAGAAGCTTTCGACGCGAATGCGAACACAAATTTATAATAATTTAATTTGCCGCAATTTAGCAGCGATTATCAAACGCAAAATAATCCTCTGAAGAAAAACAAAAAAAAACGATGAGAAACAGAAAATTAATAATAATCGCAAAATATTTCAACGAAGAGGAAGACA
This sequence comes from Glossina pallidipes, assembly GCA_000688715.1. Taxonomy (NCBI): domain Eukaryota; kingdom Metazoa; phylum Arthropoda; class Insecta; order Diptera; family Glossinidae; genus Glossina; species Glossina pallidipes. The sequence goes on from KK500075.1 coordinate 90,210, forward strand.
AAAGCATCTTTGGCTGGGGTGGAAGCAAGAGTAACTTAAGCTCATATAACATATTGAAAATCTTGGGCCAATTGAAAAGTTAGCGAAGCACAGGTATGATGCAATGAAATTTGTGTTTTTTAAGAAGTGGAAGGATCGCCTTTTAATTCGGTAGAGAAAAAGAAGATTGTATTTATATTAAATGAGGAAGTCTTGGTTGACGTGAATAAATACTTTAAAGGGATCATTCAGGAGATGTCGCCTATATGTGTCACAAAGAACTCGGATTGGAGAAAGCAATACGGACGATGTGGCCGCAGCCTAGTGGATGTGTGCCCGATCGGGTAACTGAATACTCACTATATCTACGACCATGATTTGGACTTGAATGTGTCAATACCGATTTTGTGGTCTACTCTGCTCTGCGGCAGTCCGGGAACAAGTCTTTTAATCAACTTTTTGCAATGTCCTTAAGGTTTCTATCGATGGGTTCTGTTCCGACAATTATTCGCTTAGTGGAAATGCCGACTTTTGAAAACCAACGAACGCCAAAGAAGGAGAGGATTGCATGGGTATGCTCTTACGCTTTTTAGGTTTAATAACAACACTACGCTGACTCGGTGCTTTGAATGAAATAATTACTTTCTCCCAAACTTGGATGCCTGCTATGCATAGCAAAGTTGTTGTAATGTGATTGAAATTATATAGAAGAGTCTTGAGGACTTTTTAAAAGCCTTCATATTAATAGTAATTTGTTTTCACATAATGTAAAAACTGTTTATGACGACTTGTAGAGGCGAACCAATTTTTCCCAAAACAAACACAAGAAAGTGAATTCGAAAGTTTTACCTTGTGTCGAATTAGAACTCGCCGAATGCCTCGCTTACAGGGACCGTTCTCAAACCTACTTCATTTCTCTCTGAATCGCCGACTAAATTCAGATATTCGGAGCCTAACAAATTTTACCGGCAGGAAACTGACTGTCATCTATAAACACATCATATACGGATTAATCACGTACCTAGAATGTCCAAAACGATTACTTTTAAAATACGGTATTCTGTTAATACACACATCTTTTCATATTTCGCATCCCTAGTTGCATTTTAATCCTTATTGCATAGAGATAGGTATTGAATTAAAGACGCAATTGTCAATATGTCGATCATTCTAAAAGTCTACTTGGAGAACTGCATTTTAAGCGACTGTCAATGTCGTTGAATGAATCGAAATATCACCGGCGTCCATATGAAATATTACTATTTTATACTTCTGTCGCTGCTTTATACATTACGATCTGCGAACTTTTCAATCAGCAGTTCATGCTCTTCTTTTGAACTCTACATCATTTGTGCGTTATGGTATATAAAGTTTCTGCAGACCGATGCGATACGTGAGGTAGACCCAACTTTTATCACGCCAAGTGACTTCGAAACGTTTCCTAGCGGAACTATCCGTCTGTCTGCCTGATGTTGGATTAAACCGTTTATATAAACTACAGTCTGCTTGGGAAGAGTCGTTGCATGAATCTATGTTTCGTATCTCTGGTATCAAGAATTGATAAAAAATTTTACCTTAGCATACAAAAAAAAATTAAAAAAAAATTGATTGAACGTAAACATATCTTGAATCGCTCACGCTTTTCCACAACCAGTCTCTAAGGTCGCGTTCCCTATGCATGCGAGTACGGAGGTGCTTAGAGTGTTGTAGCGTAGGTTATTCATTATTCGTTCTTGACCGACAAATACCGTTTTAATTCGTTTAATAATAAAAAGTAGAAAAAATCCAACTGTTTTTGGAGAAATCATTTTATTTCAAAAATCGCTGCTTGATATTAACATGTGTCTATATGTGCTCCTAGTATGCTATTCAGTGCATAGAGATATTCCTTAGAAATAAATGCTACCTAGTTGTAAACGCGGTATCTTCTTCTTCTTTTCTCCTGCGCTGGGACATTGAATGTGATCTACGTAATTTTAACGCCCCTAAACAGTATACAAGCAGCTACCATGCTACTAAGTGCGCATGTGGAAACAATTCAGTCAGTCCATCAGCTTAAGCGGTGCTTAAACCTTATCAACAATGAACACAACTCTTAAATTAGTACTGACAACAACAAGAACAACAATACAGAAGAAACAAAGAAAAAAAGAAATTTAGTTACGTTTGAATTTTATAAAATGTTTTATAAACAGTTACCATCGGTCGATGCGTGTTCTTCTAGAAGCGCGAGTTAAAAAGGGAAGCAGAGAAATTCTTGGAAATTTTTATATAAAATGAAATCAAATTTGTCTAAAGGAGAATTGTGGGCGAATTTTTGAGCGTATCTCGAGTTTTGCTTAACGTTTTCGAATCTCTGAACTAGACTGATTGCCTTTTTCTGTATGTTTGTTTGTCTGTCCGTCCGTCTGTCTGTTTGTGTGCAGATTTTGATGGTCATACGCGTATCGTCGTAGGCTATTATTAAATTGTCAAAAGTTCAAGAAGAAATAATGTTTGAAATTTCATGCCACTGCTGTTTCTTTAGTTATTTCTCTTCTTCTTGCACGGTATGAAATGGTATGCGTGTATAAATGTTATTGTTGAGAATGATGATGAACTTGGTGATCTTAAATGTCTGACATTGTTGCTTGTTGCTTATGAACTCGCATGTATTACCGCTTTCTGTCCCTCTCTCTTTCTCTCTTTCTCCCACTATCTTACTTCATCTTACTTTACTTGAAGTTAAGGTTGATATGGTTATTAAATTCATTGTACCTTTCTCTATATATATATGTGTGTGTGTGTAGAGCGTTTCTGGTGCTGCCTATCAGAAGCATCAACCTAATTGGGCGTATTATGTGGTTTTTGGACCGTTTATGCTGCTTATAGTTTTATGAGTGCAGCCAGTGTGCAGACAAAATAAGCCGCCGCCACGGTCGCTATTGCTTGACCTGGCGTTTTTCGAAATATTAAATAAAAATTCCAAAGCATTCTCTAAACATTATGTAGTATACATTGTTATGCTTTGTATGCTTCCAGTGAACAGCCACCAAAAACAGGCGTGTGAATATATTCTTGCTCTTGTTATACATTTTGTTGTTTTCAGGTGAATTTCTTATAAATGCCATCGTTAAGTTAAACACTAGGGATCTACAGAGACGCATATAAAACTATTCTTACGCACCTAAGAAAAGAAAAAGAAGAAAAGTAAATTACTCAACTGCTAACACTACCGATGCCAGCATCAACGCCAACACATATCCAATAAAACAATAATATTCATCCAGTCGACCATCCATCCATCCATCCATCCATCCATTCATCCATCCATCTATCCATTATAGGAACCATTTCCATCTCATATATACTAACATAATGGTGTGCGTGTCTGACTGACGTTCTGTCTGTGAAGTGATTAGTGGCTTATGTGTCTATAATGTTTTATAGAAGGCGTTTGCCGAGTGCAGCGTGTGTTTAAATACCGTCGTGTCTGATATTGTTGTTGAGCAAACGGTGGGCGGATCGCGGTTAATTTTTACAGTAAATGTTACAATTTGTTGTTTGGAGATTTATTAAAGTTATACCAACGTCGCCACACCGTCATCATGATCATGATCATTATGACGATCCATGTAGCCTTGTATTTTAAATGTAAGACACGGTCTCTCTCTCTCTCTCTCTCTCTCTTTGCCTCTCACACTCTGATTAGTATTGACATTGAATTATCTGCAGTCACACATACATACATGAACTTCAGTCTGATTGATTTCTTTGAATATACAATTTTATGTTAATCTTTCAGCCAAATTGCTAGCAAAGTACTAGGTTTCAATTTGTTGCGATTTTATTGCAAGTGCATTCGTTTGCGATGAAATTTCATGAAATCAGGTAATGAATAAAAGATTTCTATTTAATGGATTTCGTAGACGTATTGCAAATTTAGAAAGTATTGCGCAAAGCGAATCTGATGCTCGACAAGTGATAGTTAAGCTAACAAAGTAAAAAAAAAAAAAAATAAAAGCAAAAACAATTCTGAAATTATGTTTGGAGTCATATTTTGATGCACCTAATGTTAATCTTTACGCTCGTGTATTGTATATAGCTTACAGTAAGGATATATTAAATTTATGCGGATATATGCAACCTGCAGAATGAATCTGCTATATCTGTCGATTTAGAAACATTTTCTGAACCGGTTTTAGCATTTCTGTACGCCTGCATTTGTATTTTGTATTCAACCTGAAGATAAATACTTTCGACGCAATTTTATCCATTGACCAACTATTTCGACCAAAGCATGAATCCTAACGAAAATGAATTGGGCGGACTTAGTTTTAGGAATACCCTCTATAAAAGGTGCTGCTTCAAAAAAGGTACTATTTTGAAAAGGTTGTTAGTCCCGCTCCACGTAGCCGTGTTGACATGAGGCAAATATTTTGTTTGGCAACCAAATGTGATCATTAAAACTTTGTTATGAAAATTAGTTCAGAATAATAGTCAAGTTTGGATAGCAACCCATGTTTCGAATCTTTCCCATTTTATGGTTCGGATTTTTCGTCAATTTTTCCGTTATTTAAGACGTTAACAACTAAGGAATAACAAGTTCTTTGACAAAAAGAAACAATTTAACGGCATCAAATTTAGACCGATTCGCGTAAAGGCTTTTTAAAAATTTATGTCAATAAAGTTTTACTTTTCATCATTTCACGAAACTTCTAAGGGTCGGTTAAAAAAAATTAAACTAAAGGTTAAACACATTTGACCTTCACTTTACAAAAAAATTTATTTCCGGACAGTCATTTACTTATGCTCTAAAGACCGTTTTCAATAAAAATGAAACTGAAATTTAGATAAATTTAACTTTTGGTTAAGGGCAAATCTATTCCATGATTCTCATGTATTTCTTAACTGAAAGTAAGATTTTAGTGTAAAGCATCTTTCAGTTAACTACGAACTAATGGAATAAATTGCAGAAAACAGGCGACAAAAACAATTATATGCTTCATGAAATGCTACGTATATCATCAGCAGAGGTTGAAAGGATACATTCCGTAAAAGTCAGTCCGCATTGTATAGCCTCGCTAACGCCTCTATACCCACTATTGTCGTCAATACTTATCTATCTATAGATTCTTTCTTTATTGAATTATTGCAAATTGTTTCAAGTTTTGTTACCTTAGTTTTAATTCTCACTTTCATTTATTTCATTATTTTCTTCGCCGTAATCCAAGTAAAATTTATCATTTATATGTTCGTAGTACTAACTGGCAGTTTAATATTGTATTAGATATTGAATTAACAAATAGAAGCAATTCGTTATCATAGTCTATATATAAATGTAGATGAGTTGTTGTTGATATCTATGTTGCAGCTAAATACCGAAATCAATGACATGAAACATATTGAAAGTGAGCCTAAGTGACTTAACTTAAATTTAACTGTAAAATTTCTTTCAGTTCACTACTAGTTGGCCAAATAAGAAAAATCTATCGTGCGTATAAAAAAAATCGGGATTCATAGCTGCCTGTAGACGCCACCATATGGTAAACAATAACTACATTTATACACATTGCAATAATCTATAATGAGAAAAGTGTAAAAAATATAATTCAAGGTTTGCTTATCTTACTTTTATACCCATCAATGAAGGACGAGGGGTATATTCATTTTGTTAAAACGTTTCCAACACCCAGAAGGAAGCTTCAGGGACCCCAAAAAATACATATATTCTTGATAAGCATCAAATTCTAAAACGATTTGACTATGTCCGTCTGCCCGTCTGTTTAATATCTATTGTAAATAGTCTCCTGGCCGCAAAATCGAACCACCCGACGTCAAACTTGGCAAAAATATTGAAAGTTCTTCCACGCCGGTTGGTATTGAAAATGGGTCCAATTAGTCAAACAATGCGCCTACAGAACTGCGTAAACTGAAAACCTCCCTGAAGAATAAAAAATTGATTTTTTGCCCATTACTCATCAATTACAGCAGATAAATCGACAAAAAATTTAAACAAATATTCTATGGACGACACTGTAGCACATATGCAAAAATGGAAAAAATTCACCACGCTTGCCCAATATTTTAGTTTATCAAAATTTAATTTTTTTCTCAAAATCTCTATAATGCGCTGAAGCAAGCTTCAAAAGCCCGATGGAGCAAGAAAATTTTTGCCCAATTTCAAACTCGGAATGCACTTACGAATGTCCGTCTGTTCGTTTATCCATCTGTCCGTCTGCCCAACTTTGTAGTATCTATGGTAAACATTTAACCAAGAAACTAAGACATCATCAGTTCTGGAAAACTTTTCCAATAAGCCCTGCCAAGGATAGACGTAAGCAAAGATGTCTTACCCCTTTTGCTATTCATATTGCTCTTATAAGTGAATCCCTTTTTTTGTGTGACAATGTGTGACGAATCTTTAAACGAAACGCGTCAGCGGTAGAATACACAACAACAACTTGGCGAAACCTCGAATAAGCCAGCAAATGATCGATCAATCACAATTAATTACTCGTCTGTACTCAGTCGACATTTTGGTGATTATTTAAATTGGTTAACAAATGCGAATCACATTAACTTGCTACCGTTTAACCTCGAAAGGTAAGATTACAACTTTCGCGTTACGCATAGACTATATAATGCGGCCGGTTAGGTTAATAAAATCAAAATAGAAAATATTTTTATTAAGCCACCAACGAACGGTCATTTTCTAAGAAAAGCAAATGCAATAATAAAATAAAACGCCCGCATAGATGAAGATTTACAGTGTCATCTAGACAGGAAGCGCAAAAGTGTTGTTGTTGTTGCAGATCAAGCAAGCAGTGAAATGGATTTTTAAATCAAATCAAAAACACATAACATAGACATCGACTGTGTTTGTGACTGCGACTGCAGCTGCGACTGCGACATATATAGCTCTTTCAGTATGTGTTGTTGAATGTGTGGAGAGTAGTACTAAGGCACGTGTGGTTTTTCTTTGGAAACGGACAGAAGTTAAATGCTCGGCATGTAGTATTGAAAAAAACTAAAGAATTAATTCACTTGAAAGATCATATTTGGCAAAGTCTATACATGTTTATTGTACATGTAATGTGGTGAACAGTGCGTACACAGTGTGAAATTTTCTTTTTTTTAAATTTTATTTAAAACTTTTTTTTTTTCTCAAATTCTCCTTAAGCCTATGAATTGCTTTTATCTCAATGTTTGCATACATATATGTTTCCAACCGGCCAGGAAAGAAGACTCTGCTACCTAAGATTTCATATGCCTGCTGTGCCAACAAGCAAACAATACTGCTGCGGCGCAAAGGTACGTGTGGTGTAATTCCAGCGTCCGACTATTCTTGGTTGAGATCGGTACGCAATTTTGGCATATATTTAAATGCAAAGATAGTTGACGTTAATAGCAGTGGTAGGTGAAGCATATGTCTTAAGTAATCAGCATTTTTACTAAGAAATTTCATACAACTTACCTTTAACGTATACTAGTACCATCGCTACTAGCGGCACCAGCAGCATCGGCAGCAGCAGCAACAGCAACAACAACAGCATTAGCAAGTTAGTCAGAGTCAATAACAAGCGAACAGTAGCGAAATCATTTAGTTTACACACGCTCAGGCATTGGTTTTGTCGTATATCCACAAATCTGTGTCATGACTATATATATATATATATATATTTGTGTGTGTGCCCGAGTGTGTGTAGATATTTGTTGTCTACTTAAGCCTCGACTTTCGAGCATTAGATGCATTCAGTCTGGTTTAGAGTGGCGCAACGTTTAAGTGCAGCTTAACAGACGACATAAGCATGAATCATGTTTGGCTTCTTTTTGAGTTGCCACCGCAAACAAAACCATTACACAACTCATTTTCAAAAGTAAAGAAAAACCAGCTACCAGTAAATGACTTCGTAACAGCATCATCATCATCATCACCATCGCCATCACCGTCATCGCACCTTCCCATACATGCGCATGCGAGGCTCGCTTGTTTGTAATCAATAAAAACTTGATGAGCTTAGATTGTTGGCTTATGATAACTTAGCTGCCGCTTTCTACTTCATCATCATCGTTTAACATCAATTTGCCAACTCATTACATGCGCTTCATTTGGAACTTTCTTAACTTGAAAAAGAAAAAAAAACAACCGAAAAAACGCTATCGAAATGAAACAAAAAAAAAATTTCCAAAATTCATATCAGTACATACGTATGTGTGTGCAACAGAATGCTATAAAATGTGATTACTCAGTTTATTTGTAACGGTAATGGTAATGATACGCACGTATGTATGTATGTATGTATGTATGCATGTATGTCGATCGTTTGGTAACAACAATCAGTTGCCGACAGACGACATTCGCACACGCGCTTGCTTCCTCATTAGATTTTATTTAAACGATAAGCGACAGTCAAGCATTTCATTTAAATATTACGTGTAAAAGCATTCAATGCGCACACCCAACGTTGCGCGTTGTGCTCTTGTCTTGCTGCGTTGTTTGCTGTGTATGTAGTAAATGTGCGTATGATTTTCATTTATTTATACTTTACAGATATTAAAGAGCACCAAGTGTCACGTAGTCATTAATTTACAAAGTGTCGCTTGCCCTCATCGTAAGTACATTGTTGTTGCTGTTTTTGTTTTTGTTTCTTTTTTTTGTTATTGTTGTTGTTGTAGTAGCAGTGTTAAATAGACCTATGATGACGACGGTGCTCTTGCTATATGCCAAAGATTCATAGCATTCTCTTAACGTGTTTTTGTAAAAGTGGAGCTCCTAACATTTGTATAACAAAAATGTGTGTTATGTTGACAAATCAACGCCAATACCAGATTCAATTTATTTCCCAGTCCTGAACTATCTATCTTTAAAATCTAAAGTATACCCACACAAACAGCACAGACTCTCATATATATATATATATATATAAATATATATAGTGAGCTATCCACACGATCGTCGTATTGTGTAAGAGACATCTTGGCTCGGGCTATGTTTCCTTTACTGGCAAAAGCTCGCAGCATGGCATCTTAATATCAATTGTCCTGCTGTATGCCGTCAAAGTACAAACGACAAAATATATGAGATCTAAAACGGGCGATTGTAATCTCATAGACTTATGCATGAGTGTGCGCATGTAAATATACATATATAGATATATGGATATATATAGCCGTATAATGTAACATTTCTGAGTATAATTGGGCCATTGCACATATATTTGTACGCATAGATATATTGTTACTGATTATCGTGGAGGAGGATCCCAACTGCAATACCCCATGTAGAGTAGGAGTTGTGAACTCTTTTTATTTTGTTTTTTCTTTTGTTTTTTCTCTTTCTTTTTTTTTTTTGCATACTTGATTGATTTACTCGCTCCGTTTGTGCGGATGTTTCACTTTTGGCGTACTCAAGCTCTAGCTGCGTGGACAAAATTACACATAGCCACCGTCGTATTCAGTTACAAAAAGATTATCAAGACTTAAGCGAGGATAGGAGAATGCTTGATAAAACGAATATAAAAATTTTCGATATTTTCCTTACATTTTCAAAACGGCATAGAAGAAAGATTGCTTTGCGGGTCTTTTGTGGATTATTGCATATAATTTCACGGTTACCGTTCGCACATAAGTGAGACTCGTGACCAGATCCCATTTTATAAGCCCTACTATGGGATCTTAGGCAGCATTTCGCTGCACTCCTAGCTTTACTGGCGACTTTTCTCATTTTTTGATGACCGAGCAGGAGACATCGGCATACTTACTGCCAGGATTTTCCCTCCAACGCATTTGCGGCTCTGTATTGTTAAATAATAAGTGTAAGTGAATATAAGTAGATAAACTTGACTAGATGTTTAGTTGAAGCAAAGAGGTCAGAGAGTGCTAACTAATAAAGAAAAAGAAAGAAAGCAAAATATTATGATATATAGAAATACTACTACATCCAGTTACTATTTCTCTGATCCATAAGCATTCTTAACGGTTTCCTATAATATATTCTTTCCGATAATGACATTCGTCTTCTTCGTGGGAAAACTGTCACCGAGCGGTTGTGAAAGAAAAATCGAAATTTATTTTTAAATTTAAATATAATTATTTCTAGGAAAGCGTGGATAACTCTTGTTTTCTTTTAATGACGCTACGAACCGAGCTGTGTGCTTGAAGAAGAAACAGTCTTGGTAACTTGTCATACGGTATGCTAGTAATTTCACAATGAACTGGTGAGGGCGCGTTAAGAAAAACGAGTCGTCCTATAAACGGATTTAAATGGAAAATGGAAGAAAAGGACTCTTTTTCCTACGTAGAGCACCTTGCCTATACGTTTGCATAATCAGAACACCGATATGACACCTATGTGTAATCAGAAAAGCCGGTATTATGTTGTTACTTAACAGAGTAGCCAGTGATGAATACACTTTTGTGAAAAATTCCTTTGTTTCACTATCAACTAGCAACGCGAAGAAGAGACTCAGTATTTTGTTTCTATTAAATAAAGCTGTTTAGATTCCCTTTAATTACTTTTGATCTTAATCATACGATATTGCAGCTGCTAAACGCAACGTGCGTTCAAACCATACGATCACACGAACCTTTCGCCTTAGGCTTACATAAAACTCTTTCTAAAAGTATTTTTTTTAAGAAAGAGTAAAGAAAGCATCTACCTATTATATCGGTACATACAATAGAACCCACTGCCGGAAAAAAAA
>KK500075.1:101490-283376 GCA_000688715.1 Glossina pallidipes
CCCACCCAATATTATAGGGTATCAAAATGTAGCTCTTTTCTTTATTTTTACTCTTCGTTAGGGTAACTGTGATGGGTATAAAATATTCGGTCACGACCGAACATAATTTTCTTACTTGTTTTATTTCACCTAATATTAGTTGTTCTGAATGATTTTTAGTAACAATTTTTTTAATAATTTTTGTAATTCTTCGCTTAAGTCGTGTCAAGTATATCAATCAGTTGCATTATATTCTGTCTCTGCGTTATGCATATATTAGAAACTTGCATGTATTTTGGCTAAATTTTTGTAGAACATTTTGTAGAACTTTGTCCCATCCTTCTAGCAGCATGGCGATACCTTATCGAAGGAACGGGATGTTCGGACTTCTTCAGCATTTCGAAATCGCGTGCCAGCTAAGCCATGCTGGCGATGTGAACAAATGGTAATCAGAAGGCGCTACGCCTGGTGAGTATTTTGGGTGCGACAGAATTTCCCTTTCAAGCTGCAACAGCGTGCACTTGACAACTCTTGCAACGTCTGACCGAGTATTGTCATGCAAGAGAACAACTTTGCGTCTGTTAGCTGCTAATGGTGGTCTTTTTTAGAAGAATACATCGTTCAATTTTTTCAACTGACGTTGGTAGACATCTGCAATAACAGTTTCATTTTGTGTTATCAGCTCGTAACACACTAGACCTTGCTGATCTCAGCATGTAGTACCGCGCTTTGGTGACGATGTGGATGGCTCGGCCCAGTTTTCGCGCTTAGAATTGCCGTAGTAGGTCCACTTTTCATCGTCAGTCACGACACGCCACAAAAACATCTTCTTTTTTCGCCTGGCAAGCAAGGAAAGCAAATGAAAGCCGTGAACTTCGAAAAGGCAATATTGAGCGTTCCACGATTAGCATCTGTATACACTGGATAACTCAATAATACTTAACGGAAATGTTATTTTATGTAAAGAAGCTCAAAATTATCGAATTTAACCGTTATATAGATTGATACTTCACGTAACCTTATCATTTCCACTGGCCAAAATGCATGCAAGCATCTCATGTGTATTTCTTTTTATGACCGTCTGCTTGAAGAAGCTAAACAGAAATTCGTTGCAAGACAAATTTTCCTTTTGGAAAAAAATTAGGTTTCCTTTCTTATTTAAGTTAGTGAGAGCCAGACATTACGTACTTTAACTAGAGGAAAGGCCGTAATGTCTAACCTCTAGTACATAGGGTAATAAAATACGTAATTTGTAATAAAACATTAGTGTCATATAAGATCAAGCTTCTTTTACCTATGAAAACCCTACTGCTCCTACCAAACGCCCATTGCACTCCGTCTTTTCATTACTTCACTACTGTATGCATAAATATTGAAATCAATTGAGTAGTGGATGTGTCTTTGATCCCAGGAACCACCTTTCATTTTTTTTCTTTCTTTGTTGACCATTTCACAACTACAAGTGAAACGCGTGACAGTTGTTTTTCCTCGAATTTGTCTCCCATATCTCAAGCGCATCTTAATTGCAAAACTCCTTGGAAAGCCATCTTGACATGCCCAACTCTCCGTGGCTCGCTAGAACACCGCAATTCAGGACATGAGTGTCGAAACCGTGTCTGAGATGAATTCATAGGCAACTACACGAATGTCCAATAAATCATCCCATTCGACACAACCCTCTTTCAGAATCGATAACACTTTTCTTTCATTAAAGAGTAACTTGGACGATCATTTTGTCCAACTTTCAAGTTTATGCTGTTACTTAGTACGATTTTTTTTGGTATGTCCGCAGTACGGTCTTGTCATTCAACTATCACTGGAGCCAAATGAATGATTGATGCATTTTTTTCTTTTGTTTTCTTAAAAGTCTCATTTCTTGTGCCTATCTTCCTTCCTTTGTGAGCAAGCAAAGCATACAATCACTGGCAAGGTGCAGTGAAGACTTCTTGCGCGTAATCGAGAAAGGCTGTCGTTGTTTAGGGAAAGTTTGTGTTTTCAAGCTTCAATACGTTATGATCTTATTAGAAACACAAGTGCAAAGTCCTGCATGCCTTAGTTGAACTATCACTTAATGCGAGTTCGATTGAATTCTAATCGCGTTATTAAAGTTAGGTATGTATGTAAACATGATTTGGCATGAAGGCAAAAATGGAATAAGGTGTGGCATACTTGCCAAGGATAATGGTTATGAAGTGGTGCAAGCTAATACAGATGCTAGCTCAGGTAGAAAAGATTGATACTACAATGCCCTGCCTGCAAATCTTGCGAAGTTTACACAGTAAGGAAGAAACTTTGTTTATGTCACATTCATTGCAAACTCCCAGGACTCAATTGATGTGCACTGTATTATTTGCTATAGCGTATGAATGCGACGTTGGCTAAGTGTGTTGGCCTTCTCTTTTTAACTTAAGCTTTACGGTATAATCTGTTTTTGCGTTTGTCTTATCAAACTTCTTTAAATCATTATGTATTACTGTCTTTGGGTTTGTTCGTATATCTGTAATAAGCCTACATTTTATTTGTCCGTCCGCCTGTGTTGATGACGATGATGATGACGATGATTCTTTGGGTTGTGTTAAAAGCAGTTAAGATAGCAATTTGTCCGCTGTTATCTTTGCGAATTCCAAACATGCGCGCATGCTGCTCTCTGACTTACTTCTTTTCGTTGCTGTTCTAGCTGTTGTTGTAATTGTATTCGAGTTGTTTCTGTTCTGTCCTGTTCTGTTCTGTTCTGTTTTGTTGGAATACAACAAACAAAAGGCTGGCAGGCAGACAGGCAGCATCAACATATCCACATACAATACTTCTTAAGTTGGTTGTTGTTTGAATTACTTTGTGGTAAATTGTGTGAAATTCCGATAAAAATGCGATATGGTTATGGTCGTAAAGTTTGTTTCCAGCTTTCCATGTTTCCATACACATTATTCTATGGCTTTCTTTGCATATATACATACATATATAGACAAAGATTTGTTTTTTTTGTTGTTGTTGCTTTTACCTACAAAAAGGTAAAATTTATTCTAGAGCACTTGTCGGGTGTGTATAGCATTTGCAATCGAAACATGTATATACATATATACATATATATATGTACATATGCATATATATATATATATATATAGATATGTTGGTCGGAGTCTTGTTATATGTTTGGCTTTGTGACGGTTCACTAGAAATTGTAACTTATTTTTTTAATTTTTTCCTTTAGCTTTACACAAATGTTGGTTAAATGATCACCAAACGATTTGAGCATTTGATAAGAATAAGAATGTTTTGTTGCTCCATTTTCACACACATACAGATATTTATTTATAAATAGGTAGTGAACGGAGGACAGATGATGGTATGATCATGCCTAACTATTTCATACGTACGCTTTAAGTAGATAAATGGACTATAAGTTCATGGCCTGTTTGAGTGTACGATTTTAATTTCATCCTTTCCCCACCCCTTTGTCCCTCTTCGCACACCCTCTCTCTCTTTCTCATTTCCCGTCTATATAAACTTATAATTTAAATATAATTTAAATAAAATTGTCTTCTGTCGCGCATACATAGGTTGCCCGCATATATATGCTTAAACATACACACAGGCACAGTCATTATCTGTTTATTGTAAAGTCTAATCTTCTTAAAAGTATTTCATTCACTGTTCGAGTTTTTCTTTTATTTTATTTTTCGCGTAACAGAACATATTCGGCGTCGTGTGTGAGGAGTGCTTTCGAGATACTCTGATAGCCTTAAACACTCTCACAACCGTTCTAGAAATGCTCGTAAATTATATGTGAACGTTTGTCTGTTTGTTGATTCGTTCGACCAGTTAAAATTTGTATGAGTGTGTGTGTGTGTATTAAGTTAGTTTTCGACTTGTTGATGTGAGGTGTTAAAATGCCTTGTTTTTAGCGGCAATTATTTACGTAGCGCTGATGACAATGCAGGATAAAAGGGGTCATTCTGAACTTAATTCACCAAAAATGCGACAAAGATTGCATCTGAAAATCGCACGCTCTTCAGTCTTCTTCTTTCAAGCTTATGCTATTTTACTGCATACACTAAGTAAAAGAACACAGAAAAATGAAAATTATGGTAAAAAGGTTCCCACTTAGATATAACTCTTTGGAGATAATAACATTAACTGCATTAACTTGAATAGATTTTGAAAATAAAGCGCAACTAATGCTATGTAGAGCGAGATGATATTGTGATTTCCTTGTATTATCTATAAGTCGTAGAGGGCACAATATATGTCTACAATGAAAGTCAGTGAAAGCGCAGGTTAAAGATCGAACTTATATCGCATTAGATCCGCGCAGGCATCTGATTATATTTCTCTCGGAACTCCCGTTCCGACGTCTAACGTCGAGCGGCTCATCTGAACATTAACTTAAATCAGTCATCTTGTTATGACTCTTTACAGCGATGATATTCATCTCTTCCAGTTTCAATTACAATGACTGCACACGTATTTTAATGCTGTTTCAAATACGGAACGTTCGTACCTTGCTTAGGACCAAATTTACAGTAAATTGTTCTGTAATAAATTCTTCATTAATTCTTTCGGTCTCTCTGCTGAATATCGACAGTGAATCTGTATCTAAAGCTTCCTGATAATCCGAAAGGGATAAATAAACTATGGTGCATTTAATTTCTCTGAATTACATCAACGACAAATAATTGTCGGAGGGAAGAGAGACAAAAGGGAGCTGAACGATGTTTGAGCCATAGATTGGGAAAAGAAGACTAGCCATGAATTAATTTATTTGAAGGAGCTGACGTTATCCCATCTTTCTCGCAATATCAAGTCTGTCCGCGGGCAGCGAAAAAGCCCCTCGTACAACTTGAAGGATGTGCGGTTTAAAATTCATTCAAGTAGCAATTAATTACTGATGACGATCGGGTTACATTAGAAAGAAAAATTAAAAAGTTTTAAGAGTTTAGACCTGACTCCACGCAATCTTTCACGCAATAGAATGGTCCTCTACGGGACGGTTGGTAGCTAGGAAACCCACGGTCTAAGACCGGTGTGCTGTAATAGCGAGGCCAGCACACTCCTACAATTACCGCAATTCTCATCCATGGGCTCACTCTAGAGCCATATTTTAATAGCAAAGGGACAAACGGGGCGAATATTTTTTTGAAACGACTCTCAATGCAATATATTGTGCAGACATTGAAAGTGAAGTCATCCTAATGTAGCTTGTGATAAAAACCCCAAATCTGTAGGAAACTCATTTTTATCTCAATTGTTCAGTAAATGGCAACACATGTATTTTGAGAGCCACAATTTTCGGTTATATCGAAAGCGGGTCGAAGTTTAAAGGTGAAACTTGCTTTAAAATGAGCTCAACCGCGTACTTCATTAACCTCGTCACAGCATTTTTAACAGTGTAAGGTTAATTCGAACTAACATTACTGAATGGTTGACGCAATATTTACCAAATACACATTAACACACACACACACACACACAATCACACACGTGCACACATGAAGACAATGTATGAAAATAAATCAAGCGGCTTCTAAGTCTTATCACGATCTCTTAAATTAAGTCGCTTGAAATCCTCTCATCGCGTTGCACAATGTCACAATACCTCAGAGTTTACGCTGTCTAGATGTATAGAAGAGAAAGAGAGTGCGATTGTGTGACATATGTAGAGAAAAAAAAAAAATTAAATTAAACCAAAATTCACACATTTTTATACGCAAAGATAAAGAAAAGAAAAAGCTTCATAGAGTTTTCATGTTTTAAGTGAGTTATCATCTTTTAATACCGTTGCTGCTGCTGATGCTGGTGCTGCTGCTGTTACTGAGTGATGCCAGACGGTGAAGCGAAATGTCACGTGTGTCAAAATTGCTAGTTATGTATATGACAGAAGAAGTACCGAAAAATAAGTAAATAAATAACAACAACATGAAGAACCTCCCGGTAAACCCGTACATAGTAATACAAGCATATTAGCATAAACACGTAGCGCAGAGCACAAGATGATGTGATGTCGCTGCATGTCGTTTCACAAGCAGCTTGCAAAAGCCAGCTAACCTGACCGAGCCTGACAGTCACATAAGAAACAACGATAACTTATGCTTCAATTGTGTCTAAAATGACTAGAAATTGCGATACTAAAACCAAAACGCAATGCAGAATAAAAAAGGAGGAAGCAATCCTCGTCGTCCGTGGTCCGTTGGCAACGTCGCCGTAATTCAACAATCCTAAGGCAATCAGCTTGACCACTCCGATTGCATGTACGTGTGTGTATTGTGTAAGCTTTAATGACATTTATATATATATTCTGAAAACATTTTCAGCCATCAGGCGGCAGCTTACTCTAGTCACATTACACACCGACTAAAGCAAGGCAGTGACTTGCGACCATTTGCGGGTTTGTTCACTGGGTTTTTAACAAATGCGATTAAAATGTCAAGACTTCGATCTGTGATCTGTCATCATTGCAAATACATTTGTGTTTGTGTTTGTGTTTGTGTTTGTGTATGCGTGTAGCTATGCGTATAGATGTTGCAATCTAGCAGCGTGTGAACATGCATCATTGCGACTGTGACTGACGGTAAGGATTGAAATGTCCAGATAATGTCAACAGTAACTCTTTGTCTTTACACAATAGCAACCTTACGCTCTTAATATTTCATTAAGTCTTGTCCTCATGCGTATGTATGCCTACTAGGTTCTCTGCAATTTCCAGCTTACGATAGTAAAGAGGTGTGAATTGCATTTCAAGAGAACAATCGTCACAATATTTTTGTTATTATTATTATCATATATATATATATATATACATATATATATATATATTCATTAAGTAGGCTTGCTTGCCCGATGTCCCGACGTTCATATATATATTTTGATTAACATTTCAAAAACTCATTGGCTGTTTGATATCGCAGTTGTCATATCTTATTGGCAGCAAGGCCACCCATCTTTAGTGTATCCGATATCGATGATATCTCTGAAATTCTTATATTCACTTATTTAACTGAGATCGATTTATAAATGAATTTCGTTTGTATCCCAAATAAAACGTACTGGACACACACACTTATCTATGTATATACAAAAAAAAAAACAAAAAAAAGAAAAGATAAATAAATAAAACGACGACAAAATCATATGGTTGTTGACAAATTCTTTGTATCTCACACAAATTCGTATACACAGCATACCGCATGCAATATATAGCATGCAGCTTACAATCGCCCTATATGTGTTACAGATACTCGCAGCTACACGAGACGTTCAAGTGAATATAAAGACTTTATACGCATGTTTCCTTTTTCTTTTTGTTTTTGTTTTTTTTGTTTTTTTGTTTTGTGCGTTCATGTGTATGTAAGAAATCTTGTTTGCTGCGCATACTTAACAACTCGTCTTTAATTCTGGATGAAACTTTCAATGATCTTTAGGAATGTTTGCCATATATCTCTTCGATATTGTTTTTTGTGCCATCGCGTCATCGTTATGGATAGGGCGAGGTAGCACATACCAAAAATATCAACGTGACTGATTAATTTTGACATACAAGCATATATATGTATATATATATGCGCATACAGACATACATGCATACGCATTTGCACATAAAAACTTGGCGACATCATATAAACAGATAATCGAACAGATTACGTCAATGTCTTCCAATATGGTTTTGGGTTTTTCTTTTTCATTTTTTTTTTTTTGTCCTCTCGTTTCTGCTTATATGCATACGCACAACTTTAGAAAAATACGGCCTAAAATTCATTCAAGCAGCAATTAATTACTTATGACAATCGATCAATTTTGGCGGCATATCAGCAAACTTAACAGAAAGGGAAAAATCAAAAAAAAAAGAACATTTTTAAGATTTTTTTTCTCTCCAAAAATGAGAGAAAAAAAACAGAGCACAAGATAATCACAATTCTATAAACGTTTACATGTTATTTAAATAGCAAGCAAGAAAAATGCAAAGTTTTTTGGTTTTTTAATTCTTCTTTTTATTTAAAAAGAAAAAAAAAAGGAAAAAAACATTTCACTTAATGAAGTTATTACAGTTAAAAATAAATATAATAACAAATAAAAAAAAAAAAAAACATTACGGTTGACTTCTCATAAACCGTTAAATTTATATAAATTTATACCGAGCATTGGAGTTAACGTCGCTGCTCACACAATGTTTGTCGGCAGCATAACACCATTTTATGTTTATTTTCATTTATTTTTCTTCTTTTTTTTTATTTTTTTCTTTAAACCGCATTTCTCAGTTCATGTCATATTTTACGCTTAAGTGAACACGAGAAGCAAAAAAAAAAGCACTACAGTGCCTAAAAGCAAATATAAAACAACATTCTATGCCGAGTTTTTATAGCTGAAAACACTTCATTTTATTTAAATTTTTATAGCTAAAACCATTCCTGGGCACATTCACTTGCCTGGCTTCGCCTTGCCCACTTCATGTTTTCAAATTATCAAGTAGCTGTACTATATTCGCTACGTTTATTTAACCACAGTCAGGGAAACCGGTAATTATAGATTAAATTATGAATTAATTGTTGTTACTTTGTTACCTACCGTTTGACTGGCAATAGTGAGATGACACACCTCATACTTGGAATATGTACTTATAAGTAAATCTCCAATCCAAGCCAACGACATTACTCTAAAATCTGTGAAGAAATGTTAAAATATTTACAATGACATACTAATTAGCCTCGATTAGGTTAACCAAAGTTTGTAGCGCTTAGGTTAATCAAAGTTTGTAGCGCTTAGGTTAACCAAAGTCTGTATATTCTTGATCTACATAGAGAGCGGAATCGATTCAATAAAATCTGTCTGTTTGTCTCCATGCCTTTGCCGGTCGATAGGTCTTTTTGCTAACATATCCGTTGTTTTCCTCACTGCTCAAATGGTGATGACATTTCCGAAATTTTTTCCAACAAAAACCAACGAAAATTCTTACCCTACTACTCTTGTTGTGCTAGCTTAAAAAAGTCGGTCCATATGGCAATTATCGAAAGGCAGTGTGCAAATTAGTTTTCTTCACTTTCTATGAGCCAGAAAATCAACAATAGATCATTTACCGATTGGCCGAGTAGACTAAGGATCTCGACTAACAATAGAATGGTCGCAGGTTCAAATCTTAAGTGAGGTAGAGTTTTCAGTCAAATCGATAGCCTCGGATGCTAGTGCTTTAGTCTTTGATTTTATATCTCTGCACAAATTAATTATGTGCAAAATACTAGAAATAAGTAAATGCGACTTTTAAAGCCATAGTCACCTACAAAGCGTTACCACATCCGACAAAAATATAAACTTAAAATTGCACTGTGATTACGTGGGGTACGGTATGTGATACAGGATATTCGATACACACTACACGATATAGGATTCACGGTATATATTATATGGCATAGGTAGAGGATATTACTCTGCGACATATGGTATACGGGACGTGGTATTCACCATTCTTTTTGCGCCCTACTGTACACGGTGTGAAGTACGGCACAGGGTAAAAAGATAAATGGTATACAGTATATGACAAACGCTATACGATATACGATTGTTATAATATCCGATATCTACGAAGCAACACAATATCGAGAGAGTAAACCATATCGTTCCCTCTTTCAAAAAAAATATTATACTCAAACTAAAACATATGAATTTTAATGAATGCTCGTCAAATCGGAACAACTTCCCCATGTTTTGCAAACAAGGGAAAACACTGAAATTATTACTCATCGAAATTGCATTTATATCTGCATAATTAAATATAAAGGTAATAAAAAAAAAAAAAGCTATGCATCTCGTGAGACAAATCGCGTTAAATCGTGGCAGAATAAACATCGTTCTGCTCGAAGCATTGAAAGACAAAAGAGACAAGTTTTAATAGCAACATCGCAGATAAGAGAATTTACCGTTTAGCTTCTGCTTCTATGGCAGGAAACGTCGATAGGTTCACTGATAGCAAAGTGCAAATAGACGATAAATTTTGAAAGAGAAGATCAATTGCTCCTGAAAAAACTGACCAAAAAACGTGAAGGCCGTAATAAAGCAGCAAATGTAATGAGTAATGATGCCCCAATGCTACCAGCAAAACGTAGTCATAAAGTAAACTCTGCAAGTGAAGGCGTAGACCACGAAGGAGAACTAGCACCTTAACTAAAAGCAACCGCTCGAACCGCTAGGGCACGAGAAGTTGTACGCTTTCAACTTTCTGACAATGAATTCCTGTATCTTGATATCTAAGTTTATGCTCTAGGTTTCTTATGTATTAGAATTACCAAGTATTTGTTGAGCCGATGGTCTTAGATACTAGTACTCATCGCAGTCTTAGGCCCAGAATTTGTTTCTTATAATAATAGTAAGTATTTCTTAAGTATTCTTCTAATGCATTTTGAATGCCAACCACGTAAGGAGACAATTATTGATAAATGAAGAGGATTGTCATTCTGTATCACTCATTATACGCACATAATAAATAGTTTTGAAAATTATTAGATCGAAAGTTAATAAACTTGATTACGTAATGAATCTCTCAATACTTCCGCCAGTTTGTTTTCAATTTAATTCTTTATGGTTGTGGTTACACCTTGGCTTCCTTAATATTCCATCTTAGTCTCTCTGCTTTCGAGAATTCTAACAAGAGAAGAGTAACTGCGCTTAAGATCTGAAGCAAATTTTTACAAAAACAAAAAATTACATTTGCCTTTTCAAAAAAAGGCACAAAGAATGAAATTTCGATACCCCATACATTCAAGTGGGCGTGGCCGAGGCCTATTTTTTTCATTTTTATTCAGCTCCTGTATAATAAACGAGGAAATTTTCATTGCTATATGCTAATAATGAGCCAAAAAGGCCTCACTTTTGTCTTCGAAAACAGAAGTGTTGTCAACTTTTATTGTACTGTTGGTGTGGCCGTCGATTGCTTTTAACGATTTTCAACGCAAACCTGTCTACGACACCATCCGATTTTTCTGGCAAGTTTAACGCTGACAGCTTAACCTTATAACCAGCAAAAACAGACGGGCAGACGGACGGTTAAGCGAACACCCTTAAATCGATTTCGCATTTAATGCTAATGGGGAATATATTACCTGATAGGGTCTCTGAAGGCTGCTTCTGGGTGCTGAAAACGTCTCGAGAAAGCGAATATATCCGCATCCCTCCTCCACATAGGCGTTTGAGTTTTGTGCACTGCAAGCCGTATGACGAAATTACTTGGCAAACGTACAATTTATTCCTTACTTAAGAAAACAGCGAAAGAGTACGAACAACATTTGACATCAATCGTAAAGAGTTAGCTAAGGCTTTCAACATTTTTAACAAATCGATACATCAATGCGATAGGAAACTCTTCGATGAATGGTCGAACTGCTAATCTGATGTGAAACTTTACCAAACGTTAAACAAAACTGAATTGCTACCGGATTAGGTAGCATACACAGTTTATAGCAAATATGCAAACATTGATCAGTGAACATATATCTTCTTGCTGTCATATTAAACGTAAGAACAATAAGAAAGTTTCTTTCTTTGTAAACTTCTTGGATGATGAGATGTCGGAAATATTAACACGACGTTTAAAGATCGGTCACAACGAATACGAAAGCTATAACATATCCAAGGCGATCCAATTGTAGAATAGTTTCCTAGTTGTAAGTCCATTGAGCATTCTCGACTTCTTCCTTGAGTTTTTTGATGACTTTGGCAAATTTGCATTTGGGCTTCAATTAATATCTCTTTTTAGTTAATATATTATTAATAATCGTGACCAGGGACTCTTTGCAAAACAAATAAGGAAAAAAAGAAAATGTGCGGAGAAAGGATTCATGCATTCTTCCAACCATTCAAAATTGATTCTTAGTGCCTGCGTTTTATGAATCAGCTCGGTCTTCTTCAGCTTAATCAGCGCAGAATCGTTTCTACTACCCGCAGTTTTTAAACGTGACGGTATAACGTTAAAAGCCTTTGGCCCCACCTTCATCAGAAGCCTCTTAACTTTATCAAGTCTTTGAGGCGTTTATTTAATCCTTATAGGCGAAATGACAAACCTTATGGCCTTAACTACTGTACCTCTACACAAAACACTTTAGATGTGTATCACTTAGGCACAGAACTATTTTTGTACCCTACGCCACTTACGATACAGGTTATATTAAGTTGATTGGCACGTATACTTAATAAGATGTAATGAAATGCAACTGAGCGAAACTCGTCGGGAAGCAAACCTCTAGAAAAGCAATTCAGAAACTCTTTTCATAACCAATTTATGATTAGGGTTTGGGAAAGGTTTGCCCGAAATTTATTTACAATGACAACGTCATAAACACAGTAAATAAAGTATAAAAAAAATATTTTGCCTAAAAAGCTTTCCGATGACCCGCAACATTTGGCAGATTTGCAATATATTCTTGCGGCAATAGGTGTCCGTGGCCAACGAAAATATTTCTTCACTGTTGAGGGGCAACGCCCAAGTGTCCGTAAATTCCTTATGTAACTAATATATTATTTTGTCCAACGATTAAAGTTTTTTTCACCAAGAATCGCTGCAGTTTGTGAATTTTCGACAAGGAGTGCGCTTACCATAAATTTTATATTCAAACAACAAAAAAAGAAGTAGTGTATAAAAATAGGTAAAGAAGTACAAATCGTTTTCAATCTAGTTTTTCAGCTATGCGTTTAGACTTCCAAGCCTTCATCGGAGCGCTCGCCCTTTTTTTTCAAATCATCCTCTCCCGTCAGTACTGTCTTCTCGGTCCGCGTATGCCACACTAAGACATCTTCGCTTTCAGTAGCTAACGGCTGTAATTCGCGTGGTGTAACTAAATTCTTTAAAATTTCTGTTTCCTGATACCCAAGCTGTGCATTATAAGAAAACCTGGCTTCAGGATGTTGAAATAATAGATCTTTGCTGATAGCGAAGGCAGCCATGTCAATTGGGAATGGTCGCTCAGGACTCCAAACAGAATTGAAACCGATGACTTCCGTTTTTTTAGCGTTTAAAATGGGTCGCTCGACCAGTAAAGTGCCTGCTAATCCTACGGGCCACACTGAAACACGTCCTGGTTGAGTTTTACTCATCTCAGTGAACAAATCCACACTATAAGTGTTGTCGTCATCCATAAAGTAAACGATACTGCGCTCGTCAGGATCTGTATAACTCCGTAACCAGCTTAAACCTGCGTTACGTTGCTTCACTCCACGGGGTTGAACCCAATAAGGTGCCGTTTTAGGTGTGACATAAGCAGGTGGCGTTTTGACGTGCAATTTAGTGGAACGAATTGTTAAACCGGCCTTCGCCAACAAATTTTCTACAAGGGACGTTTTTTCATCAGCATCTTCCACTATGATCCAATATAGATTAGGAACCAACGTAAATACATGGGACAACCTTGGGGTAATCGGAAATTGAAAGTACGTTTTTAATTTCTCGATTGATTTTTCGAAGCTCACCTAGTTAGCTCCGCCTTCTGTTCTGGTCGGGCATAGGTCGGAGTTATAGCATAAATTGTTGGTAGATTTTCATGGCCGTTCTCTTTATATATGCTCAGCTCCGCCTGATCTGTGCAGCGGTTTCTAGCGTATTGATAAACTGTAAATAACACCAAGATGAAGGCTATGAATAAAAATAAAAAATGTCGGATTTTTAAAAATTTGTCTGACATCTTGAAAATAAAGTATTTCCTTCATCGTATACCCAAACACGTTTAGAAGGAAGTCAAGTCACAATATTAAGCTGTCACAGTAGACGTTAAAATAAGTCCCTACAATTTTTAGTTTATAAAGCAGAAAAGCGCTTATTTCGAGCGAATTATAAAAAATATCTTCTTCAAAATAAGTCAAAGGGAAAATTAGCATTTTCAAGCCATCTTAGTATTATCTCCATTTCGTGCGCTTGGATAGAACCGTATCCATTTACCCTCGCTTTTCGCTTTCACCGCTGACGGTACAATACGAAGACAACTTACGTATTTTTGAAGCACCACTTCACTCGCAACTTCAATACTCCCTATCTTCGTATTCATAAACTCGTATGGCAACCATTTTCTAAATCTTCAAATCTTTCCCGCGGGATATCAAGGTAAATTGACAAGTTGCCGGGTCGTACTTACCGATTCTGACACCATTACTTGTGTTTGCGTAAATTGCTGGTCAACACGGAAAGTACAATATTGCTTTAATTGGTATATAAAAACCGAACGCGAAAATGTATTACCAAAGACAAAGACCAACTACTCTGTACTAAGTATTCCTCAAGCTCAGGCTGCCTCTATCGCAAGCATTAATTTCTCTCTTCGCTAAATTGGCTGGATTTTCAGATTTTCAACTTCGTGCGTAAATTAACGTGAATCAATATGCTTTGGTCAAACTCGACCCTCTGTTCATATTGCATACTATTCGCCAAGAGTAATCTGCTTACTGCGCTGGTTTTGCAAAGTCACTGCATAATATTTAGGCATTAAATCAACGGCATCTTCCCAGTTATCTAAAAAGCGTTAGATTGAAGCTACATATACTCGTTACTCGATAAATACATAATGAATCGCTTATCAACAAATGCGGCGACAGAATGACAGAGCAAATTATGCAAGTTATCAAATACGGCTTCTATCGAATATACTTTTTTTTACTCAGTCAAGGAAAAGAAGCTTTACCGGTCTTTCCACCATATTCAAGTTGCTTAGTACACTTCTTAATGAACAAATTAAGAAATGCTTGCGAACCGTAATAATATTGCTTGGAAAACAATTTCTCAATCTCCAGATAAATATGAGGTAAGTTTTTCCTGTTTTAACTTTGGCGATTTGGTTATCCAAAGTTTCGAGTCATTTCACTCTACAGCAGTCTAAGCGACATCTAATGCATTACATAGAAGACATATTTTCGCTGTGTAGATGCTATTCAAAGCGAAAGACAGAAAATATTCAACAGTGTGGTGGTAACTGGAAAACACGCTCAAAATGTTAAAAGGCCTTAAGCAGCCTAAAAATAAAAGGATAACAGCAAATAATTGTTTGCGACTTGTCGCATATATCGGTCTAGAGCAAGTTGATACTATTATTTGCCGGGATTACAGAAGATTGCGTAATGAAAGTCGTGGTTTCCTTTATCCTCACGATGGTACGTATTGAAGAATAGCGTAGTGAATATCGAATATTTGCTTATTCGCCTTGATGCATATGTCCTTTGTATTGAAAATGATTTTATTTCAATTCGCTTTTTTTTTATTTTTTTTTTTCGTCCAACTCGTTTTTTAATTGCAATAATTTTTCTTTTTCTCTTAGCTAAACCTCTGTCATTTCTACAAGCATCCGTCGTAACATTTAATTTGTCTGTCGTTGCAAACAAGTACATTGTTCATCAGAATGTTTCATCAAAGTGCTTTTCAGTACCTTTACGAATCAGCAATGAAGTTGACGGCAAATCGGGAGCTTTGTCTACCATTAGATAAACAACTCGTTAGTAAAAATATGATAAAAAAACAAATGTTGTTAACTGAACTAAAAAACTTGAAAAGGCAGAGAAAGAAAGAGAATAAATTCTAAGCCGAAAGCCTTAGATGCTAGTGCTTTAAGACTTTAGTCTTAGAATTTATTCTCTGGCTAAATTTATATAATAATAATAATAAAGTCATATATATATGTATATATATACATTTTATAATCAAAGATGAAGATACCGGAAATGCGGAAAGAATATTCGGGAACTATTCGGGAAAATGGTAAAGTTTAACATAAAAAATTAACATTTCGTGATGGTATTTAGTATGAAAATTGACTGAATAGTTTTGTTATCCCACCGAGAAGTCCAACAACAACGGTCGAAAGTCTTATATAGGAATCTTAAAACCGAAATGACAAACTTTAACTACCGCACCAATGTCACAAGTTTTGAACGCATAGATCGTTTAAATTGAAAATATTTTCCGGATGAACCTGATGAAATTCCGATTCTGCGGCAAGCAAGACTCTAAAAAGTAAAGGCTTGAGAGAATAAACCCGAAATGAAACCAAAATCTGGGCTCTTTATCCCTTGTAACTAATAGCACGGAAGTTATTTTTTCGAAATATGAATAACTAGAGTACATAAAAGTATTTCATTCAAAGAAGCTTCCCATCACACAGGCAATAGGTCGAAATAGGGCCTTTGCCTGTCTGCAGTACGTCCCTATTTCTTCATGGTTTAAATTTTTCTTCTTACTTGGTAAAATTCAAGCTAATTTCAACGCTAAGTTTTTATGTCGAAGATGCATCAGGTTTCGATTCAGTGGTATTCACTCTGTTATACGCATTCATTTCGGAAAATGGAAATTTTATTTTATTATTATTTTTTCTTTCTGGTAAAAAATATTCTTCTTCTTCTTTTGCTATTCAGTAAATTAATAACCGAAAATAGCGAATTCAAAAGGAGGTATAGCGAAATCAAAGGGAGGTATAGCGAATTCAAAAGGAGGCAAAGAATATTTAAGATACATGGGAAAAAACTTGTTCGGTTTTAGTGCTTAACCCTTTCACTACCAACCGTCACATATATGTGACACAGACCGACTTTATACACGTGTGACAGACGTTTTTAATCAATTTACTAAGGGATTTTTAAAAATGGTGCGTATGAATGAGTTTCAAAAAGGCATTGTTGTTGGCAGAAAGGAGGGAATCTGGATTTTCTCTCTCTTCAGGCCTTCAAGAATGGTTTTTTTTCAATTCCGCTAAATAAAACGCATTCTCTTATGAGTCGTTTGTCGTCAGTTTGACCGGTTTTAGCATGCCGCGTTTTTTGCATATTGGTGTCATATCCACTATTCATCGTCCGTTGCCTACCAATCCCTACATAAGTGGCTCGATTGTGTTTCTTGTTAGCAGCGATTTAGAAATAAATATTCAAGCCAACCAGTTCATCAATGTTCAGCTCTTATGTTACTTCGTTTTGTATCCAGCCTTTTGCGAATGACTCGAACCACCAAAGCGGGTTTATTGATCAATGTTCAGGACCACTGCAATAGTGAAAACTGAAATACGCTAGTCTTGCTACATTTTTTAAAAAATTTCGTCCACTGGTGCATTCTGAACATTGAAAGTTCCAGACCTAGAAAACCAACTGTAAAGCGCAATAAACAATATTCAAGAATTCACTTAAGAATTTATTTGATGCCTACACATTTTAATTTATTAAACGTACTATAGAAAGTAAATTATACCATGAAAAGCCAAAATAAATTGCGTAAAAAATACGTTACGTCTTTACTCTTTGCGTTATTCGGGAAATCTCACTGACATACGCATACAATCGGCATAATTTAACTGAATTGTGAAAAATATAACTCAAAGTTACAATGCATATACGAGAGGAGGGAGGATGAACAAATTCTTAGAACAATCAAAAACATAAAATTCAACAGAAAAATGCATTAAAAAAGTTCATAGAAAATCGTGTTAGAACAAAATTAGAATAGTTCGTGTAAAAAAAAATTCTTTTGCTTTTTAGCTCATATTGAATCAAATTTCGCATTAAAAAAATTCGTGCAAAAGGAGAATTAGATGTAATTTGAGAAAATTTTATTGAGCTCTTGAGACATAACGGACTTCCCCTCTTCCTTTGACAACACTTTCAGCGCCGCCCTCAAAGCAAATTTATTTTCAGAAATATTTTATCACAAGTTAAGTTTACTTAGACACGTGAGCATATACATAATCGGTGAAACCTTTCACATTTTATCACATTCAAGATATAAAAATTGTTTATTTTTTTAAATTTTTATTGGAATATAACTTCAAATGAAGAGATTTTTGTATGAACGATCGTCATGCAATAAAACATCAAAGTAACTTTTCTTGAGAAAACCCAAACCCAAATACGTAAATATGTACTTATATGTCATAAAATAATTAAAACAAGTTTAAATATCAGACGTTTAATAAGAAAACAAAGGCGGACAAATTCAAGATTGTAAAGGCAGTTAATGTAAAAAATTTGCCGACGCTTGTGCAGTATTCTAGTAATTAGATGTAAACCGCAGATATTTCTGCTATTTTTTCCCCAGAGAACGTGCCCACATATGAAGTTCCTCGAGTTTTGCTCCTCACTCGTTTAAAGAATTCGTAAGACTCCCTTTCAAATGCATTTAGTTATTTCACTTCAGTATCTCTTGTAGAATCCTAGTGAATTTGTGCCTTGTTTCTTTCTTTGTTGAATTTTTTGTTTATTGCTTGCACCTTCGCAGAAATAGAATCTATTGAATTTTCGTAATAATGTTAAGCCTAATGCAAGCCAAGTGTTCTAAAGGGACAAAAGGAATTTTTCCACCAGTCAAGTCCTTCAACAAGACTCTGTGGCTTTCCCAAGGTTCTCCTAGTGGTGCCACCGTGCCGTACGGTCCACTACCGCTACTTGTCGGTCTTGCCCACCGCACCGGTATATCCTCTTTCAATCGGACGTACAGACACACTACTTCCTACAATCTTTCCTGACCACCACCGCGTCTACACATACACAGAAACATCCCCTGAGTAACTCTTCACAGAAAAAAGAACAAAAAAAAGCTGGATTTTAACGAGCAACTGACAAACAGACAGAAGTTTGTAGGCCTGTAAGTCCGTTCCTAAGAGAGAGATTAAGTATAACCCATTCTAGTAGCGCTATCTATTGATGGCTGCATCAGTTAGAAAGGAACATTCCCGCGTCAATCGTGCGTTCGAATTATGCTTTTGTAGATGAAGGTGGTCTTGAATAATTAAAAAGTGATTTGAAAGATTTCATTTTCAACCTGATTAATCCGCTGACATTGACATTGATTGGGTGGGTAAAGTACTAAAAACACAATGACAGCAAGCACTTGTGATGTGCGTCACGCACTTAAATGTTAAATTAGGATTTGATTCTATGTGTTTTTATGCAGTCCAACGTACAGCTTGCATGGCATTGCATGGCATGTAGTAGAAATCATAAGGAAAAAATATTTTGGATGATCCACGATGCACGATGCCTTCATTGCATTCAGCTCCTAGCTGAGTGAAAGGAAATTCAGGAATAATAAGAGAGACAATTGCTTAGAGGCTGAAAATTGATAATTCGAACGCTCCAATTAAGCACAGCTTGAATGTATTTTCAAGCCTGATAAATGGTGGACGTCCCATCCTCTAAGTAAAGACAGCGTGCAAGTACAACTGCATGACCTGCGGTAAACACTCTCCGCGCATATCAACATAAATAACTTTTTTTACGGGACGATTGACGACAGGTTATAGAATACAGCTTAAGAGGATTTGAAAAAAGGGATGAAGTGGAGGAATCTGTTGCAAAAGCTTGCCTGGATTCCTTTAGTGCGGTGGCATTTTAGGAAAATTACTAACCTCGAGCTATTCGCAGGTAGCATAACAATCACGGGAAACATGTACTTTGAGTAACGGAAAGGCAGAACAACAAAGTTACAGAAGGAAACACTCCAGCATCAACTATATTCTCCGAACACTGCACCCTTCGATTAGAGTACAAAGTTGCTTCAACTTTGAGTAGAATAGTTTGAGTGGCAGAAATTTGTATTTCGGAAAAGCTGTCGAAAACCACTTGATAAACAAGCTATTACTTGATTAAGAGGCGTTAATAGAGAGCAATAAAGATTACATCAGATTAAGTAATGAAACTTCATGACATATCAACCATGTATTTTTAGGTTACACTGGCTTTGAGGACGCTCCTAAAATAATGGAAAAGCCTAAATTTCATGTCGAGCCTTATTAAAAGACAACCGTTAATTGTGAAAGAATGATCGGAATCGCATGAATGTTTGCCACATTTCGGTTGAAGATTGCTGCTATCAAAAAGTCATACCAACGGCCATTCTATATTTATATGTAAGCCTGCGGACTTATTGAATGATGTGTTATTCTTTAATTTTGCGCTTCTTAAAGTTTAAGTTAAATTTTGAAACGGGCACGAACTTATCCATTGACTTCATATGTAAAGCTAATGCTGACGAAAGCAACTGTGTTCTTTACATAGCAAGTAAAACTGGGTAAAGCTCGCCCGTGTATAGGGGCAAACAGGATGACGGTATGTATCGAGCGGGCCAACTTTATTCTAAACGATTCTATTTTTTGTTTACCTGTAATGGGGAGCGAAAGTCTCCACGAAAGATAGCAGGCAATGCCTTTCAAATGTAATCCTGTTCTCGTAAATCGCTGAGAAAAAGAATAAAACAAATTTTAAAGATTTTTTTTTTTATTTTTTATTTTAATCTATTAATAAAGTTTATTTGCATTATTTATCGTTTAAAAGTTAAATAAAGAATCAAAATGTATTAAGTATTATGTATATATATACTTTTTTTATGTAAGAGAACAGAATTTAAATGAAAAAACCTTATAATTACGCGTTCAAAGTTAAAATGATCTTAATATTCGCCAAATAAATATAAAATTATTGCCTGAAATATTAGATGAAATTTTTATTTAAAATACGTAATAAATTGCTTTTTATAAGATTTACAAACATTTTTTTTTTTTTTTTTTTTGCCATATACGTATATATATATATTTTTTTTTTCATATATTTTCATTTCTCGGAAACCAAACTAATATTTTTGATCATTTTCATAGATATTTATCGCATATATTTAAATATATTAAATATATAAAAACTTTATTCATTAGTAATAATTAAAAAATACGCGGAAATGTAAACATCTGCAAGTGAAAAGTAATACTTTTTATATATATATACATATATATATATATATATAATAGTATAGTAGTATAGTAGTATAATATATAGAGGAGTAAATTTGTCGTACAATACCACGAAGATGATTAAACTTAAAGAAAACTTTGTCGGCTTCTCATGATGATGATGATGATGATGATGATGATGATGATGATGTCTTTAATATTTTATGTCCCATTGTTATTTGTTAATTATGGATGTATGGCTCTGCAAGGATACATATAAAAATGTAACAGTTTATAAACTGCTCCGTTTTATTATTTTTTCTTGTTTTCTTTAATTAGATAAAATGCGCCTGCGCATCACATATGGGAGATGAAGCGGAATATTAAGTACATTTTGTAAATACAGTTCATCCAATAATTACTCTTGCTTTTGAATACCGATCAAGTGTACTCGAAGAAGTGCAATCTGATTTAAAATGCATTCCGTTTGAAGAATACTGTGTTTCTTGTATGCTGTCTACCATTTATGTTCAGCCATAGAACATCCATAATGTACAGGATCAAAATGCTAATTAAGCCAACGGTATTACAATCACCTCGTACCACCGTCAACACTACCACCTCCACCACCACCACAACCGCCACCTCCCCCACTACTACCATCACTTGCTCCGTGCTCGCTCTTCACTATTGTAATATAAGTTGTTTAACAACTAGCATATGTTTCATTCTTGTATACCCTGCTTTTTACAAAGGCCAGATAAACCACATAAACCGTATAATTGTAGAACACAATGACGTGTGGCGTTAGGTTCTCCTCAAAAATATATAAGTTTCTTAACAACTTTGTAAATGTTTAATAACTTTTTATAAACTATTATTAGGCAAATTTTTTTTTTTTTTTTTTTTTTTTTTTTTTTGTTTAAAATATATATTAAAGTGCTTTATGTTCTTAGTGCTTGATGGTGATGGTGGCTGTAATATATAATACTTTCAATAATTAGTGCAAATTCCTTATAAAAAGACAGTGTCTCTTGCAGTTTTTTCGTTTAGGTATTTAGTGCAAGTGTTCATGTAAGTAGAGTAAGCGAAGATTCTAGAAGATAGAGGAGAGTGCGCGGTGAAGTGCTCTGTTTATCGCCAGACACATTGACTACATCTAAAAGAAGTAAAGAAAGATCATTGTTTTCATGTGTAAAATAAATATTGATTTCTTTCAATACAAAGAAATTTACTTTTATTTTTTTTATTTACAGATCAAGAGCGAAATGAAAAAAAAAAGGTGATCGGTAAAGCTCCGCTTGTCACTGCTCATATAAAACGAAAAAGAATAATCTAAGCTATTATAACCTTAGCTTTTGACTCAATAAAAATAAAGAATATATTTAAGTGTAAAGTGCAACTACAAAGAAAAATTTTATGCTCATAACGCATCATATTTCTAGCTTTTAGTTTTTCGAGTAGAGGTGTACCTCTGTACTGCACCTACTCCTCTGAAGAGAACAAATCCAATGTAGATTAGATTCTCTTTAAAGAGGACCTTATTTCGATTGCTATGTATTTGCGTAATCAAGTTGAGGCATTATAAGTATACTACTAAGACGTAGAAACTTCTTTCCCCTGACCTTTCTTTTAAATGGATTATCTTCTTATAATTGTTCTCTTTTGAAGCCAAGACCGTACGTAAATGTACAATGATATTAAAGAGTATATACTAGATTTGTCAGTACCTATCCATTAACCAAAACTAGCTTCAATTTGAAACAAAGTGAAATTTTTTAGATTTCATTTATATGTAAATTCTTTTAAAACGCATTATATTATTACAAGTGCTCCACGTTGAAGCCGTGATCTTGTATATAAACGTTCGCAAGAGTTAAGACTGGACCGAGATTTTCGCGAGAGTTAAGACTGGACCGAGATTTTCCCATTTTATCTGAATCACTCAAAATGGACGTCAAAGGAATCACAAGTTAGTAGATATGTGCTGATACTGATTGGCATAGAAATCTTAGCGAATTTGACAGCAATGGATTGAAAAAACTAGGAAGAAGGGTTCTTTGAAACTGTATATGTTCACACTGCCAAGGAAATAAGGCAAAGCCAACCGCAACTCAATAATTTCGCTGAATGCTTTTAAATATATTTAGAACGAGGCCAGAGTCAGATAGTTCTCCATTACTTCTCCTTAGAATGTACACATTATTTATTAAACTGAGTCGGGGAAATGTTTATAATCCTGCCCGCCTGTTTTGGTTTAAGACCTGAGATCACAGATGTAGAACCAGATTAAAACACAACTATATGAAAGTTAGTCTTAGTCCTCTATTCAAACTGCCTTGACGTTAAAAACTAAACTGCTTTAAAAAAATGACAAAACTTCCGCATCAACTGTCCGTATTACAAATCTATCCGCCGCGTTTTCGCTTTTCTCTTATATTCCCGTTTTTATCTTAAAAATAAAATAAATAATTATCGAAGAAGTACTATGAAGAAAGACATCCCAAAAACAAGTGAAAATGTTGTAGTCGGACAAGACACTACATCATTTTGCAGTTATAATATCAAATATTGATTTATAAGGAACGTGTACGCAAAAATGATTCGATTCAATCGATTTTCAGCGGGGTACGTTCCAAACATGTCAATGTACCAAAATTCGCCAAAATATCTCAAAAGCTGCGACGCGTAGATTCAAAACAAAAATAGACTGCAGCCGCCCCTTGTTTTAGCTCTCCTTTTCCCCAGTGATCACATAAAAAAAAACATAAGGCACCAAAATACATAAGCAGATATCAGGCAGACAGACAGTTTAAATTGTTTCAGAAACGATTCTATATCGATTTAGAAGGTGAGAAGCTAAAGGTTAAAGGTAAGGCATAATTATATCCATCAAAAGAACAAAACGTCCAGGGGTAGATACGACCTTCGTCATATAATTGTGAAGATATTCAAAAGACGTAGTAGGGGTAAGAAGTTCTAGAGTCACAAATTTACACAACTTTCACTTTCCAGCACCTGCACTAACATACTCTTTATGTAGAGTAACAAAAATGTCGCTTTGCTTCATGGCATTTTTCTTCTTCACTGATCGTAGTTTCCTTCGGTAGAAAGAGGGTTTACACGACAGATCCATTATTCTTTTCATAATAGCGCACAAATTCCCGGACTATCTATAAAGGTGAGCAGCATTTGCACTCAAATAATTTTCTATCCATTTATTTTTATTTTTTAAGTAACGATTTGTTCATTTAATTAATTTGCTAACTTTTATCGCAGAGTAGAGCCGCCAAGACCGATTTTGTACGAAGCTTAAGTGTATGAACCGCAATTAAGTATCAGGGAGGACTTTTCAATTATTGCTTCTAAATCTCTATAGCGCCCCAAATTCCTTACTTTCTTTTTCTTTTTCCCTTCTTTAAAGCGCCCATTGCTTTTCTCGCCGAGAAACCGAGGATAATCTATTAATAAGCAATTTAGAACTAACCTTACGTGACCGATACTAGAATTTATTACTCTTTCTTTCTTTTTTCCATATGACATACACTTTGTAATGTTTTTGATTCGGAAGAAGAGAGAATTTCGGGACGTAAGGCCCGGAAATTTCGCAAACACAGTAAACTAAATGAATGGATTAACCTTAACCAACACTATTTACCTCACATCAACCCCTATAGTTTTTAAAAATATGAAATGTTTTTCTTCCTTTCACATACTAAATATTTCATATTACGGATATTTCTTTCTTTTTTTTATTGGAACTGCTTTTTGCACACTTTTTGCAAATTGACTAAGGAAGGAAGTGCTTGATAAAACAAAAAACCATGAGAAGTGGAAAGAACTATGGGAGACTATAAATATTTAAATACCTCCGCGATCGGTTTGAAGTCTATTCATGAAACGCGCACGCCTTCAAAAATATTATGTGTCACTTATATCGGTCATAAAAGTGAACCGCTGCCGGTTTTTCTAAGAGATAGTGTGTGTAAGCATATGTTTAAGTACTGCCTTTAACCTTCACACACCAATATTAATATGATCGTGCGATCACGAACAAAGGGAATGGAATGACTTCGGAACAAACAAAGCATAGGCCCTGGAAATATTAACGAAGACGCCAAAGTTGAATATTCTTAGCCAGATATGCGGAGCTGCTCCAATCCAACGGCAATCGTTGAGGCATCCTACCAGCACCCACGGATAAAACTAAACGGATCATTCACTATACGAGAAGACATAAGAACAGCGATTATTCAGCGATCTTACATTGAAAAACTTCCCCACAAAATGTTTGCAGCATTGGAACGGAATATGCTAGCATTACCACGATGTTGGCCAGACATTCCTCCTTATTTTAACAGCTTATGCTTCCACTGAGAACTTAACGTTTATTGTAGCCGCGTCTCCATTCTTTGGATCACGCCAATAAAATAGGTTCTTTGCGACCGTGTATAGCAATGTATCTTACGTATCTTACGGCTCCGAATTCATATTCTTTTAGCAGGAAAGGAATATGGCGCAGCGACCAGTGGTCAAACTACTTTAATCCAAGAACTTATTTCTTTCAAAGGTTAATAAAAAAACAATCATATCTTTCTCTTAAAATGACCGGTTTTTTGTTTTAAAAAACAAGGCTCGACTTATTTTTACACTTAATGCGGACGCACGAAGGGCTTAGCAGCCAAATTCTTCGAAAAGCAATTGTATGAAAAAGTCTGGTCTTTGTATTTTTCCTTTCTTTCGTGATCGACTCAACCGTATTCGGTTTTTACCTGCTTGACTTGACTTAAAGACATCCTTTTTTAATAATTTCTTAAACAAACACCGAAGCCAAACTCAAAGCCAAATCGGAAATTTCTAATCTGAACACAAAACATACACTAATTGAGGCCGTCAATGTGATGCTCTATATCACTTGGTGCTTGCTAAGGTAAGCTTAACTATTAAAAGTTGTTTTGATTGCAACCTCTGAGGTTGTCTTGTATTATGACAAATTTTGACTTTCGAAGAAAATGCGACCGCGCGTACTAAACTTACTTAATATCTGAATGCTGATGCTTGCCATTTTTAAGATTTTTGTAAAATTCTTTTTCTTTTGTTTTGTGAAAACAGACGGAGTGGCAAAGCAAAAAGCCTTTTTTTAATAACTTTTTTTTTTTTGCTTTTTTTTTGTGTTTTCAATCGATTACACTTAAAGTACTTGACACGGAAAGTTACATTTGCGATCACCTTTTTTTTTTTTTTGAAAATTTTCAAAATTAACAAAAAAAATAATTATAATTAAAAGCACAAGAAATATATGCAAAATAGTTAATGACTCATAACTTACCTGTGCTGTCTTAGATTATCGCGCTGTTTAAAATATTTACCGCAAACTTCACACGAATATGTGATTTCTGGCGATTTATGGGTGCGTTCGTGTATCATTAGATTGTAGGGTTTAGTGAAACGCCGCTGGCAATACTTGCAAATGAACTCACACTTGGGACGCATCTTGCGACGATAGTCAGACCGGCAGTCATCATTTTCAATTCTCATTACAGCGAACATTGTGACAAATTGAGTTTTTTTCTTTTTTTTTTTTTTTTTTTAGATTTCACGCGAATACACACACGATTACAATGCAATACAACAGAACCTTACACTGTATACACTACAGTTAGTTACTCAAATAGTACACACTCGGCGGCGCAGTTACTCGCTCTTCTCGCACAGAGCAATAGATTAAAAAAGAATTACGCTCTCTTCGCTGCTTAAGTATAAGTAATATGCGGCGAGCGGATAAACTTTAATACTGCGTGCGTGTGTATATTTCCGTTGATTTGTTTATTTTTCCTCTTGTCTTGTTCTTTACATGCATATACACATTTTCATATATATTTATATATATATATATATATATATATATGTATATGCGTATATATATAGGTGACCGGCCGGGGGAGTAAGGCTTTAATCAGTTTTATTTAGTTATTTGATATCACTTTATGTACTTTTCAGTTTTTTATTGTCGTTATTATTATTGTTGGCGCTGTCGTTATTATTATTATTGTTGTTGCTGTTGTTATTATTATTGTTTTCGTTGTACGTATAAATGTAATGCGCGTTTGTGTTTCTGTTGCTTTTGTTTCTTTTTTTTTTTCTTTCTTTCTTTCTTTCTTTCTTTCTTTTTCAGCTTATGCTGTCGGTAAATTTCCTCTTTTTTTTTCTTTTTGTTTTGTTTTTTTTTCGCTCTCTTAAATAGAAAACTGATTGGCTAGTAAAGCTGGTCGGTCGGATTGTAATAATAAAAATTAGAAAAAAAATGAATAATTCAAGCTGTTATTGCTAGTTGTCTTCCCAAAGATAAGAGCTGTACAGCTGCTGACAGACTGACGTGTTACTTTCAAATGGTGATTTAGACGCCTTTTAATGTTGTCGTTTTTATTTTTTTATAACTTTCTACGGTAACTGCTATTGCTATTGCTGTTGTCGTTGTTTTTGTTTTTATTGTTGAAGTTTCTCAAAACAGATATGGTCGGCGTAATAATAATAAAAAAGTAATAACAACGCTATTGGTTACGTGGGCGTGTATGAGATGCTATTTGTAGTCAGTTGATTGGCGAACTTCTTGCTCGTCAGTAAATCAAAATCTGCAAATAATAATGTGAATAAAATATTA
Organism: Glossina pallidipes; assembly: GCA_000688715.1. Taxonomy (NCBI): domain Eukaryota; kingdom Metazoa; phylum Arthropoda; class Insecta; order Diptera; family Glossinidae; genus Glossina; species Glossina pallidipes. The sequence continues at coordinate 128,782 of KK500075.1, forward strand.
AAAATCATTGTGGGTTTTGTGTTGCGCACTTTCTTAAATGAGACGAGATTTCCGAAATTTTAAAAGATATTTTTCTTCATTGCCTCATATGACGTAGATTTTACATTAAATCCTCTTCTATGTACATATCTTATTAACTGACTACTGTCAGCTAAAAAAATGTTCGTTATTGTCTAGAGCTTGCAATATATTGAACATAACAAGCCCTAATAAGAAAAAACAAGAACACAAGTTGAAGTAAACCTCCGCTGTCTTTCACCTCAAATGTCAATAAACGAATTGCGACCGTTTTCTCCCCAAACTTGGAATATTCGAGAAATATCCAATCGATATCTAATAAAGGATCGATGTTGATATACAAAATATATTTCAATTTTCTCCTTTTTTTATATTCGAGATTTGGCCTTTCGTTTTTTCTAGATCCTCAGTCAATCTATAAACAAATTTCTTCCTTTGTTTCATGTCCGTCACCCGAGGGATGCTTTATGTTACATTTTCCCCTTCGTTTATGGTACGCGAACTCTTTGGAGAGCCTACAAATACATTCTTGTGCGTTAGATAGCCATTAGATTTGTTTACATCCATCCCTCTGTCTGTTCAGTGAGCCTGAGTGGTGTATGCCCTATCGATAAATGTCATGCCGTTAGATTTCCTCCTTTCCTATCTGGAAAACTTCGCATTGTTTACTGCCCTTTACATTCTTTATGGACGAAAAAGCGTTTCGCGGTCTTCTTTGCAAATTCGTTTCCTGACAACAACTCCTGACTTATCTTGCTTGGACTAGGACGGGGCATTACTTCCCTGTATACATGGTTGACTTCTAATCAATTGCCTGAGAAAGTCAAAGATTGGTGCTTGGAGTAAACCTTTTAATAAAACTTATTCAGAACGGCGTTTTGCCATCATCCTTGCTCAGAGAAAGTCTGATATCTAGGATATCTATTTCCTTCCCCTTTGATTACCTCAATGCAGGAGTAATGTTAAACGCTGTTTTTCTTTGCGGATTTTATGCCAACATTTTAGCGATTTTTACTATTTATTCTCAGGAGAGTATTGAAGTCGTTGTGTGAAATCGTTTATGAGGCTGCCAGTTAAAATAGTTTCATGCGTCTTAGGACGCATCTGTGCATTACAGTTGCAAATGATTGGGTAATACTTTTTGCCTCTGTGTTGTGTGCTTGTACACGCGTTCATACACATTTTTTCCTGGCATTTTTAAATGGCTGTCGTAAATGAATGCGCTTTGAATTGACTATTTACTAACTATCTACTAAATTAGTTGTCCGTTGCATACTATTGGTTCTTATTGATTCTTGGACAAACTTTATTATTAACGCGTAATTGAGAGTTGATGCTCTATAGTTTCTGTCGAGTCTATTATTGATAAATTATCGATATTGAACCCCGCGCTTCATAATCCTCTCTCCATCTTATAGTATATAATGATTCATACAAAGTTTTCTATAATTTAATGAAAATCATAAATAAATCATAAAATAGTAACATGCCAGGGTATGTTAAATATTCATTATACAAATCTTAGGGTTTAATTCTAGAATTGACTAGAAAACGCCACTCATAGTTAATTTGGTATTCTAGAGCGTAGACTTCAGCTGTGAATGATACAAAAATTAATTCCACTGCCATGATGACAGAAATGGTATTCTCAGCAGTGGATTCTGATGGTTGTTGGGCAAAATTCTCTTTTATCTCTCCAGGTGCAAAACTTCATGTCTTGCTTTTTTTAAAAGGCAAGTAGTCGAAAAGGGGGTTCAACTCGAACGATTTTCAGTAGCCTTCGGCCTTGGGTCAAAATCCGGCAAAGTACTAAATTAAATCAAAATTTCTTAAAAATTGCAGCATGCAAATAGAACCCAAAAAAAACAAAACGGAGTGACAGACAGGCAAGCTTCAGTGTAATAAAAAACTGGTCTACTGTAACTTTTTTTGAGTATTGCATACGTCCGCATAAACTTGATATACGCTTGTACCTCAAGTGGTGTAGGATACAAAAATAAATAAACATAAGTTTTGGAAATAATTTATCAAGGCCAGACATGACCTTTCCGAGTCCATCAGTTCAAGCGTGAGCGTTTAATGTTATCCCAGATGACAAAAGGAAACAGGGAACAGTTATCACTATCACTTTAACACGAAACGTGCTTTGCATGTAATAAGAGGTTGTTTCAATCACAATGATCTTGAAATCCGTCAAGAGATTTTGTATATTGGAATGGAAATATAAGACACCGTATGTATGTAAGACATCAACAAATTGAATCTCGAATTTGATTTATTAGTTGTTTCACAAAATGCTTGAACTTTGGAAGCAAATCTAAGAGAAAATCAAGAAAAGACCGATTTCTGCGCACAAGGGGAAATATTAAGAATCAGTTTTCTTCGTAACGTACAAGCATGAAATTCAATAGTCTTTGAAAATTTAAAAAGTTTCTTGTTGTGAGGAACGTTTACCTAAACGTCTACGAATATATGAATATGTAGCTCAGCTCTTCTTATGTTTTTTTAAATGAATAATTTTTACGTTTTTTTAATATTTATTTTCTAATGTTTTTCAATATTTTTCTCTTTTTATTTATTAATTCTTATTATTATTCTTTTCCCCATTTATTTTCATAATATAAAAAAGTTTTATTTGAAATTTTCCTAATTTTACTAATTATGGCGTAGATTAAATAAATAAATTTTGTGTCAATTTTTTTTCGGTTTTTTTAATTATTACCCCGTTTAGCAGTCATTTGCTTTTATTCATAAAATTAAAATAATTGTTTTAAAGTTTTTTATTATTATTATTTCATTATCCATTTGAATATATTTTTATTTTATTTTTTTTTCATAAATTAAAACGAAAAATTTTATATTAAATTTTAACTTTTTATAGCCTGGCGTTGGCCACTGTGGTCTAAATGAATTCTGAGAAAAGCTCGAAACAATTTCAGCCAAGAATGCGTGCTGTGAGGCTTAATCATCGCTTGGTTTTATCATTTTTTGTTTTTCTGTTCCGTTTAAAACAAACAAAAGCACAAATAAATATTAAAAAGAAAAGAAATCACAGTAACCAGCACACGCAGAAGCCTAAATTTCAACAGTTTAAGAAGCCTACAATTATGAGCTTGTATTGTATTAAGGAATATATCAGTGACAGGAAAGAGCGACAAATACCAGCAGCACCCAGACGTTTATAATCCCTTTGCAGACACATTTGAATGCAAAAGCATGTGGCGGCTACATATGCTTCGCTAAGTAAATGAGGCAAATAAAAATGTTTGTCCTGCTGGCGCTTGCCTTTAAATATTAATGTCTGTCTCTCTATACGGTTATATGAATATTCTGCCTTCTGTGAAAATAACAGTGTTTCAATATAATATTAAAAAAAACATATATATATTTATAACAATTTATGACATTCATAACAGCTTGTTAAGCAAATCCATATAAAAATAAAACATAATGTAAAAAAAAAAAACAAAAAAATATATATAAATTGAACAACACTCCACCTAAGCTAAGAAGTGATATAACAAACATTTTATATGAAAATTATGAAAAAAGAAATGAATATAAACTTTTTAACTCTTAGCAACTGTTTTCGGTTAAGCTCGAGTTAAGCTTAGAGTGAGTGCCTTTTGGCTAAGCTAAGCAGGCTCGAAAAGCCGTTGATTGTCAACCACACGTTGAGGAAGTAGGTAACCTTTGTTTTTTATGCGCTTTACACCGCTGGATACTTAGAGAAGTATATCTTACGTCTGTTCTTTTCGTCTTCCTTTATGTATTTTGCATTTTTTTTTCTTTCCCCATTGGTTGGGTGTCATTGTTTTTAAATAAAATCAAAAAATGTACACACATAAGACATATACACATATATATAAGATATATATATATATATATATATATATATATATATGTATTATATATTAAGAGTAATGGAGCGAGAGCGCGCGCGTGTGTTAAAGCAAACCAGTGACAATAGCAGCAACAACGGCAATTTGATATGACAGTGAACTTGACGCTTTTACATACATTTAGTTATGGCACAGCTGGACTCCTATTTGGCCTCAGTTAACTCAGATTTGAACGAAAAATCGAAAAATTGAGAACATTTTCAATAGGAGCAACTGACTGAATAATACTGACTTTGTTATGGTGCCACAGCGGGTAATGTCTTCTTTTTTTATTTTATTTCTTTTTTTTTTTTTTTGTTTTGTTTATTTATATATATATTTACATACTATTTTTTTTTTGTTAATAATGCAAAAAATCCGAAACGCTAAATGGTTGGGAGCAGCTCCCACAATATAGCAAGAAACTGATGTCGCCAAAGACACTTTGACTTCATTGCTCGGGCATTGTTTTTGGGGAATTTTATGGCCTACCAAACAGAACAAAGTGAATAAGAACAAAAAAAAAAAGTATGTTCTCTATACTAACACTCCGAGTGAACCCCATGTACGTATACATCTGTGCGAAGAAGAGGAGACAGGCCTTCATCTCCATTATAAAAATTCGATAAAAAATATAAAATATTTATTTGCTTTGTTTCCACATCACACAAAAAAAAAGCAAAACATTTAATATTCTATAAGAAATTCTTGACCATTCATTAGTTCAGTTAAGCATACAAAGTGGCGTCACATGGTCATTTTGTCGCCGTTAATCATACGGTTGTTATACAAAATTATACAATGTGAACTCAAATGTGAATTCAATAGGCGCCCTTAACGAATTTCAAATAGTTTATATCAATTTAAGGGGTGTTGCCTAACACATACATACATTCATATCTTTAATAAAAGAAATAAAAAAATAAAAAACTTAGCGACTGCTGCTCCTTCTTATTACTCTTAAAGTAAAATTTTTATTTTTTATTTTTTTTTTTTATGAAGAATTGAATCGTTAATAAATTCAGAGGAAAAACAGTTCTTTAATGATCGTCAATAAACAATATGTGAACTCTTTAAGCTATAAAAACTAAAGGTGGTCAACAAATGTACATTAGTTGAAGCAACTAGCAGCTCTTGCTGTCATCTACCAAATCTACAGTCTTTTCATACAGAAAAAAAAGTTAATAAGTATTTACATAAAAACAAAGGCAAATAGCTGCCTTTACAGCTGTAACGAAAATCTTCTACGGTTACTTAATAATAATCAATAAATGTGAATGCAAGTCTTCTTGTTCTAGACTTATTGTCTTGACTTCAATTTATATTCCCTCTGGTTGGCCGGATTGAGCTGATGAAAACATTTGGCCAACTGGATGTCTGTAAATGAAATCATTTACAAAAAAAACTGTTGACATAGAAAATTCCTTTTTCCTAATGAAATCCTAATCCTCCAAGGAATCTTAAGCACGAGCTGGGAAGAATTTCGCTTTCTTTATCAAAATCTACGATTGGTCGTAAAGATCTTGCGTGACTTGACATCAAGAGGCCGTCGTCAGGGACGTCAAGTGTGGAGATTTAAATGACCACGTAGACTTCTTAATGCTTCTGCGAAGGAGAGTAGGAGTGCAAGGGTTGACAAAAATATTTCACCAGCATTACGTGTCTGTTTCTCAGTCAATACAATAGTTTTGCAACAAATACCGCCAAAAACTCGACAAAAGATTAGCTTTGCCGACATTAGAGCTCTTGAGCGCGGCATAACCTCCCTGACAAATTGTATTCCATACCAACATTTTTTTAGAAAGCTTCAATGGCTGTTAAAGGAAGTAAATCTGCATTTTCCCCAAAAACACCCATTGACCATTTTTATTTCTAATGGTCCTGGCTTTTCGAGACTGAATTCAAACCAATAACAATTTTTTTCCTACACACTTCTAAGACACTTATTATTTCCAGCAGCTTTATTCCGGCACCTGTTTTTCCATTCTGAAAGATAACTTCAGTTCATTATGAATGACGCTTGCTAGAAAAATTAAGTTTACGATTTCATCTATGCAAGTAACTGATAGAATATTGGGAAAAATATCACCGAGATCTGCTTTTAACAAAAAAAAGTAGCAAGCGATTAAAATTATTGAAAAGAAAAATGGAAGGGGGATATCCTGTTTGCCAACTTCTCTTTTAAATTTTTTCTTAAATTTTTTTCGATTTGCAATTTGTTGGTCTCTTTCGAACAGATACAGACAAATCCTAATACTTGCATATTTAAATTATCACGACACCCTAAAGTGCTTGCTTAACCGATTAGATGTTCCGGGAAAGCAAAGAAACATTATTGGCAATGCCTTGAAGAACAGAGAGATGGTTTCCCCTTAAGCCAGACCTTCTAAAAGATGTATTTTGTTCTGATTTCCTCGACATGTGATCAACACAAAATGTAACGTTAAAAGATAATGTGGTTTTATTCGTTATTGAGCACTCATTCGAGCGTTCATTTACCCAAGTTTATCTCGGAAATATCCGCCGCCCTCCTTTACTGGTACCTATATCCCTATTATCCAGCGAATGTAAAAAAAAGAAAGCGATCATCAACCGCTTACCGGGACCGAATAGGTCCACATAGAATTCGATTAAGAGATCAAAGATCAAAGTAGACCTTAAGAAGAGTAAGCAAGCGCTTTTTGGACAATTTAAAAAAAGGTAACCTCTGATTTGAAGAATCTTTGCCACTCTCTCTTAATAGTTTATCTGACCTCTCAATGATTTGAATAGAATAGAAGAAAAAATATCATTATGATTTGAGGATAGCACCTTCGAGACCCATGACGAACTTATGAACAAAAATTATAACTAGAAAGTAGCAGCAAAAGTGTAGACACTCAACAAATTTACAATTAACGTTGAAGGGTTTAGATTAAACAATACGAAGATACTTGGGGAATGAAACTTAAATACCTCCTCTCTTCAAGCAACTACGAAGATATATATAACCCTTTGTGATAATCAGAAGTTCATCTCTTGACCGGTCCATGACTATTTCTTGCCTATCTTGCCCTCCCTCTCTAGTTATTAAGGAGTCGTTGCTCCAATTAAATGGCAAAGTTTGTGAAGACATCAGTTGCAACTATTTCATGTTCATGTAAGAATCGCGAGGGAGGTAAGAATTGCCACTACTAAATAACAGTTCGTGGGTTCACATCTCAAGGCCGGTAGAGTTTACTTTGATCGTAGCCATAATCCATGTTCGGCTGGTGAAGGTGTAACCGATTGAATGGACATCTAAAAGGCTGCGGCCCCAACCTGCCTATATCTCCTTCACCGTATTACACGAGTAGGACGGATCCCCTAAGTGCTTTAAAAACACAAAAAAGGAACAAATCGCATTTTCAACATACAACTCTACAAATAGTTTCCGTCTTTCTTGACAATTGAAAGTTAGACCAACAAATAGATGAAACTACACAAATGAACGAAGCATTAAATTTTTATAAAGAAAGGATTCTTTCTACTAATTCTCGATTCCCACAAGTTAATTATTTCGCGACTTCTGCGACGTAGCGCATCATTCCGTTGAATTTGTATACCAAAGGCATGCAGTTCTTTCTGCTTAGCTACTACGGAATCTTACCTCTGTATGGAGGTATTCTGCAGAACGTACACTTAGCATAGACATAGATTGTAAAATGAAACTTTATCGTCTTGACGGATTCCGCTGACCAGTGTATCCAATAGGAACCAGAGGGGTGTCGTGCAAGATAACCGAACAACTGAATATAAGAATTATAGAAATATAGACAGTCGCGATCGTTCCCACGGATAATCGCTGACTAAGACAAAATTCTAAGCATAATAAGAAGTAGCAAATAAAATAGCATGCAACGAACAATTGAATCAATAAATATCATTCAAATACGGGATGAGTGCTATGTCTTACGAATTCCCAAATGCTAATGTTTTAATATCATGCAGACTTTGGCGAGAATTGTATTTTTTTTATTCTGTCCATGATATAAATCACAACTTTTTTAGCCTCAGAGATACCCTGTTTTTAGAAAAGGTACACAATCGACAGATTCATATCACGGCCAATACTTTCGTACAAAACTTCAATGTAAACTCCGTTCCGCGCATTACATTACGTACATTGGCTTATGAAATACGTACAATTTTTATACTCAATATGGACAGTATTTCTATTACATTTGCCAAATATTTATCGCTCTTAATAGCTATGAATAAAGTAATCGAATAACGCATATCTAGCCATATATTAAAATAACGATAAAATTTCAAAGTTTGTCCAGAAGGTCGAATGAATTTCCACAATTTTTTCTGTCGATTAGTCATCGTATTTTTCCCGAAAAATTAATTATATTTTTTCTTTGCTTTAAATAATTTTTTCAAATTTCTAAAGCTTTCAGTTTATAGGATTAAGTAGAACCTTAGTTTTTTTTCCTATTAAAAATTTCTATCTTAAGTGCAACTATTAATAAAATGGGATTAAAGATTTATCCACAATCACAAAAAGATTGTATATATACTTATATGGTAAAGTGTTACCACACTGCATTAAAAGAGATATCGATCATACGATGTACGGTGTAGTACAAGATAGTTATATGAAATCAACCGCTGTTCGCTTAATTTTCTAATCAACTATTAAGCGCACCTGTGCAGTCAATAGATACGAATAGCGCCAAATAAGTCTACCGTGAGCATGCTGCATGATTCCTTCTCAGGCAGCGGTGGTCGAAGGCAGGTACGCATAGCACCCAACGATGGGTGGGGCAGAATTACGTGAAAGTTATCTATCTATGCTTCAATCTCTGAGCAATCCCGAGCAATCCACAGAATGCAAAAGCTTATAGAGGCGACAATTGCCATAGACAAGAAACATCTTCTTCATGGGCGACAAGCCTCTGCATGCAGAACTCATAGTGCGCCACCCTGCGGTACAAAGCAAGTCGCGTTGCCATTGTACATCCATTGATATTCACATTACTATAAGTGACGCTAAATTACAAACATTCAACACATTTAGGACCCTAAATATTACGTTAATATTGGACGGCGCATAACTGATAGTATACCAATATATACCATATATACCAATGTATAATACACTATAATATACAATATTTTTATGGCACGTAATACTCACGCAATTGAAGGTGAAGGTGGAAAGAAATTCTCATACATCACTTGCAAGGATTTTTAAAAAACTCATATTGTTTTATAGTTAGAATCACTGCTTTATATACTTTAAAGGGTACTATTGAGGATTGCAAAGAGAATGAATATTACGGATTTCCCGCTGATAACCAAAACAAAAAATAAATAAATAAATAAATAAAATAATACAAAGCAAAAAGACTTAAGGTAATGAAAATCGACTGAAATAAAATTTAATTTGTAAACACATTTTTAAAACGCAAAGCAAAGCCAAAGCAAACCCAACGAAAGCGATTAACTTTGAAATCTTATCTGAAGGATTTAAATTAAATCCGCTTATGTTCATTTTAGGAGTCCTGCCGTTAATGTTGCCACACAATGTGCCAAAACTAAAAATGCGTTACAATGCAAACAACGACGAACTGTTTGGACGGCCGACTGCCTGCAAGTGAGAATTGCATTAATAATACCGTGTTTAACACAGCGTTAATCGCATTAATCTTATGTTGAAAATAATTAGTGTTTTGTGTATAAACACGAATAATATACATAAATACACGCACACATACACATCGATACATGCAAAAATGCATAAATATAATTTGGTGTTGCAACCTTTATACTCTTTGTTCGTTTAACTGGGCATAAAACTAATGCAACTTGGAATAAGTGTCACTCTGCCCGGCATGCGGTCTTTTTGAGCGTCCAGAGTGAAATGGTCGAAAAGGAATAAAAGCAAAAAAGAGAAAATGAAACCAGCAGACCCTTAAGGTTTGCATAATATATGCAAAGGGTACAAAAAAAAGAAAAAGTGTTTATGCACGATCGTCACACTTTACAGGATCAAAAAATGTGCAAAAACCAAAAACAATGCTTAAACAGTTCGAAGCCCAGTGTATACAGTATAACTATAACTTAACTGCAAGTGTTAATACCGCGTGAAATTAGATTTATTTTTGCCAGTAACTCAAAGATAATTTAAAAAAAAAAAAAGCAAAACGAAAAGTCAAAATATCTTAAAAAAAAAAACAAAAAAATCCAAAAATTCATAATAATGCACTTGACGTTATTGCTTTTTGAGCTGATTAGGGCGTAAACTAATCAAATTAGTTTCCCAAGAATATTACAGAAAAAGGACACAGCATTTAGCAGTTTTTAGATTAAAAGCAAAACGCATACATATACATATACATATACATATATATATATATATAAAGAAATTGTAATCAAAAAATCAGTTCAATCTAAACGATTTGATATATTACCAAAGAAATCAGCAAACAAGCCTTTAGAAACCGCTATAGCTATACACCAGGATGACCTGTAACAATTTAATGCTTAGGTGCTTACACACATGTAACATGCATTGTTCAAAAAAAAAAAAAAGTGCCATATAGGCGTTAAGTATGTTTTTTTTTTTTGCCTTTTTAAAGAAAGAAATTTTAAAAATCATTTCTTTAACTCCTTTTTTCTCTACCTTTGTCTCTTTTTCTTTATAATCTATCAGAATTCCTAGAAAATTCCATTAAAAAACAATTAAATACAATTCAGTTTATTAAGTAAGACCACATGCTAGGTTCCCTTATGGTCTCCTCTATCATATTTTCTTTTCCCATCAAATGGACTCAACAATTCAACAATGCAATCAAAGAGAAATCGAAAAGGATACCGTCTTTAAGTCGAATTGAAAGTAAAGGACATTCTTGATTGCACATGCAGCCATGAAGAGGCGGTCAGTGGCTTCACAGTTTAAATGGATTTTTGTTAATGAAATAATGAAACATTTTATACTTCTTTTTGTTTTTAAGTGTTTTATATTTATTACCAAAACAGCAAATTCGAAAGATAGCTTAGCTTCTTCAAGAGTACATATAAATAAATGTATGGTGAGAAAAAAATAAAAATAAATAAATAAATTGATTGGATTTTGGGTGATTTGTGTGAGAATCTCAATTGTACAACAAACGTAAATTCATTTTTGAAGTATTGTTTTAATGAAAGCAATAAATTTTTCCATCATTTAATTTCAAGTAAACATAAGTAAATCGCTCTATCATTCGCTCTATCAATAAATCATTGCCACAACATTTTTCTACGCATTTGACTTCTGCTACGGGTATAAAGTTACCTTAACTTTGATTACAAATAACCCATGAGGCTTTTAATCACTAGAGAAGCTTTTTAACATCATTCTCAGAATTGAGTTTATAGCCAAGCCTGTAAGAGTAGCTTTAAGTAAAAATATAGAAATATAATACTTAAACAAATGAACAATAAATGAATAAACCAGTGCTTCTCTTGCAACCATTGCTGATTGGGTGAAAGTAAAATATTTTGAGCAATGAATTCACTAAAACAATGTTTTCCTTCCGTTAAAGAAAATATTCTGTTTTACGATTAAAACGAATCGTATTTTAATCCAATCTCAACATATACGTTAATGATTCAAAAAATATTCAAAAAAGCAAAATTACGTCCAAGCACTGCTAACGCCCTTACATCACTAATCCCACTTAAAGACTACGCATACTCCATTGAATGTGTATTTTATGTGTTAAATTTATTTAAGAACAATCCTTCCATTCATTTAACCGAATTTATTTCATTCTCTTAAGAACATTTAAAAAAGTTTGAGTAACATTTTTAAAGCACTTCAATAAGAATATTTTTTTTCTGATTACAACAAATTGACCCCTACGTTCAATATGTTAAACTTTCCAAAACAATTTAATCGTTTTAAGCATAATTCAATTATTGAAACTGTAAACTTCCTCCACACTCTTGCGCAAAGCAATTTATATAATGAACAACAGTAATTAATCTGTAAGATACTCGCAAGTCTTGTACGTACGTAGCTTACGTTAATAAAATAAAAAAAATGAATGAATTTTTTTAGACGGATTTGCCAAATATAGAATTTCAAGGTTTGATTGCTTTTCATTGGAACTACACTGACAAGAATTCCTATCTTCGTCCTCTGACTGCTTAACGATGAATGAGTCTTCAAATCGAACAAAAAATATAATTTTTAAATGAAAATATAAATCTTTTGTACTATTTCTCTGGCAACAACAATTCAAGGATCCCCGCCTGCCTTTCTCCTTTTCAAGTTACCTTTTTTAGATCATAAGCTTCTATATAATACACTAAAGGCAAATTATTGCGGTATTTCTAAAAGAAATTAATTAAAGTCCAATAAATTATTAAATTATATTTACATGGCAAAGAGCAACAGTGGAGAGAAATTTTTCATTTACCAGTGGGCACGTTAATGGTCACACAGGACTATATCAAAGGGCAAAAGTTTCATGAGGAACTGCACTTAAAATTTGAGAATGTTACTGTTTCGTCTTAATATTCTATTCAGTTTGTGTAACGCGCAGAGAAAACGTATAATGTCAATACAGACGCCTATCATTTTAAAATCCTTAGAGTTCACTTAAAATTAATGCCGGATGACATTTTTACGCATTTCACACATATCTACAAAACAACGCAATCTCTCATGTCTTTATATTTAAATTTATTTTCTTTTTATGAACGTGCCGTCGATAAATGGCTGCCCGATCATCGCCTATTCACATATAAGCAGCTGACTTTAAAATAAAAATATTAAAAAAAAAAAAAACAAACAAACAACAGAAAAGAAAACCATGTGTACACTGAAACCAATCAAAACGCGTAAAACTGGTGGCTTAACAAGAAAGAAAAACATGAATACAAAACACAAACAACAACAACGACAATTAAAAATAAAGTCAATGAGAACATTTACAAAGAGAAGAGAGTGGTTGCCAATACAACAACACTTTCACGTACGTGTGTACATTCCTTGAAGTGTGGCACTAATAATATGGCTACGGCTACTGTTTACGCGAAGCATTACAGTTTTTTGTTTTTTTTTTTTCCATGCATATATAGAAAAAAGCTTAGGAGTGAAAGGAAGAGCGCATATATCGATGGCATGCACTTAATATGAGGGTTTTAAGGAAACTATGAAACAAATTTGTTCGTACACACAGGACAACAACACTTACCAAGCAAGCAAACAAATATTGAAAAGGATGTTTTCTTCTCTCTTTTCAATTAACACTGAACTAAACTGTACAGAGCACTTTATTCGAATATTTTTGTTTTGATAAACTAAACTTTATATTGAATTTCACTCTACATTTTATTTGGCTAATTGCAATAGCAATAATAATAATGATGATGATGTTAACTTAACGGCTGCCTAAAAACAACTGACAAAAGCGTGACGTTAATAATTACTTTAGCGATTTTCAGGTGGAAGAAGAAAAATTAAGCCACTAACAGACAAACAGGTAGATGTGTAAATAAGATGCACTTAAGAATACATGTAAGTAAAGTACAAAGCAAAGTCAGCACAACGACTTAACCGCAAGCTGTGTGTTATAAATAACAATAAAACATCAACAAATGCAACCAAATTAAACTAAAAAAAAAAAAAAAGAGTAAAATAAATTACTCATCATCTGCATAGTACGCGAAATATCGTTAAAGCAGTTCGAGATCAATATGCAAATTTCTTTGAGAACAAGAATTTGTGTATGAAGAGCAAAAAGAAAATAAAGGCAAGAAAAACAATCCAATCAACACACGTTGAAGGCAACAAAGAGGGTGGTGCTTAAGACCAGTAGCCGAAGCCAAAGTGTTACGAAGTTTAAGATTTAAGTCGAGCATTACTTAACAAAACAACGATCGGCTAATAACGAGAGAGAGTCAGAACAAATATGCTGCGCTACACTGTAAGAATTTCTTGATGAAATTAATTCTTATCGAAAGTCCAGCACTTTGCGACATCAAACTTTATCTTAATGCTTTATAGTTAACGTTTTATAATTAAAAAGGTTTTTATAAGACTTACCTGTTATGCGGTTTGACTTTTTCAAACGTAATACGAGCAAGTTTTTAATGCTTTTTTAGTGATAAATGCAATTACTTTAAAGCAACACTGAAGCCCGTTATTAATATAAATCTATTAATTATTTTAATATAAAAATTTTTAATTAAATTTAAAAATTTTGCTGCAAAATGTTTATACGGAACATTTAAGCGTTTGCTTTCGGTTATGCGTGATATTGGCTGCGTGCTTGGTAACGAACTGAGCTGGTAAGCTTCTGAAGTTTGTAATAATGCTGGCTTTCCTTCTTTTTTACTTTTGGCGTTTTGTGGTTTAAGATGATAATAGTGCCTGGTATTGGATTCCTACTACAACAGCTTTTATATTATTAATAAAATATATTCCACTTCCGAACGCTTCCGTGCGCAACAGTCAACTGCAAAGTTACGATCGAAATTTCAACTTAACGGCTGCCCGTGTTGAGCGGCTTCTGCTTCTCCGTACAACGAACGAGCGAACGCGCAAATGAATGATCACAAAACGGGCTGTTACTGTTTTCAGTTACTGTTACTGTTTCTGTTTCGCGTCGTGTACTAAACACACATTCATATAACAACTTACTTGTCTTAACGTTTACAATTTTGTTGTTGTTGCTACTATTATTGTTTTTTTTTTTTTTTTTTTTTCGTTTTAGTCTTAATCGCGCTGATCACTTCTTTTGCGCCGTCGTTTTCTGATTACCTTTTGGATTTTGTTTTATTTTTCAATATTTTTGGTTTTTTTTTTTTTCGTACACCGTGACTTTGTTGTCTGCACTGCTCTGCACTATTCTATGCTATGGTTGGATTAAATAATAGGTCTCGCTTCACTTGCTTCATGCATTTGACTGTATATATGTAACTATATGAGCTGTGTTTAGCGTTAAGTCGTATCCGATACTCAAAAACAAAGCATACACAATATAAAAAAAAAAAAAAAAAACGAAAAAGGCAAAATATCTTTCACTACTACTACGGCGCGTTGCAGCTAGCCATCCTCTCACGGGTGTGTTTACATTCATGGTTTCAACTTCACAGCAAAGTGAAACGGAACGTTGACACCTTAACCATTGTTTGTCTTTTTCTCTCTATAAGCCTATGATACATATTTAGCTTCAAACTCAGCCTTCATTCATTATTCATTCAAGTTATTTAGTAGAGAGTTTTAGAGTTTTTAGTGCGTGTGTGTGCATACGTAATATAGAGAGATATTTTCCGACTCAATTTGAGTTGTATGTGATGTGAGACGTTTTTAGGCCTTTTTCGTAGAATAGAGCAGAGGAAAAAAAGCAAAAGAGGCGGCAACTTATGCCAAAATCTCGCTCTAAGGAGTGTTAGCAATTATGTCCAAATAAAAGGCTACCGTAAGAGAGGGCATATATATATATATATATGTATACATATGTGTGTAATTTTATATGTATGCGTGTGCGAATTTGTGCGCGCCCCAACTCAACATCTACATATTAATTAGATGATTCTTACCTTTAAAAATCGCACCAACACAAACAAAAAATTTCGAAATAAAATAAAAACAGTTACTATCACTCTAAGCCGTAAGAAGACTTCATTTTGTTTGTGCTTTAGCATGTGCCCTATGCCTTAATATTATCAAACTTAAATATGTGTGCGTTCTGTGTTTTTATGTGTATGGATTACTGTTCGTATATGTTCATTGGGGCAAGCTTCTCTTTCTCTTTCTTTTTTATTGGGCTACTGTTTTCGCTTGAATTTTAGGCAGCTACTGGTTCACCGTCAGACAAATACGAGTTTACTTGATTTGCTTGCCCTCATCAAGTTTATATCGGCAGACCATTTTTTGCATAGTAAGAAAAAAATAAATAAAAACACATAGCAACAAGAGAAGGAAAAGAAAGCCAAGGGATACATCTGAACTGATTGAGAGGCGTTACTCGACCCTTCACTAACCAATAGTAATCTGTCAGCCAAAGTATGTGTTTTTTTTTTTTTTTTAAGTTTCATCGCATGCAACTAAAAGCTAGAGCAGTACCGCAATCGCGTTTCCAAAATAGAAAAAACGTTATAAGTTAACTCTTTAATACTTGGACAGATTAGATTTCATTTCCAAAAAGTAACCATCAAATTATTTTATTAATTAGAAAAATTCTTTATAAACGCAAAAGCCCGCAACTCCTGTGCAAGAAAAATCCATGTTCTTCTAAATTAATTCATTTATAAATAATTTTTATTATTCTCCGTTAACCCGATGTATTGCGTGTATTCGGCATGCGAATGTCAGTGCGGGTATATTATGCGTAATAGCGTGGCAACAAAGAAATATCGAAAAAATTGCATATCGCCCTCGGTCTACCTCTCTCGCTCTCTCTCTCTCGCATTAAGTGTGTGTGTGTCCTTTTCTTTTACAAATAATTGATATAAATCAACCCGATTGGGAAAGAAAGACAAGACACTAATATTTCTTTCTTGCCACCCTAATAATTGGAGTTTAACTTAATGGAACCGAAAATATCAGAAAAAGCTCTTCTCTCCCTCTCCTTCTTCGTAGTCCGGACTCATCAATTTAATCGAGTGTGGCTTGGATTCCCTTTTACTTTGGCTTAGAAGATTTCCTTGGTGATGGTTATATAGATGGTTTTACTTGTCGCGAATAGAAACGTTATTGAAGAGGAGCTGCAATTAAGCTTGGAAACAGCATAGCAAAAAGATTCGCAAGTGAAAGGATCTTGTAAGGCTTACTGAGAAAAGCTGGTTTAGCCTCTTATTGGAAAGTCTTACCAAGAGTAATAGTGTTGCTCAATCAACCTTAAGTCGCTTTCAACTCGATTTGATTGATTAGCAAATCTCTTTCTCTTGTCAGCAGAAATAAAGTATTCAGACCGGAAAGTCTCAAATCGATCTGTGCCATGTAAGGCTACAGCTCACCTATAAAACAGGAATAAAACGAATGCCCATCGGCACTTCTTTACTTGTACGTGCGTGTATGTGTGGTTTCATTAATGAATTCCTCTAAAGGCTTGTCTGCAAACAGAAGAGCAAAAATTATTAAAAACTAAGACGACGATTAATTTTTCAAATACCAGACATCAGTGATGTTTTTATCACCACATTGTTCTTGCGACAATAGTGACGATGAGTTTCGCTCACACTCGGTCGCCACTTGCGATAGAGAGCACTCAATGGCTTTCTGACAATTTTTGAAATGCACGTGTTTTTCCATCTTCTCATGTTCGCCAAACTTCTTTTCTGGAAGTTTATCAAATATTTGTTTATAGTCCACATCACAGGGAAATGGAAATTTCCGCTTAACAACTGTGCTTTGTTGCAGAGGAGACGGGAAAGGGAATTTGCCCACAATTTCCAGTACCTCGCGTTGCTTAACGATGCCGTCCGCATTGAGTTTATACCATGGTAGCATTTTTAATCGCTCAAACCACACTTTCAAATTTGGCCAATAAGTTATGTTTATTGGTAACAGCAAATCTAAGGCACTTAAAGTAGTGACCGCGGAGAAATCCGCTATAGTTATCTAAAAGAAATAAGAAAACGATAATCATCTCACGCGCAACTTAATTAAGCGACAATGTCTTGCTTTGGAACTATAAAGTTATTAGAGAAGAAACTTAAGGACATTCGAATATTTGTCACGGATAGCAATTAATTATGCAATAAATCCTTGTTTAGTGACTAAAGGGTTGTTTAAGGACAAACATAAGGACATATGAGTTTAACGCACAGTTGGTGCGGATCGCGTCCATTTGATGTACATCAAATATACTACGATGGAGATTAAAATTCTCTCTCTTTCTACCTTTAAGATGACGACGGTTTCCTTGATTATCCCAACAACAGCCACATGAATGGACAGACGGACGCATATATCTTTCGGTGGGTTATGGAAAACTCTCAACATTCGCACGTTATTGCCAGAGAATCCATTTTAATATTCTGGTAACAGGTAATCCAACCTTATATCCCTAGCAGCAGATGCAACAGCATTTATGGAAGAAAGAAGTTCAAGCACAATGAGTCTCTTTTCGACACTTACACAATGACCAGCTAGGAAAGTACGATTAGCTAAGAAACTATTTAAGGCACTATAGCAATCAATGATTTTGCCCTTGTGATAGTCGACAGCAAAGTTCGGATATTTATGCAGTAGTATATCGGTCTACGGAAAGAAAAATAATGTCATGTATGATGAATATCGTAAACAAATTAATTTAATATTTATTTACCAATAAATGACTATGACATCGATGCAGGACACAGGCTTCAAAGAAGAGAAGATTGAAAATTTCCAAACGTCCTAAATAGTCTTTAGGCATCACCGGTGGACCATGTTTCGAAACATATTTATCACATAAATATATCATTATTGTATGGCCATCGTACAGAGTCACAGGACCGTCAATTAAAGTGGGCACAGTACGCGAAGGATTAATCTGCGTGCAAAGATTTAGGCTTGATTAATAGCCGCGCTAAGCATAATATCGTTGTAGCTTTGTCATTTACGTACCTTGCTATATGCTTCACCTAAATGTTCGCCACTGATGAGATTGATATATTTTAGTTCTACATCGACATCGAGCACTTTGATAAGCATACAACAACTGCGCGCTTGTGGACTCAGGTCGTCATAATAAAGCACCGGTATCAAGGAGAGGCATTGGCCAGACATTTCCTTTTATTTTTCTTTTTTCTTTATTTTAGTAAATTTTCCTTTTTTCTTAAGTTTTGATAAAATTTTTTAACACTCTCTTATGTCGCTACACGTTTCCACTAATCTCTCGTTTTTTTACTTTTCGGCTTCCATTCGAAGTTTGATTAGAAATATTATAAATAAAAATATAAACGGAAAATTTTCATGCTCAACTCAGCAACTTTCAAATGTGAATGTTTTGAATGTAGGACGGCAGACAATGGCAAAGCCATCCTCTTCTTCTTCTGGTAAAATCAACAACAATAGTAACTTTTTCGGATTATAAACGTAGAATGCCAAACGATGGCGAAGTAATCGTCATTTGACTTTAAAAGAATTTCTTCTTCTTCTTCTCAGAAAGTATTCAAATCGTTTTCAAATATAAAAGTAAGATGCCGGACTATGGCGATTAAATAATCTAATTTCAAGGTCACCTATGATTCAGATGAGCTTTTAATTTCTGCAGAGTCTATCCCTTGAGAGCTTAAGCTTGTTCTAGCCTAATTTACATCCGAGATGGTGAGAAGAGATTTTGTCATTTGAAAGAGATCCATTTCCTACTAACAGACATTTACTTAGCTATCTGCTTTACACTGTGGTTACACAAATCTCTCAAACTGGCTTTCATGTATAAAGTAGATTTCATGAAACGCGAACTTTTTCCAATTAACAAATTTTTAAATTCACTAAATTTAAAATATTGTAAAAAATTTAGACGAAAGTACCTTTTTCCCCACATCTGTCAAAGACAGAATCGCACCTTATACACTTTGTATGTTGCGCAATGGCTGAAAAATGACATACAAAATTTATAATTCTATAGCTGCATGACGGAACAAAGTCCAAAAAGTTCTTTTCAAACTTTTAATTTGAAAATAAAATTAAGCTATGGAAACTTGGAAACCGCCCTCGGCCACATATCCTTGAAGATTACCTCCATGTTGTTATACACCTATTTACATATACACATATTTTTTTTGGAAATGCTTTTAAATTAACATAAAGATTACAAGGATATCCGTTGAGGAGGCAGCAATCAAAAGGCAAGACATTAAGCTTCAGCCTCCCGGTTGCAACTTATTTGATACAAGTATTCTTGCCGTAGACCTTGAAAGCTACCTCAAAAAACGCTGTGCGGGTAGTGAACATTTTTTATACGTGTTCTTGAAGATCCGAAGATTCTATTAAGCAAAATCAAATGCATTTTTTGAAAAAATTACAATGGACTACCCGTTTAAATGAGAATCTTCTCGAAGTTGTACTACACGAGAATTTATGAAAACATCAGTAAAAGTTGTAAAGTGTTTTTAAGGAAAAAATTGATTGTGCACATCTTTCCTTTTTATCAATAGCTAAACTAAGAATAAAAACATTTACAAAGAAGAGCAAAAAAACATAAAATAAAAATAAGTTATAAAAATTTCCAATTAGTCAGTTTTTATAAAAATCAATATAAATCGATGGAGAACACCCAGCGAGCAACTTCTTGGAAAATTGAAATATTTGTTTATACGCATAAAAGCCAAAATATTTTATATTAATTAAAATATAAATGATCCTAATCACACCTAAACCTACGCATACATTATTAATTAATTATAAATAAATGATTTAATTTTTGCTTTTGTTTTTTTCATTAAAGAAAAAAAGTGACCACCAACTTTTTATTGGTTTTTTATTTTTTTTTTTCTTTAACTTAACACAAAAACTAGTTTATCTCGGTTAGAAAAGAATAAAGTTTTTATATTTTATTGCATAAATCCTAAGTTAATATACGTAAGCGTATGGCGGCCGTTCCCAACATTGGTTTATTGAAGCAAAGCTTTCGTTATCCATCACTTACATTATGTTATAATTGTTTGCATGCAAAAAAAATTACATTCAATCATTTTTTCTTGAAAAGGTACGACACAGATTGTAGGTAAGTTGATCCCGGCCCGCTACGTTTAAAACTTCAAATAATTCAATTTATTCGCACTTAGTAACACTGCAAACGGGTTCACTACAGGACCTCCTTCGGCTCCCACAGTGATATGGAAATAAAAATTGGTTCGTTGGCGAAAAAAGTTGCCCACCCCTGTTATAGAGGATATCTAAGCACAGAGAACATCGCTTAAATGAACCTTTTTTTCGCATAGCCTCAATACACCCTTTTTTTACTCTTTGCTCCAGCTTACGCTTACTGATTGGTCTCAGTGTAACATAAGTGAACGTGAATTGTTTCGCAAGAGTTTTTATTGTTCGCTTATTGAGATTTCCAAGATTTCAAAGGTCGTTAATTGATGGGAACGCATTTGAAGTCGTCATCCTCCTTTTAATAAATATAAGACTACATCATCCTTTTGGGCGTGCATCATTTTACAATTAAATGGAAATCTTTAAACCACAAGACAAGTTAGAAAATCTTGCTGCTATCGGCAGCAAAGTCCTCTAGACATATTAGACCCCAATAAAATATGCATAGCTGATCACTACCGATCAACAGATGATTTATATTTCTCTGTCCGTCCGTGTACAAATTAATTTAAAAGACTATCAAATCTTTCTATTCCTCATATACAAATCGATTGAAAATCAGTTAAGTCTTTCCATGATCTCTTCTTCGTATTGAAGAAGTTTGTAATGAAGTGAAGCAAAAAAACTTGTTCGCGGTTTCATTTGTGAAATAAATATGACGTCGAAATGCTCCCACAAGATTTTCGAAAAAATTGTTAAAAATCTCTGCTATAAGTGTTTACTTATTACATACATACACACACAAAAATGGTGTGAGTTAACATCATAAATTTTAATCATATATATTTTGGAGCTTAACGTTAACTTTGTCAAAAATGCCTTTGATTTTGCTTTTTCTTTGTTATGTCCACCAGTGTAGGATGAGAAGAAACCTACTTTGTCGTGCCTTTTGTAACATCTTTATATGAGTGTCAGAATTTTTAAAAAACATATGCAAGTAAAGTCAATCAGTGTGATATTGAGTTTGGCAAATGCATCCGCCCATTCATCTCTTTAACTTTCTGGTACGCCTTTCTTCCCGACTCCTGTAACTATTAGCAGTTTATCGCCCTTCACATAAAGCGTCCACCTGAGTGACTAGTCATTTAAAAAAAAAAGTGAAAAATATCTTCTCTCTTATGAGTTTTTTACCTATCGTTTCTTATCGTGTCGAGAAGAGTCTTGGGAGCTTGACTATTTGACTCTGTTGCGTTATGAAATTCCACTTTTTCTGAGTAAATGAACAAAACAATTTGGGTCGAGTAACGCAAAATATCTATTTTGTTTTTTTTTTTATATATACATTACCGATCAGTCAGCGGATGTCAAGTATACGTTCAAAGCGGTGATGGCCAGAAAAAATGGAGTGAGAGAGACAGAGATAGTAGCTTGGAGTATGTACGCCCGATTGGTAATGCCTTTACCGATCGAACAACAGCCACTGCAGTTTACTTGCCAGGTTTTCGGCATAGCCGAGTAGATAAAAGTCGTGGTTTGGCGGATTCGAATTCCAATATGATTTGGGAAGACTCGGTTGTAAGTACAGTAAGTGGTCAGTCGATAAATACATAACTCTTACCGGTTTGGACGCGTATTACTAGGCTGCAGCCTTGTCCTCTCGCTTCCTATCTCCTTCTCTTTCTTCACTTCTTAATGGCCTTCACCGTGTTACGCCTATATAGGCGGCATCCCTTGAACAATCGATTCAATTTAGGAAAATAAATAAAAAGAAAAAATTAGAAACAAAAAAAAAGTCACGACCCCACATCAATCGTAACTAAAGTAAAGTCTGCCATGCTAGTAACGCAACATATTGGATAGGTCTCCATCCCGTCCAAGTGAACTTGCAAAAGGAATGGTTTAGCTTAAGCTTCTGTATTGTAGAAGCTTTGCTAGGTGTCGGAAGAGCGTGGAGGGAGGGCTAAATTTTTGGAATTTTGGATTCAAAGAAAACAATTTAGTCGCTTATCCATAATCAAAAAAAAAAAGAAGATAGAAATCTAATGCATGCGTCTCATGCGGTGGGTATTCAAAATTCGCCTTAAGTTAGATCTATCGCTGTTACTTATGTAATTTATGTTTCTTTTACTTATGGATGGGCTTGATTTGGTTTATAGGTGGTAGTGCTTTCATACATGCGATTGCCTTTTAAAGGCCTTTTACTCTTTTTGTTGGGTTTATTTATTTATTTTTATTTTTATTTTTTTTGTTTTGTTTTGTAAAGTTACCTAAGGAGTTATAAAATATTTATTATTAAATAAATTTGTTAAATGACAACTCAAAACTACTGAATATTAATGCTGCCAACAATATAGGAGAGAGATACGCTATAAGAAATTTATACAAGAAATCGAAAGACAAGCTTATAAAATATTTCGTTTAAAAGCATGAGTATCGCATTAAATATTCGTAGCAGTTTATATTAATGGGAGGGAGAGGAACACACCCTCATCTTTTATATATGTAGCAAAACTACTAAGAGCACACCTACACGTTTAAGTTGATTTTTTTTTTCTTTTTTTTTTTTTTTGATATATTCTTGAGCTGTTTTCCTTTACTGTTAACGCTGATATTTTATACAGATGTATATGAAAGAATAATCTCTTCGTTGACCTCCCTTATCGTCTGATTTCTTTAATTTATTTCATTTCATGTTTTTATACTTATTTTTATTTTATTTATTTCTTTTATTTTAAACATATTAATGAAATTTAATACTTTTCAAAAGTAGACACTAACTTGAAAATATTTTTAAAAGTACAAAAAAAAAAAGAAAAAAAATGAAGACGGAGAAGAAGAAGAAGAAAAAAAAATTTAAATGTATAGTAAAAAACAAGTTGAAACCAGGATTATTTGCATTTTGTGTCTATATTTATGTGAAAAGTTTGTGTGCGTTAGTGAGTTATAGTGTCGCTATGGCTGTTATTTGATGTTACGTTTAGCCAGGCAAGTCACTCATTCATTCACTCATTCATTGATTTAAAATGTTTATTACATTTATTTGCATTTAAATCGTTAAGTTTCCCCCGCATACACAATGGCGGGGGGTCTTAATGCTAAAGTGATGATGATTATCAAGCTGCCGCATCGCTTGGACGTTTTTCGTTTATTCTTTTTATTGCTATAGTTGTTGTTGCTTTTGTTTATGTTGAATATATATGTGGTATCGATAAAGATGACTGCTTAGGCGCTGCTGTATATAAAGTTGAAATTTTTTATTTCATTTCATTTTAATATTATAAATTTTTATTTTTTTTTTTTATTTTT
This sequence comes from Glossina pallidipes, assembly GCA_000688715.1. Lineage (NCBI taxonomy): Eukaryota > Metazoa > Arthropoda > Insecta > Diptera > Glossinidae > Glossina > Glossina pallidipes. Next base: position 152,698 of record KK500075.1, read on the forward strand.
TTTTTATTTTTTTTTATTTTTGACTGTATTGTATTTATATGCAAACCAATAAAACAAATATTTATTTAACGAAATGTCTTAAACTGGTCGTCATAAGTAAGCAGAGAACATAAATTAGATGAAATAAAACAAAAAAATTATCTTCAAATTTCCTATCGTCTTATATAACTTATAAAGCGAGATGATGCTCTTCTTTGCCTGTCACCCGTAAAAGCAATCACTTCTGCTATATTCAGTTCATTTGCTAACTAGCCCGAAGGGATTGGGACTAACGGCTAGACAAAACATCAAACATAATATTCTCTCCGCTATGCGTATTAATGTACATGTGCAAGTAAATTTGAACCCAGAAAATTATTTTTTTACCCGAACACCCGCTGTGCTCACATATACGCCGGCTCTTATTAATTTTTTACCTTTTGAATAAATTTCCTAAAAATAAAAAATTGTTTATTTAAATAAGTATACTCGCGCATATGTGTGTGTGTGTGTGTTTGCTATGAAACTGAAACTCGCAACCACCTATGATGAGTATTTTAAAATTCTTATCAAAAAAGAGAAAAAAAAAACAAAAACTTAAAAAAAGCCTTTGCCTTGACTGACGACCAATAAAATTTATTAGCAAACAGAATCATTTTCTAGTTGAAGCTCATACATCCACCACATGTGTTTAATAATGATTTGATTTGAGCAAAAAAAAAAAAAAAATATATATATATATATATATAAGGAACCTTTTGTCAAAACTCACACGCACACCTTCACACTTATAAGCATACAAGAAAGAATTCCTTCTGACTAAGTGCATCTGCTAGCATCAGCTAGCTAACCTGCCAACCGAGAACTAACCAAGCAGCCATTTCATCCATCCAATCATGCATGAGTTTGTCTTGTCTAACCGCCCGCTTCGCGTTGACTGTGCAGAATGAAACCGAACAATTTATATGTTAGTCGTGAATGCGCCCAGAGGCAAAAATGTTGATTCACTTGCCCAGTTATTCAACATCAACTCCCCATCAATGCTGTACAAGTGTGTGGAAGTACATATGCTCGCGCAGAGATGTAAAGGAATGCATTCATATTTGATTTTATGAAAGACTATTTCTTAGAAAAATTTTACTTACGCTTCAGAAATATAAAGAAACAATATTCAGCTCTTTCAGACGCCTATAAAAGGAGGCATCTCTTATGGCTTGTCTACTACTACTAATTGTCCTACACCAGTTCGCTTAATACAAGTCTTCACTTATTTTTGTGATAAAATACCAAAAACCATGCCTTACTTACATGTAAAGACACACTTTCCATGGCAGCTCTTATTTCCGGAACGTATCCAAATCTTGAACTAACGTGACCCAAATGTGGTAAAATTAGTTTTCTTATCAAAGATCTGATTATTCTTTGCACCTTTTTTTGATAACATGCTTAAAATATGACTTTGTTTTCTTTTCTTGAGGGCTCAAAAAATGAATATTTGTCTATTTTTCCTAAGGACGGCTAGAAGGGATAGCGTTCAAAAGCTTGACCCATTCAACCCATATTTTTCGAAATACTATTATCTACCGATTTTTGTTAAGAAATTTCAAAAATTGGAAATTTTTCTCATGCAACGACCTTTTCAAAATAAGGCGTTGTATGGAGAATGGCCGTAAAAATGGTGTGATCTGCGTGATAACTTTTTTTCGTCTTTGGGATCAAAAAGATCAGCGTACTAAGATTGGTCAAAATATCTCAAGAGTCGCCACATGTATGTTCAACACAGAAATATTTGGATAGATTTGAAGGAGACCGACGGACGTGCGAAGAGACAGGCACAGAGACAGGCGATAGAGCAACAGACAGTTGAAAGGGGGGACAGGCAGACTGATAACAGAAATAGAAAAGCTTAAACCAGCTCAGCGAATGATTCGGAACCGACTGTTACAATGGCTGATGGGATCTCGTTCTCATTGTCCCATGTATCCGCGCAAAGTTAATATACCTTGTAAGGTATTAAAGAGGGTGTTTGCTAAATAAAAGCATATTTGTTCCTTCTTTTTGTAAAACTTTTAAAGCAACGCTTGTGATTGTTCCTATTAAGAAGTGAACGCTATATAGACGCAAAGAACTCTACGTAGTACATTACTTAAAAAATGAGAAATTGGTTCTTCGGTTATTAATAATCCGGGACATAACTGCTTTACACATTTTGGAACATCTTCGTAAGACCTGCAAAGCCCTAAACTATCGTTTCTCAGCTACAGTTTGCATAAAATGCGAACTTAGGGGTTTTTTTTTTAAATGTCTTTTCTTTAAGGAGTGAGAACAAAATGCATAAACCACGTGGATATTTTCTGCAAACTAGTGATTTTATATTAGTGTCTCTATCCAAATAGACTCTTGTTAGTCGATGTCAATTAATTGGCGGTACTTGTTCTACACCATTTTCACTTCACTTCATTTTGGTGCTAAGTAAGAAAAACTTTCTTTACATAATCCGTCCTCACTCATCGACATAGTCTCCTTCAAGAGCGATGTAATCAATGCAATACTTCTCTAATAATTCGTTATATTTTTTATAGAAGATCTGCTTTTTGCGAAAGATCTTCGAACTACGTTTCAGTTTCCGCAACGAATTTTCACGCAAAACAATGAATACACCGCGGTTTGATATCTTAAGCTGACGTCAGCAACTCCGATCATCGAGAATAATTTGCAGAATTTGTTAGATGCTTTCTGGTGTAACCAGTTCCTTTGGGTGTCACACACAGCCTTTACCATCTACGTACATTCTTACAAGCGCCTTTAAAACCACCTCCGCTCCAGCAACCATCGATAACTTATTGTTATTGAAGGAGGATAGTTGCTATAACAATTCTTAAGCCAATACTAAATTTCAACAGTAATTCTAACAAGGGAAACTAATGTTCAAACGACACATGACTTTGCCATTGCTCGCTAAAGCTACCTTAAGTCTGGGACATATGATGGAAATGTTATGAAATTTTGATTGCTGTTGTCTAACGTTTCAGCAATCGTGGTGGGGATTTATTTTTAGAAAGGAATTCTATGTATCCGTAGGACTATTCATCAATGTCTTCTCTTAATTTAGAAGCTTAACTTGAGAGCGGACAATGCGTTTTGCATTACTTTCAACTTCTGCTTACGTACAATGGAAGAACTTATAAAAAAAAGGAAAAACTGTAGATTTTTAATGCACAGCAAAAATCGTTGTATAAAAGTAACCAACCAATAACTATTACATGCAATTCTGGTAAACATATCTATATAATACATAAATACATATATATACATATATAATTATATACATATTAAGGTGACCAAGCGTTTAAGCAATACACGTGAAAACTATGTTCAGCGGTCCTGATTTTAGGTACTATCGTTACAAAAGACTGTGGAAAAGAGACATGATGTCCACACAAACTTTTAGGACTGAAATGACTTGGTCCATCTTTTTATGTGCTGCCCGAATACGTTTTAATCGGTGCAATGCGAGAGTATGTCACAGTTCGCCTAAAACTAAACTGCCATACAACACACGAAATGGTTAGATAATATATGTCAGAATGTAATCCATCTCAAAATATCTGTTCACCATCCTTCATCCTAATCAATAAATAAATAAAACCTTGATAATCGTCATAAGTGCAGCCCACATATTTTTAATCCTCAAAGGGTGAGGCTTTCTTTACATGGATTGCTTCTGATAAGTCCTTCGTATACAATCATTACTATTTTGGACAAATATATTTTTATTGATAATTATCACGCGATGTGTATGTATATCTCTACCGGGGAAACCATTCAAAATTTTTAATATATCGTAAACTCTACAAAGAGTTGTCAAAAAGACCTCATCAAGCTAGATGGTAATCATGCATTGTGTTATGCTTATGCATAGGAGCGTCTAGACTAAATGTTCTACGGGGATAGAAATGATTTTTCGATCAATAAAGTCCTTTAAAAGAACAACTTGACTTTTCTATCGTCCATAGCCTTCGGAGTTGCTCGTTTACCGCACGTGACATTGTCCCCCCTTTTTTTATAAACCCAGTAACCACCTTTTAAACAACCGCCTGGCGGTTCTAGGATCTTGTGTAAAATTCTGTATTGAAAACAATTCGTTAAAAAGCTTGTATGTGTTTCAAATGAAAAGTTATATATGTACAAAAATATATGGATACACATGAGCACATATACACTTGTATTGCACAATTTCATTCCTAAGAGAAACGCGAAAGTAATTTAAACAATAATCATCAGTGACTACGTCCTTTGTTCCTGTTGCATATGAAGTAAAACCTTCGAATTCCTAACTCCTTACGTCATATAAAGGTTTACTTGACAAAGGGAGAATACTTCTACTTATGTAGTACAAGATTGTGATGAAATTTTAATTTAATAATTAAATTTTTTGAATTTGTATTCAAAACTATTTAATAATAATCGAAATTATATAACGTTAACCAAGTGAGTACAGATGGCGCAATAAAACAGCTTTCCCGAGCGTTCTATCTTTGCTAAAATATCTCGATCAAGTTAAAATTTCCTGTGAAGTGAGATAAACCAATTGAATGATTATTAAATCCATCCATGATTATTAAAACCAACACAAAATCACAAAATATGTTATTGCAAAACTATGATATTGTGTAACATTAAATATCCTACATGGGGTTTATAACGAAAATGGTCAAAAAAGTTGTTCGATCCGAACTTTCGGTCTTGGGCCAAAACACATCAGTGTACACAGAAGTTGTAGCCTGCAAATTGAATGCGAGAAACACAAGACAGACAAACAGATAGATGGATAGACGGACAGACAATGGTAGATGCAGATGCAGAAAATGATTCTGAATCGATCGGTATAATAAAAGGCGGGTGTATATCAACTTCTTTGGTGTGTTACATACATCCGCACAAAATTAATATGCTTTTATACCACAGGTAGAGTAAGGTACAAAAATTAAGGATCATATAGGAAGTCTAAGAGAGTGGATGAGAGTTGGAACACATTGTACAAATCAACCCCATCCTATTTTTATTTAACAGTGCATTTTGAGAGCGAAATTATTAAAAAAAAAAAATCAGATTAACTCTTAGTTGCGTAATTTTAGTAATTTTTCTAAATGATTGATATTTTCTTTAAATTTAGAAACTTCGTCGGAACTTGTTTGTAGAAATTCTGCCCTAGAGTGTAATGGATAGCACGTCTGTCACAGAGTCGACTCCTCCGTTAGGCGATCAACCACAAATTACACTTTACTGATCATATCCTCATATTGCAGTGTCACCAAAAATTGCACGATCGCTTTCTCCCGTTGTAGTGTTCATGGTGTGACATTCGTAAATGTTTATAATGAGAGAACATTTGTTTGTTACTACCTTCTCATGAACAAGTTTATATAGAAATCATGGAAACTTTAAAGCAATTAACGCTCCTGGCGGCGCGTCTGGTAGACGGATCGTTATCAATTGCCATGATCTCAAGGGCGAAACTTAGTTAGAACGGTCGGCTTTTTTCAGAAAATAGTAACAACATATGAATTTTTTTTGTATTCTTTATTTTTCTGTATTTAAAACCCCCTTCAAATATTAGAAAATTATGCAAAGAAAAATAATGAAGAAAAGAGGAAGTGGAAGACCATCTGCAATTAGTTTAGTTTAGTGTGTGTACGGGGAAAGGTAGACATGGAGACCATCGCAATTATAAGGTGTATGTGGATCATGGACCCCGAAAATGATATTGAAATTCGATTTTTCTGATAACTGACAGCGTTCTTTAAGACATATCCGAGACCTAGAATTGTTATACTTTTCTAAAATTTTTTATAACATACCTTATCTGTCGTACATTCTCTACAACTTTATACATTAATCTTATTGTAAATTGTAACAAAGCACTCTTTTTTTTGAATTTATTGATTAACTAAAGTATAATTTCTCTTTTTATTTAATTTTTTGCACTTTCGTTCAGTTTTTATAAATATTATGATGGTATTTCACTACCGATCAATTACAAGTTACCTTAGCAAAACCGAGAGTCAAACCTGAAGTTACTCAGATCTTTTAGTTAAGACAAAAATATAAGGTACACACCGTGGGGTAGCTTCTCAACTGAGAATTGTATGACTCTTTCTCAATAATGATGAAGAGCTGTTGAAATCTTAGGTCTTATTACCTTATTCCATAAACTGCAGAGCATAATGTACGATACTCTCGGAACCTTGAATCTATTTTACGTTAGCGCGAAAATCGTAAAAGCTAAAACCACATTCGTTTTAGAATCACGAAAAATATCTCAAAGCTTTGCTTACAGTGTCTTTATAAGTTTCTCTCCTTTTCAAATAGCAGTCTAGAAAATCAAATGTAATGTTAAATGGTTCCTTTTCTTCGCTTACACCCAACCAAAAAAAAAAAATGTTTACTTTTCCCTGACCCACTGCCTCTAAGCCTTTCGTTTGCTTTTTGGTCTTCTGCTTATTAATATCGAAAGTAAGCTAAATCATGCCAAGCCGTCGAGTATACTCGTCATGAAGATAAAAAAAAATAAATTTGCATCCATGAGTCAATTACAATCTTTTCTTTTTGAAGACTGGCATATAAAGATCTTTCAAAAAATATTCGTAATAAGTTAACCTTACCACATATAAAGTTTGCTGCTTTTTACTCTGCCGCAAATGTTCATTTTTGCTAAAAATTAATTAAATGTTTGTTCTACCTTGCGGTTGGTTCACCCAAAAGTAAAATAGATCGACACAATCATAGTAATCCCTTAAATATTTCTTCCTTTGCAACGAAAACTGCCGGTGTAAAGAATTTCATTTCTTCGCGTTTGCATTTTTCAAAGCGCATTTAATTTTTTAGTGATCGTTGCTTCCTACGTCCCCGCTGCAATCTTCTGCAAAAGATAGGCGTCAAATAAATTTTATTGTTCCTTGGGAATCGTCTTTGCAAACTAAGGTCCGATTTTTGCAAATGTGTCGGGAAAGTTAATATGTAGGTCTATTTCATAAAAGTTCTAGGCTCCGATCTAATAGAACTATTTTTCAAATTTGAAATCATATAGAATGCAATCTGGAAATTATTAATGAAATTGCACACGGTTCGTGAACATTCGCAAAAAACTACGTACAACATTCGTTAAGGAAATCGTTAGAAGCCCGTGAGGAGTTTTTCTGCCTATTTGATATATCGGCGAATATTTGTTGATTTTACAAACATATTCTCTATGACACAAGTTCCGCTTAAGCAGCCGAAAAGTTAACAAACGCGACTCACCAAGTAAATGTTCGCTGATTCAAATCTCAAGCGCGGTAAAGTTCTCTTGGGTCATAGCCATAGTGAGTTTGGAGCTATCACTTCAATACCGCTTCACAGCTACGCCGCTATACTATTTTCTTGTTACAAAATATTAAATATCGAAACGTTTTGAAAAGTTTACATAGAAATATTTAGGTCGTATTTCTTGCTTGAAAGTTTTACACTGATTTTTTTTCTAACATGCAAGAAAACCATACATTAGTGCGCAAATTTTCTTTGTCTATATATAACTCGACAATACCTGCTCGTGTTTTTAAAAAGTAAATTTCATAATTAAGTGACATCGTAAATTAATTTAGCTATAGCAAGCAACTAAGCATGCATAATGCAGTATAAAAAATATATATATTATTAACTACAATAACGAGAGAAGAAGAAGAATCATATTAAAAGCGTGATATCACAATGATCACGGAAAAAGGCAGTTGTTTATTGAAAGCACACCACGCGACAAGCAATACAAGCGAAAATATTTCTTAAATCTTCCAGTGCAGCATACAAGTCAGTGAAGATACGGAGCAGCGAGGCTTCTACATGGCACACAGCTCCCTTATATATCACCTGCAAATAAAAGGTATCTGAAACACCGCTTTGTACAGAGTCTGCGAACAGACGTACGAACATCCCATTACATCTTGCCTGAACACACGGGTATCCTCGGTACTCCGAACTAAAAACGATCATAGGATTCGCAAGGAGACTGGCCGAATACAATAGATCTTTTAGCTCACGGTACGGTTACCCGTAATAGTGAGAAAATCACATTCTGTCGTGACCGAACCTTTTACACCCATTACCGGTGTCCCAAAAAAGACAAAATAGTAAAAGAACTAGATTTTCATGCTCTATAATAAGGAGTGGGTGAGGCTGATTTTTTATTTTCAAAATAAAAGATTCTGCCGCATAGGCTCGTGGGCGTGTCCTTTGAAAATTCAAGGTGACTTCCAAATTGCTTTGCAAATTTCATCTTCATTTTTGCGAACGGGAGAATGTTTATCACAGATACTACACGGTAGAGCAGAGGAACAAATGCACACTTGAATAGGCGAGTATTCTCAGGTGCTTTCCAAATTCGAAACTCGCCAAGAATTTATATACATTGTGGGGTTTTCGTAGCTTCTTTTTGCTATAAAGACCTTGAAACAAAAATTAAACCTTGTTACACTATGGGGTACTATAATGGGTAAGAGTGGCCAATTTTTCCCATTTTTGTAAAAGTGCCACAGTATTGCCCATAGAGCATTCACTCAAATTTACATACATTTATATGATACAGTTTATGAGTAACAATCAAGAAAAAAAAAAATTGTTGTTCCTTCTGAAAAACAGAGGTGTTCTCATTTTACGTGGTACTGTAGGCGTGTCCTTCCAATGTTTCTGCCAGATTTGAAGTCGACAGCTGCATTTTTTGCGTTTAGGAGAATGTTTACAACAGACATTACACAGACGGACAGACGGACATGCTTAAGTCGACTCAGAATTTGATATTGATCAAGAATATATATACTCTGGGGGGTCTCTGAACCGTCCTTTTGAACGTGGCAAACGTTTTGACAAAATGAATATAACCTCGATCCTTCGGTGATGGATATAAAACCAACAAAAGTACTACTGTTTTCTTTGCTTTTTAATCTAAATATAGAGGTAATGGGACAGCTAAGATATATTGATCGGGTCTATTTTACCCTTTCTCTTAATTAACGTTTAGTATTTTATGAACAAAATTGATTGAAGATGTTGTCTCTCTTAATATTTGAACTTGCCCTGGTGATTACGGACTTTATGAGTCTATTTTCCGACTTCTGATGAAAAGTAAGTCGTTGTACATATGGCAGCGAACTTTAATCGTTAGTGGTTTATGTCGAAAATTGGTTTAAAATATTGATTTGATGTACGAAGTTGTTGCGGTCAGTTTACATTTTATACACCTATAGTTTGGACTGTTCCCTACATAACAAGACTTTTCATGAAAAGCAAGCCTGTACGGCCAACAAAATGAAAATTTTGATATTTTATGACGAAAATAATGCAAAGTATTTAATTTTCAGTTTAGTACGACAATGCTGTACGAAGTTGGGCAAATGCGAAACTTTATATCGTTTTTTTACCCCGCCCTGAAATATATTTACGCAAAAGTACTAAACCAAATCTTTCCTGCGAATCTGACCCAACCTTTTGGGCAAAAGTCAACCTCGGCAAACCTTCATTCGCAATTTTGCAATGTGGGTGTAACCGAAATGGCAGTAGCAGTGCGACTTGACTTTAGCTTCCAGTTTTTACTTTCTATTAAATTCGTCGCTCTTTAGATCAAAGTTTACTTAACTATTGGTTCAACCAATAGATCGATTTTTCAATAATCCGAAAATTTGTATTTCCATCGATACATCTGGTCACCTTTGAAAACATGCTTCTTCAGAAAATTGTAATACAATAGCCAACTAAATGAAGAACTAATTAGAAGGCTTAAGACGAACTTCAAGAGCTCTTGAATACAAAAAATTGAACGGATTAACGTACGCTTATTATTTTAGAAGCTAAGTGGTTTAGCGTAATTATAATGAAATGAAGATTTCATTTTCCAATGAAAATCTTGTATTTGATTATCAGTTTGCAAAAACGTCATCTGTTCGTTGATTGGAAAAGAAAAAGATTTTATAAAAGAATGCATTGAATTTTTATGGTTGAGATCTAGTTTGAAGATCAACCTAACATACCCTTTCATATTTTAAGAGCGGAAAGGTATAAAATTAAAAATTAAACTCCACCATAGCTCACCACATAAAAGCCAGACAGACACTCGGCTAAGTAAGTAAAATAAAAAGCAGAAAAAATGTTTAAAATATGCTGCCGTTCTCTTTGCGACACCGCCCCCCACTCACCATTAAATTCAAACGTAGAGCAAATACCAAGTAACGTATGAATGCATATATATATGGACGTACAAATACATTTACATAAGTAAATCAACAACAATAACAAAATAATACCACACCGAAATCTTTTACTGAGACTGCAAGATGTTCGTCGTGCGCGCGCGCGCGCTCGCGCGTATACATTGAACAACACATTTGTATCCCAACCTAACATACCGTGGGAAATGCACAGTAGTGAATGGAGTTATATAGAGAACCAAAAGCAAAAGCTTAACCAAACTGTGCGAGCAGAGTTGAAAATAGATTAGTGGTGCTGTTGGCGGTAGTAGTAGTAGTAGTAGTAGTAGTAGTAGTAGTAGTAGTCGCAGTAGTGGTAGTAGTAGAGATGCTGGCAGTAGTAGTGGTGGTGGCAGTGACGGTGCCGGCGATGGCGTTGGTGGTATACACATATGTGTGTAAAATACCTTTGGACAATTGTGTTTAATATAGCCTGCAACAACATTCTCAGCATTAGTGTTATATCAGGTTCGAATGATTGTTTGTGCACGTCATTCGGTCACTCACTCACTCACTCATTCGGTGAAGTTAGTGCATTCAACAGTTTCCATGCGCCTTCTGTTGAATACAATTGGACAGCAACAGCAGCAGCAACAACAATCATTAAAATGTACAGGAAAATTGTTGATGATCACCACTATTACTAATGCACACATATATGTACACACATATATACCTAAACACATACGTAGACACAACATGGACATATTTGCATAAATGTACGTGTTGCTTACTAAACAGTCATTCAAGACCAATAACTGTAATAACAATAATTATTATTATTATAATAATTTTTGGAAGATCTAAAAATATTTTTCTCCTTACCATGTCAAGAAAATATTTTGGGGTGCAAATGCAGTTTTTTTTTTTCCTTTTTTTTTTCCTTTACAGAAAATTTTAGCGAACGATTATCATCGCGCCACTGAAAATCATTGCTGTTATGATGTCAATCAATTAGAAAAAGCTTTATCATCTCCCGATTTCTTACAAACAATTATTTGAATAATGATTTTGTGGAGAGACTACAATCCTAACACAATAATCAACATCATAATAATAAGAACAAGAAGTTCTTTACGTTTGTTGGTAAAATTCAAATTTTGTTAAAGATTATGAATGAGACCATCCGTCTTATTCAGATCTGGATCAAGCAATTTTTGTAAATATATTTTCTGAATTTTAACATTATTTGTGGTACATAACCTACTACTACTACTACTACTATGAACTACGAACACAATTAACCCATAGTTACATTTCGTGTACATGTGGGACGAAACGGCTTCGTATCCCGTTTGGTGGAATGAAAACACAACTGCTCTTCCTAGGAGCCCTTTACGTATATTAAGTTTTGAGTGAGGTTTGTGGCATGAAAGTGTTATTTTTAAACATAAAAAGGCATTGGAGTTACCCCCAATGAAGAATGCCATAGACATATAATTGCTGACTTTTTGTGAGACGAATCAAATGATTTCGACTTGGATTGGTCTCAGTAAACCGGCGCAACATGCGATATATCTCGTGAGGGAAGAGTTCAATGACCGTGTAATCTCCAAAAATGGCTAATGGAGCCAGCTACAAAGATCATGCTGGATAACTTTATTGGACTTTTTACTTTGGAGTTATGTTGGAGCTTACTCTCTCTTACTCTAATGAACCACGAACTCTCAATGACCTCAAGGACCACAATGTCCTTATTCGCCAAGTTTATTTATATTACTGATGACATAAGAGAACTTTTTTTGTGGAAAAATTGGTGTTCCAGGATCGAATGCTTACAGAAATCCAGAGGCGATCATTTATATAAAAGCGTTTTTTAATAAAAAGGACCTGAACCAAATTTAAGAAAAAAAAAACAACACGTATCAGATAACTGTATACAACAACTTTACTGACAAATATTGCTATTACAACTTCAACAGACCCCATGATATACAACAATCCTTTGCTTTTCAAGGATGCTGGTGAAATGTTAGCTTCAAATGCGCTCATATTTATAGAAAATGTCTAAAGCCCTAAAACCGACCCTTTTCTTCATATGCATTGATATTAGAACTAGACCAGCTTATCTGCAAACGCCCGACCAGCTAAGAGCAGTTTATTTATCCTTTATTTCTCTTTCAATATTTTCTCAATAATTCTCTTCGTTCAACTGCTCTAAATTTGCTCTGATTGCGTAAGTTTTTTAAAATATTGTTGTTATACTTACATCGGGCACCGTGGGGTTAAACCTTTACGGTAGTGTACCCACGTTAAACCTTCAGAGATATCTGTTATACTCACAATAGACTTGGAAGGCTTTTTCAATAATTGCTACTCGCATCGTACTTTGTTGCCTGCAAACTTTCTCAAAGCGTGCGAACTATTCAAACTTTGTTTGCGTTTGAGTTACGAAAAGTAATTAACTTCCGAAACCATTCTACAAATTTATTTGCGACTATTTGCATCAGTTATCCTCAGAAGATCTCTTTTTTTGTGTTTAGCGTTTATGGCCTATGCTTAGAAACTTCGTGATTCTGAGGTCATCGAACAGGTTTCGCAATTCTTCAATATTGCAAAGATGCCGATCTGCTAAAATGTCACTGCATCGAGCTGAAACAATGGTCCTCAGGAAGAAATAGCACAAAATCATAATCCGCAATGGGGAGTAGTTCCCAGTCCAAATGAACAATCATTTCCTGGCTTGCTTTTGCTGACGGAACTTAGGCGAATTTCATCGTTTTCGAGTTAAATATTTCGGCCCGAAATCTCGTAAATAACTTTCTAGCTGTTTCATAGCTCACTTCCAAGGCAACTTAATCACTTCCATATTTCCTGCAATTTTTTCTACTTTAATCCAATTAAAAACAGAAGAGAAGAACGGAGTTCGTTGAATGCTTTTAGTTGAGATCTGTCTCTTTACACTTTGATATACACTGAAGAACAGTCTGTGAACAACTAAAACTTGTGAATCCCATACAATAACCCTAAGAGAAGATGGATTGACCTACCGCAACCTACCGCTGTTGGCTTAACTGCTACATCTTCGCACTCATCTCTTCACCACTCGATATGCACTGAACGACACACACGTGCACGCGACAAAGGCGCGAATGTCCCAGTGATCTATACACAAGATTTCGGAAGAAATAATCGCATCAGATAGGCTTTCAACAGCGAGAATTTTTTATTTATGATTAATAAAATGTAATTATTACAATGTTAATTATAATTATAATTTGTTCACTTTATCTTCTCTAAATTTGTTTATGGCCTTTTATTAAAATTTTTCTCTGAGCGTTTAATACCATGATAAGCTTGACATAGCTGTCCGCAAGATAATTGATATGAAAAACAAGAGAAGAAAAAGTCCGATCTTAATGTATATTTTAACGACTTGACATAAGCCAATACCACCAAATACGTTGCCGGATCTGTCAATCGGCCGCAATTTTCGAAATAGTTACATGAAATTTTCCTACGATAACATGTCACGGTCGAAAGGCGAATCCTATTGAAGACCATTCGTCATAGATAGATGTATTTTGTGAAATGCCGTCGACGGCCCATGTCTGTTAGTCGACATACCTCGTTTTTATTATTATCAGTGTTTTCATAACTGGATGGTCTCGATGACATAACGAAATGAGCTAAATTTTCAACTGCTTCGCAATCTTTCGCGTATTTGTGTGATTTTCATTGAACATGACGCCTATGTCGTGTCTTTTCTAACATTTTCAGGGATACTTAACTAAATTTTCTTCGTTGAGACGAAGCCCTCAAACATAAATAAGTTTAATTGGTCATTAGTCAAGAACAAGCCTTTTATGGATAACAGCAGCATCCTAAGCTCATTGTTTTAAGTGTTAAGGCTCGTCTTAATGAATATTTCAGAAAAAGTAAACTCGAATATCAATTTAAATGCTACTGAAGATTTCACTTCAAAGCTTCCATTTCGAAACCACAAAAATTTTTTTTTGGAAAAATGCTGATTAGGAATTCCACAAAGTACATACATTCACGACAATTCGTAAAATTCGTCCCTCCATACGTCCGTCTGCCCGTCTTTCTATTTACATTTTTATTGTTGCTTTTAGAAATGCACACATCCTTTGATCAGCGTTATACTTGTAATGTTCGCTGGTCCGTTCGTCCATCCATCCCGCCTGCCTCTCTATCATCTGAAAATTACCCTATTGACTTTTAATGGCCATTGATCAAATATGAAAATGGTCATTACGTGCCGTCAACCATGCAGATGCATGTCTGAAACCACAAACGTTTACTGCGATTGGGGATTCTTTTACAAATATGCCGAAGCCGTAATTTACGTTATACATGTATGAGAGAATGCATACAGAAGAACACAAATTGTGAATGGGAAAGTATCAGAGTTATAATGAGATAACACATCACTCGATATAATCGTAAGATAACATATAGATTTCGTCACTATTGATTTCTAGATAATACCAATCTTCAAAGGAAATGACATTTGCCTACAAGTTGTTGTTGTAAACCAATGGAAAGAGTTTCAATTCCTAATGGTCTTCAATGGATTGATCAATGGCCATGCGACATTTGTGTGCTATCCCACGATCTTCCTGTGTGACGTGTTATATAGGCCTACATTTAGAAACCCTACGAAACTTTGGTTAAGTTTAGGTTTTTGCTTCCCTTACCTGTTGTGAACGCTTTCACAATCACGAAAAGTTGGTATGAGAAACTTGCAGATATGTTTTCAGTTGGGACCAATAAATCTGGTCCGACAGTAGGTGCGATCAGCCCATCAAAGAGGAATAAGCAGTCGACGAATTGATTAAATTTTATGATAAAACAAACACCAAATAAATGAAGTGTACGTGTGCCGAGAGTAACATCACATTACTTAAGAGATTTTTTCTTTTTACCCAAAATATTATTTAACTTAACCGGCTTGAAAGTATTTCGTGAAAAATCGCTAACAAATAGTAAAATAAAAGAAAACAATAAAGACATAAACCAAAGGATAACAAAACGGTTAAGATAATGCTTAAAAACACACCTACACAGCTTGATCAAATAATCAAAACCACAAACGTAAATTTCATCGCGTACAAGCATCGTGTATCTGATTCTAACCAACCTGTAAAGATTTTAACAGATTTCACATGTTGGCGTAGAAAAAATATTATTACCGCAAAACTAAGTAAACAAATAAATAAACTCAGTGCCAATGGTTATGAGGAAAAGTAAAATTTGTAAGCAAACAAATCATCTGTTAAGTGAGTGAGTAAGACACGAAATTGTTTAGAACGCAAATAATTACGGCTATCATCTGAGTACATCGTAAATGTCCTTTTGTGTCCATTAACCGCTATTTGAATATCGGCAGATAAGGAGATTTCACATCACAATTGTCTGTTATAAAATCAACGCTAGCTCGAGTTTCTTTCTTTACCTAATGCAATATTTATAATACTTGTTTACAGCTTTATCTATTCTAAGACAGAACACGCCAACCAGCCGCACGTTATTGCCACAAACGGTATATTGTAGTAACTTTGCTTACTCAAAACTCGTGTCCTTGAAAAGCAGGAATAGTCGAAGCTGGAAATCTTTGGATTTCAAATCCCTTCTTTCTTTTCATTGCCGTCGAACTAAAGTGAAAATGTAGCTGAATTGGTTTATAGGTACAATTACATACATCAAAACACATGAAAGCTCAGAAAGAAAGAAAGGCTAAATTATATAAAATAAGCAAAAACAGCCACACCAGTTTTTCAAAATAAGGCGTTATATGGAAAATAGTCAAAAAAGTGACCCGATCCGAATCGGTGTTCTACCATATTTCATCGAAATATCTCAAAAATTGTTTCCTGTAGGTTGAACACAAGAAAACAAGGACGATAGACGGACAGACAAGCTTAAATTGATTCAGAAAGTGATGCAGAAAGCGAAGGAAAGGGGAGAGAATAAAAGGTGGATGTGTCTCATGTATCCATACAAACTTATCATACTATAAAAAATATTAACTATGAAAAGCAAGAGCCCGCGGATATTTAAAAAACAAAATAATGCCGTCTTTGTAGATAGGTCAACCAACAATCGAAAAAAAATTCGGCATAATCCAGAATATCAAATCAACTAAAGCAATAACCCTTCGAAGACTTATAAAGAATGCCGTTAGTTCGACTCTTTTAGGTCTGAATTTTTCGATATTAAGGACGGGCCGCTTTCTGCTCGACCAACCATGGAAAAACTCGATGAAATTCGTATGCAAGACCGCTACGCAACTAAACATTGACTAAGAAATCATTTGCATACGGGCGGATATAAAATGAAGTTTGGGGTTTTAGTACCACAGAAATTGATAGTTAATTTAATGGATCGAATTGCCATCTAGAAGAGTGGGCATGGTGCAAAGAAAAGCTACATGCTTCGCACCTATTGCTTAAACGCAAGATGCGGGAGCAAACGTAACGGCTGATGATCCCATGATCAACACATTTGTGGTGGATGTCATGTGTGCTTCGAAAACTGCTTGACAACCTAGAGCTAAAATATGCGTTGGCGTTGCTTTGGCCATTTCTACAGAGTCAGGCAAACCATTTTTGGAAAGTAGACGAAATACGGAGGTGAAAATAGGACTTACACGACAACAACGTGCACAAAAATTCCATTATGGACGAAATTTCGCAAGAGGTGGCAAAGTCCATATTGACCCCACATTAAGAAATATTGTATATTTGATATGATCGAAAGGCAATCGCGTATCGTGGACTGGTTCAGTTTCGCCAAATGCTTGATTCCATTCTGTACCGGCGATTAAAGCACGTAATTACAGCCACTAGACTGCAGCTACCACCTGCTTATCCCCTTTTCTTTCCTCACTTATTTTTAATTGTCACCGCGTTACACGAGTAGGATGTCCCCTGAATGATTGAATAGGAAAAAGGTAAATAAAATATTCGGAAACGACGAATTGGAAAGGCATCGTCTTGTTTCGCGACAGTGCCAGATCGTACGTAGATTAAGTAAAGCGAGATGTTTTCATACATCCATGCACCAGGTAATCTTGAGCTTGCCCCGTGCAATTATCAGTTATTATGATCCCATGTACGAACTAAATTGTATGAATTTCACGTCTGGTTTGCGTAATTTATTCTTCTTTTTCGCCCAGAAATCTCTGACATGAAAAAGTATCAGAAAAATGGGGAAAAGTTATCAAACAAAATGGCATATGTTTGGCTTAATAAAATGGTTCTAAAATATAGAAAAGATGTCCTTGATTTGCACTATTCAAGCTTCTAACCTAATTAGTTAGTTGGCTATTACCGAAGAAACTGTTCTATAGGAGATTATGTTTAAATCATGTTTAAATCATTTCTGGAATGTACAGCATTTTTTGTGACAGACATAAAAAGAATTGTGTCGTATGGTTTTATATTAAGTTTCGACAATTTTCCACTGAACGTAAAAATGTACAGATATCTTATAAAAAGGTGTAAAAAATTATGTTTGTCTAATGGCTAAAGTGGAGCATTTCTTATTTATATTTTTATTTTTTTTATTAAAACATATGCAAAACATTAAAAAGATAATGCATACAATTTTATGATTCTCTTAATTAAAACGCCACACACATGCACGATTATGATACAAACATATAATGATGGGAACTTCTTCTTTGTACACATAGGCATAAGTAATGGTATCATTACCACCAGCACAATCATTCCGCTTTCATTGACATGGACCGTCGAGTGGCGAGTGCTTCTTCTCTAATGGAGTTATTATTATTTGTTGTAAACAAACAAATTTCAATGCGGTTTAATCAAGACGAAAAAAATTATACGACCAATTATAAGCCGCTAAGGAAATACAAAAAACAAATACAAAAATCGATGCCTTATTTAGAGTCTCTTTTAATGAAAGACATCAACACACAATATCGCACAACGATTGTGGTAGATAAGCGAGAGTAAAGAAAGAAAAAATAATGTCCTTTGCCTCTTGACAAAGTGCTCAGTCAAATGAAGCCTCTTGCGGACGGAAAGACAATCTACTCAATTTAAAAAGTGTATAAATTATTTAGTTTATTATTGAAACGTACACCACGGACCACCAACGAACGACTTATTTAATTGTATATGATAAGAGATGTAGAAAAAAAAAAAAAAGAAGAAGAAAAAGTCAGATAAATAAATATGTTTACGCTTACGGACAAACAAACCTGATTTCTTTGAAGTTATTCGTTAAATTGCTGAGTGTCATTATGGTCCACCGATAGACATAACATGTAGAAGTATGTACCACTGAATGTGTATTAAAATCAAATGATAATAAGTAAGACATCTTCAGATTGACTTTTAAGTTAATAATCTCTGCTCGTTTCCATCGTATTCGTTATTTTTCGCACTATCTCACGATCGATACCGCTAACGAGTAACGCAACTTCCAAATTCAGATGAGCTACATCATCTTTCAGTTTAGCGACAGCTTTCTTAATCTGTATCACGAAACCTACAACAGTTACAAATAAACTAGGAAGATAAAGAAAAGCTTCGTGTAGCATAAACAATTAATCACGCAACTCACTGCTATCCGACATCATTTGTCCCCGTCTTTCCATTTCAGTTTTCTTATTATCATTCTCGGCTATTACGGCTTTCAATTGCTCTACCGAATGTTCAGTTTGTGCCAGCATCTGAGTGTGGCCGTGTTGTACGTGAGACAATTCAATGGAGATCTCTTTGTATTGTTGGATAAGTTGTTGTAATTCGTTGTTCAAATGTTTCTCTCTCGACTCGACCTTTTCTAAGATATAAGTGAACTCATTGTACAGCTTCTTCAATTCCAATTGCGTATCTTCCGTAATCTATTGAAATGAGAAATCACGTTATTTTCTTTCATTGCTACTTTTCTTTCATTGCAATTGCTTCTTGGTACCTCATCTATATTCTTTTTGAAGGATTCCATTTGAGCGAGATGTGCTCGCCAATCTCTGATATCGCTTTTTACAAAGACTTTGAGTTGCGGCAAAACCTGCTCAAATTCTAAACGCCAAAATTGCTGATCGGTAAGCTTGTCAGATATCTCCAGACTGTTTGAATTTTTATCAGTGGAACGTATGGTTTGGTTTTGCCATTGCCTAAAATTGTAACCATTTACATCGAATTCGCCGCTATCGTCACTCATAATCCCATTTTGTTCGTCCTCAATCTTCTCCAAAATAATCTCTGCATTATCCTCCATATAATCGTTAATAACATCTTCCTCCTGAGTTATATGGGGCTTTTGGCAGGAGAATTTTATGACTTTTAGGGCTTGCGTAGCCAAAGTGTCCAAAACAAAAATGCAACTAGCGCCGGCACCTCGTATCAATCTATTAGGAGTGAAATCCACTGGGACATCCTGCAGCAATAGAGTTGAGAGTAAAAATGCTTTACTAACTTTTTAAAATTTTTCATTTACCATTTCTTGCAGCAAAAGCACAATTTTAGCTATGACATCATTGGGATCATCAGATTCTTGCGGTTTCGTCATTGTATGTTTACCCAACTTTTCCAAAAGCCACCAAGCTATTAATGTAAACATATAAAATTGCTCTCCAGGATTTGTTGATTTTAGGAAATAAAATCGTGATAGTGGCTTCATTTTAAGTTCACTTAATAAATTCTTCTCATAGTTTAGTAATTTAAGTTTTTCCAATAAATCATCCGCCTGAAAGCTGTTAACGGGTAAATTATGAGCTTCAGCGGTAGCGGGCATTTCGTCCATTTTTCTTAAATATTTCGGATTTCTTTTATTCGACACAAGACAAAATAATCACCCGATTTTTGATCTGCTTAGAGCGATCGAAGCAACGCAGACTATATCTCCGGAATGTTGCAAAAAAATAATTGCCAACAATAGCAAAGTTTAAGAAAAGTTAATTAAAAGAGATAATAATTGTAATCCTTTTCATTCTCTTATTTCACAATAAATGAGAGAAAGTTTTGTTTGTTTCCAACGCCGTAACTAAGGATACGGAAAGTCTTAGCTGCGACAAATTTTTGTTTCCTACAAAAGACACATGCCATATGTTACCCCACCACAAAGCAATGTTTAATCGACACAAGAAATTTCAAGATTTTTCGAATGTTGAGAATTATTCTCAGAATACCAAAGTTAGCACTTGTTGCATTATATCGACTACCAGAATTATTCTCAGAATTATTACCAGAATTATTGTCAGATTACCAGAATTAGCACTTGTTGCATTATGAACGAAACAATTAGTTAGGAAATGATGCCGCGAGAAGTGAAATGAAATGGAAAATAATTAATTTTTGCTCTTCGTGTTTATACAAAAAAAAAAAAAACAAATGAAAAATTTAAATTTGAAATGTGTACCAATTCTCTTATGCTTCATAATAGTAAATGCAAGAATCTTTGCTCAGATTGTATTTTCACGTTTCCTTTATTCCGTTGTTGCACTTCTCGAAGACACAAACCCTCGGTAACTTTTAACGAAAAGCATGCACATTTTAAGACACAAAGCCATACAACATTGTATATATAATAAGATACAAAAAAATTATATATACAAGATGGAACAAAATGGTCCCTTTGGAACATTTCGCTAATAGCGTTCGCGTATTGAAATTATCATGTCATACTTCATGCGCCTAAACGCAAGCAAACGGTATGAGAGAGAGAGAAAGCAAATAATTTGTTTGACATTTATGTTTAAGCGCGTAACGAAATACACATATGTTCCACCATTTGAGCTTAGGAGATTCTTGAGAACTTTTTATGTATCCGCTATCAATAACAGTGGTAACGATGTTAATTAATTCATATGACGTCACGTTCTCTCAAATATTTATTTGAGAATTGGACGCATAATATATCTTCATGTGAGGAATGTGTAGAATATTTTTCACCATTTGTTCTCGTTTACCTTATCAGTAATAAGTAGGAAAACATTGTTTTTATTTTTGAAACATAGGTGATCTCAGATTATTTTGTGGTACGGCCGTGTTTTTCGACCGATTTTTTCCATTTTCTACGCCGACCTGCTTGCAAGAACAATAATTGATATATTTACGCATCTATAACACATTCTTCATTCTACATCACCTAAGCATGTATTCATACTTTGCTTTATCTAAAAAAAAAAAAAAAAATACGCAGAGTCTAAAAAAGCAATGGCGAATATCATATCATATAAAGTAAGATGGCGGCAAAGATGTTGTTAGTGCCGCCAATATGAATAAGTAACGCAGGTGCACAATAGACAGATGTACATGTAGAAATGGAAACTGAAAGTTTCATTTACTTATAGCGAATTTACTTAGCGAAATTTCTCAAACACTTACTCCAAGTAATTGTCAATTCTCAATGAGGCAGACAGCTTTCATCATTTTTCTGCGAAGTTCGTCTTTGATAACAAACACGCATTCAATCATTCACTCACTAGTTCTTTCAAGCATTTATTTATTCATTTCTTCCTATATTCAATCTTTCATTCATTATTCACTCCCTCACTCATTCACACATTCCCTCATTTGTTCATTCATTTATTTATTCGGCCATTCATTTTGTTAATTAAAAAAAGAAAAGTAGTTCCAATGAAAACACAAACGTATATAAAAAATATTTCATTCGTCGGTAAGATCCTTGCAAATTGTTTTTATATTAATGCTAGTAATGCAAAAAGGAAAAGAGTGCATGTGGATTTTAGAAAATCCTGCCTCTTCATTTCTTCTAATTTCTAATTTTGGCGACTTATTAGAATTAACCGTACGAAAATGGTCTGGCTCTTTAGAATGTTTAAAAGTCCAAGGCCTTGAGTCGATGAAAAGCTCTGCCAGGCAAGTAATGTTCATAAGCGACAAATTGCGTTGCTTGCATTGGCCTGGAACTATTCAGGATTTCCTTCCAAAAACCAATAAAAAACTAAATTAATCGACTTTATTCCGGTCATATCTGAACGAAGAATATATTTGTACCTTAGTTCAAAGCCTACCAAGCTTGACTGATTTTAAATTTACATGCAATCAGATAAACGATGAAAAAATGGGTTACATTTTTCATCAACTCATACATTTGCAGCATCTTTGCCTTGCTCCATGCCAAAGCGAAAATGACATAAAAGATTTTTCCTCAAAGGCTAATTCCAGTAACATGAAAGGCCTTCAACCACTTCAATCCTCTTGCTGTTCCATTAAAGTTACATTTAAACTTTTTAAACTTTTCGTGAGAGCTCATAGATATAGCGGAGTCTTAAAAATAGATTTAAGTGGTCCAGATTACTAGCATTTTTCCATTGGGTCAATTTTCATCATTCGATTTCGAAAATTAGATAGTTTTCACGTATAAGGGCTTGAATTTTATGACAATTCTTGTACGTAATGATGTCCAAAAAACATACCTATTTGATCCTAAATTAGTAGACTTAAGTTTTATATCAAATCGCTCTTACGAACCATTTTTCATCATAAAAAAAATAAAATTTGGACGTTTTTGCTAACTAAAGCTTTGTTTTTCATTATAGAATGGGATCCTACGTGATACCTACGCGACCTAAATTTGTTAAGATTAATTTTGGTGGTGGTTAAGAACAAATTTTGAAACATTATTTCGCGGCTTTTGTCGTGAAGTTCCGAAAATTCGAATATTTTTTGTTACGCCTGTCCACATAGTCTAGTGTTCAACCTACTGCCCGCAATTTTAAAGATATTTTGATGAAATTTGGCACACTGACGTGTTCTAGGCCAAGGACGAACCCTATCGAAAATGGTGAAAAATAAGTCTTTATATAGCAAATGTGTCCAATTTCTCATATTTCATTTGCGATGAAGATCGTTTCGTAAGAGTAATTTGATATAAAGCTTGCATACATTAAACTTGGGTTAAATCTGATTTTTGGCACGGAAGGATTGTTATGATATAGTAAATCTTATATGGCAAAAACGTCAATTTTCCATATTTTTTGATCAAAATGCATCCATAGTAACAACGTAGCGTAAAAATTGATGGTAGGTAGATTTTGTACCATTAAAGCTATCACAATGCCTACCTAATTATGAGTTCTTCAATCCTTTTCGGGTAACATGCAAAATGTTCAACGACTATTATCGTTTGCTTGATTTCTCAGTTCCGTTCGCTGATAAGATTAAAAAAATTATGTTACGTAACGAACTTCCAAAAACTTTCGACCCTTGTTAAATCCACTCATAGCAAATTTTGTCAAGCATGCTGTGTTCCACATGTACGTTCACACTTTAAACTCTCCATCCTTTGTTGTTGTATTCAATTAACTTAAAATATGTGTTTATCGTGGGTGAGCATTATAGTGTCGTTAACTCTGTAAATAGCTTTACTTTTTTCGTTCAGTTGTATCGGTGTACAAAATACTCAGTCGCTCATCTGCACACATGTATCTGACATTAGTTTTTAGATAGGTTGCGTTGTGAATTCCTATATATATATATATTATAATGAAACCTTTTTTTTATTCTACAACCAAATTATCTTTTAGCTTATATTCGGCTAATGATTTAATCTATAATGGAATTTATTTAATAAATGAAATCAAAAATATTTGCAAAAAAACTGTGTGGCTTGTTACTGCCGCTCTTGCGTACAAGAGTAAACGTGGTAATCTATTCGACATTGAAGCAGAATCGATCAAATTTTTTCGCCTTTCGCACAAAATAAGAAGGCGACACGAGTAATAAAATAAAATATATAGGAAAACTATATCAAACCTCAACCTCGACAGCCTGAATGTTTTAGAAACGCATGCATCTTCAGTGGACAACCTGGAACTCATGTGTTGTTGGCCAGTGGTAGACTTGAATTTACGAGCTCAGCTTCAAGAAACCTTTAAAAAATTTACTTAATTGGATTTAGCAGGTGGTTATGGTACGGAACTCGTGAGAGTTATTTTAGAAAACCTCTCCAAGGGAAATTCTCTTAAAACAATACGATTAGCATTCGCTACTCCTACTTCTACTACTAATAGTGGAAATTTATTGGAATTAATTATATGAAATTGGTCTGGCTGTTTACAATGTCTAGGCACGCGACTTGAACGTGAAAACAATGTCGAACAACTAAACCTGAATTTGCGTACTTTGTGTCTGTCCATTCCTTGTGGAGCAACAATTCAAGATCTCCTTCATATTATACCCACAAAAAACAGTAAAATGTTAACTGAATTAAAGTTATTTCGATTCTCTCCGACCGGAGATATATTCTGTGCGCTTGTTCATAATCTGCCTAATTTGGCTACGCTTGCTTTGAAAGGTACTTGCCGAAGATAACCGATGAAGAAACGGGTTACATTTTTCGTCATCTCACGCATTTCCGACACTTTTCCGTAGATCCCTTGTAAGAACTAAAGTCATGCAGCTTGTTTTGGTGCTACACGATGTTATAAGCTATTCTCATGTACTTAAGGTAGGATTAGCTTTCCACTTATTTTCGCTTATAGCAAGCTGGAGAATAACGATTCCCATGTGAGTATTACACTCAATTCTCTTTTTACACGATTTTTTTACACGAATTTGATTTAACACGAGTTCAAAAGAAAAAAATTTCTTTTTTTACACGAATTATTTTGTTATAACACGATTTTTAATATTCCAGGAATTTTTCTTGAATCTCACAGTGCAAAGAGCGAGATTTATTAGAGATGAAAATGTGTAAGCACGAAATAAATTAAGTTAACAAGAACTTTTTAATATTGTTTACACCTAATTCTCTCTTTACACGCATTTTTTTTTACACGTATTTTTTGGGAACGTATCTATCGTGTAAAAAGAGAATTAGGTGTATAGGATTGGAGTAATAAGTAAGAACTGTATAAATAAGAACGGAATGTAATGGAAATATAACTTAGAGGACATACTTCGAATGTGATCAACTAGCCCCTTGGCAACACCAATTCGTTTTCGAACAGCGGCATAGTGAAGAAGAAGATTGCACATCGTTTTCCTTCTTGACTGAACTGCGGTCCGCAATAGAAAAATCCGTTTTCAACCATTGGGATTTCACGCTATAAGTGCCGCAATGAGAGAAGACCGTCCATCCCCTCCGATGACCAGCGACGATAGGTCATTTAAGTTAAGTATAGGTATTTTAATTTTAATATTTAGCCGCTAGTTTCTTAAGTAACGTAAGTTAATTAATAAACGTCAAGACATATTAGGATTTCTATCGAAATCAGGAATATAAACCACGAAAGTAATAACGCCTTGAATAATCGTTGGGGCTAACCCGGCTTCATTTGATTGAAAGGTAAATTTTTGCCACGAAAAAAAAATTCCGTTCTTCACATCCTATCTAAGAGAACATTAAAAACAATATATAAAAACGATCTCTTGTTTGGAAATCAAATAAATAAATTGCGAATAAAAACGATTAACTTTTGACGAACCGTGTAAAACAATTTGTAACTCGGAGCCCCAAGCTGTTACTCTCAAAGAACTACCCATACCTTACTAAAACACCACTAACCTTAGTTCGAAATTGGCTGCTGAAGCGGTGCATGGCAGGAGTGGAGAAACAGTCGTGGATACAGAAATATTGCTGGTATATGGACGGAAAAAAATGCAAAATCCAAATAGTACCTTACTATGCCCATTAAATACATGCTGGATACGAATATTTGACGAGTGAAAGTGAGCTCACTTCTTCCAGATTAATAAAAGCTTTACCAATCACACTTATGTCCTTCGCCTTTTTACGCCTTTTAAGTGTTTTTAAAGAAAAGCAAGCAGCCAAACTGACTTGGAAATCAATATGAAGCTGCGCTGTACACGCATTGAACAAGTGAACGCACAAAAGAGAAATGATACAATTTTTTACAAAAACACAAAATCTGACCGGGTACAAATACGTAGCCGACCTATGTTTTCTGTTATTCTGTATTAAAACCGCGCTTTGAAGATTTACGTGAAACGAAACTATTGTCAGAAAACACTTAACGTTAAACAAGCTAACGTTACCGTGTACCGTAACTCCACCCGCACTGAATTCAAAAATTATCTTCGATAAGTACACACACCTTATACGATTTCTATTTTCCAAATTACTTTGGGAGCACTTTCTTCCTTCACACTTGGGTTTTATATTCAAACCGCGTCTACATTGTTAAGGGGTTCATAAACAAATACAGTTACCTGCTTTTGTCTAACTGGTCTATAGCTTTTCATATATTAATGAGTCCCGGTTTCTCTATTCGAAGTCCTGGTTTTTTATATTTGAATGCTATTCCAGATACTTGGGTACGGACGATACAGTTGTTCTTTTCAATACCCACCACTGTGAGATGGGGGTATACTCATTTTGTTTTTTTTTTCATAGTGGATGTAACATCCAAAAGGAAGCTTCAGAGTGCCTACAAAATATATACTCTTGATCAGCGGGATTAATCCATGCCTGTGCGTTTGAGTGTCTCTGCGGTGTGTGTTAATGGCGCTCGCCCGGTCGCAAAAATGAAGATATTGGCTGCAAATTAGTACAAACTTTGGAAGTTTTTGCACGCATGTTGGTGTTGAAAATGAGCCAAATTGTTCAGAGCAGAAGTCGGCAGTAGCGCCTAAAATGAATGCAACTCCAAGGCTGAAATTTTCCACATTTACGTCAGGAAGCACTCTACTCTTTACGTGCAAAAATGGAAAACAACCGTCATGCCCACACAAACTTACAAGGGATTACATTCTGTGTTTTTCGTTTTTTTGAGGTTTTATGCAACCAGGACAGAATGTATTTCGTAAAAATGGATTCATTTTAAAATGACTTTGATAGACATTGCGACTAAAAGGACATGGAGAGTGGAATGCGACAAGCCTAGTGATGGATACGCGGGAATCGGACGCCGCCGAATAAAATTTTTTTACTTCTTTAATTTACCAAAAGCATTTATAAAATTGAGATCTGCTTTGATGTAAAAAAAACACAGTTCTCTTTGTGAATCATTGGTTGTGTTTGCCCATGCAAACGCAATGTTAGCGTTCAGTTTTGAACTGACGTTAAGTTAGTTTTAGAATATTGTCGTCCCTTTTTCGCTTACTTATGTGTATACGAGAATAGTCTTCAGGCGTCTTTTGATTCCGTTCATTGTTCTACAAAGCATATTGCAAAAATAAATTGGACTATTTAACACGTCCGCGGAGAGTAGAAGTGTTAGTGAGGTGCAAAAAACTAAAGTCAATTTATTTTAAAATCAGTTGCGATATCCGAAACTTGATTAAATACATATTCTAAGGTAGCGAGGAACTCGTATCTTAACCGATATATGTAACGAATTCTATAGCATAATAGACCAAATTTTCCAACTGGGATGAGGTGAATATTATAGGATTAATACAAGAGAAAAACATAAGAAAAAGGGGCAGTCAGCAATTTACCCTTGCGTTAGATGCTAGGAAGGAATTATCCATACGGGAAAAAATGAGGGAAGGAGTACTCTGACATTTTAGCAAAAAATCGGACACTCGACTATAATTTTAATACTTGTAACTTTCCTTAGAAGAGTTTTTATTTTCTCCTTTGCGAAAGATCTAAATTTACTTCCGAAGAGCCATTTTTTGATTGCTTTTCAAAAATATCTGCTTTACTGCCAGTAGAGAATTTGTTTCATGCCAGATTTCCCATCCTCTTCAACGAGCCCAATAAATTCAAAATAATGCTCGCAAAGCGGAGAAACTTTTTGTAAATTAATTATTACAGCTTACGTCATTTGAGGAACGGTAGTTCCGGTCCTCAATGAAGTTTGTCGAGGTCTGCGAAACATCCAGAAGAACTTAAGATGAACCTTATTATACCGCTCGATTCGGTATCGCTTTTTAGAAAAAGCGGTATTTTTAAAGACCACGTAAAGGAAACCCCACCTAACGGACCTTAGCAAAAAACCAAAGCCATTTTAAAAGTGCACAAAGAAGTTTTACTAAGTGAATAATTATGAAAAAAAAAAAAATTAAAAGCCAGGGAACACTTTCATGATGTTAAAGCAACTTCAAAAAGCGTAACAGAGGGCTTACGTGTTCATGATGACGATACCATATCACATGTTAATGCTCGCGTATCAAATTAAATTTAATAAATTAAAAATAAATGCTTTCAAAAGTACATAGGGAAACACGAAAAAGTTGAAAACGTTGTTGATGACTCGCATATCTTGTACAAGAGACACTTAGGTGAGTTTCAGAATAACACTGCAAGACATCGTTAATTGCAGCATTTTATTTCAGCAACAATATCAATTATCCAAGCTACCAAGTTAAAAAAAGCATAAGGACACCAAAATTCGTTGCAAATTACACGAATTGCACAGCATTTCATGATGTATTCAAAGTAAGCATTCATGATAACCAAAGATTAGCTGCGGTTCAAAAATTCAAGAATTTGAAGAAGCATGTGATTATGATAAAAACCAGTTACAGTTCCGCTTAGGAATTATTATGCAACAGCTACAAAAATTAGCGAGAAATTGGAAAGATTTTCCGCCTGACTCCAACGATGCAACGCAAAGAACGCCGAACGTTGCATTTGGTCAATTATTTCCTAGAATTATTTTGGTAATATTTGCACATTTATTTTAAAAGACATTTTGCTAGTTGCACTCTCAGCTGCAATGGTGCCAGTGCTGAACCTCGCCCTGCCTACGATCCACAATGACTACTTCGATCGAAGGCAACTACTTGCACCTTTAGTAGACGGATGTAACACCGTCAAACCATCATTACAATGTCTGAAATGTAAACATAAGGAAACATAATTGTGAATTTTGTTACCAGTGATAATCTTACGAAAAACTCATTTTTAAATCTTATAATTTTTTAATTTTTCTAATAGTTTTTCTATAATTTAAAAAGCGTATTGCGTTTTCTTCAAGATTGCGCCAAAATTTTCTTAAAATTGTTGCCAAATATTTTTTTATTTGTTTTTATTTTATTTCAGTTACAAATAAACCAGAGTTCACGCCACACGTGGTTTAATCCATAATAACTTTAATATCATCACATACGGATCTTGGGGAGATATCGAGATTATTACACCAACAGCCGCAAGTAAACTCTCGAAACATGTTTTTTTTTCCACTCACAACACTAGCACCTTATATTTTATTTATTTTTCTGATTACACTTAGATTGAGTTACTTATCTTATTCATATTAAGCGATGCAGTTACTGGAATTCGATGGCACCCTCATTTATCAGTCGAACGGTTGCCATGGCTGATATCTGCATTAAATTTACCGCTTTCTTTTTTAAATTTGGAAATGAACCCAAAACAGCCAGTGGATATCATTCGCTAATATGCTCTTAATATTCCTCTTTACTTTCAAATTGCAATTAGCAACAACTTGGATGTTTTAAAACCACACGTTATTGACTACGGCAATAGTTGGGGAAATTGGCGCCACAATACTTAGAAAATAAGTGAAAATGCATGTTTAATTTAATAAATTTACAAACTTACTTGCAAGCGTGTATAACATTATCACTTCTTGCTTAACCAATAAACATTGATTAAACCAAACTCGTCTTCTTCTTCTTCTGCAAATCAACAAGTCAATAACCGAAAATTCGCAGTGTTCTATAAAAAAGTTTCAATGTGAGCACAACTTTATGAAGTTTCGGTTTGAAACTTTATGAAGTTGATAAATGACTTGAATACACATAAACGTTATACGTGTTATGACGTCCGCCACATAACATCAATATTACTTTTCGCGAGTTTCCAATTAATTATCTTGTTCTATTGCATATCCCGACTTTTGAAAGAAATATTTTTGGATTTGTCTTTTTCTCCAAAAGATTGCAAGATGATATTGCGTAGAGTGAATTTCGTAGTGGGAAAATTGATGTAGTACGTGTGTATCGAAGTGTCTTATGAAATAGATGAAAATTGCGAAACCGAAAGAGTATCTGAAAGGATAGATTCGTATTTTGGCTGTAAATATTTATGTTTCTTGATGACCAGATTTGAAAAAAGAGAAGACACCAGTGTAAACTACTAAATTGATTGGATGTAAATTGTCTAAAACGCTGAGATCATGAAGACCACAGGCAGACCACTTGCGAAGTGTGGAAGGGCGAATAGAAGCGGCGACATCTGGAGGTAGAAATAAAATATGTAAAAGCCCACACGTACACATTATGTTAATTTTCACTGCTGAGCCAAACTCTTAACAATGGCACAGAAAAGTTGACAACAGTCGAATTGCCAAATATTTTTTGGTTTCATTTTATAGGAACCACACATTTGCTTTGAAATATAAGTCGAGCATATCGAGAGAAATCAGAAAGGATAGCTGCAGTAATGAAATTTGATTTCATAAAAGAAATTTATTATACATTATTCTAAAAAAAAAATACTCCTACAAAAAATAAATCCTTTCAAAATGGTTATGCGAATGGAAAAGCAATAAATGAAAAATTTATTAACACAAAGTAAAAAATCGTATGATGCAATTGCAAAACGACTATCCGTTTGAAATAAGAAAATTTAATTAGTTTTGTAACCTTTTCATTTACTTCAATATACGATTAATATTCCAAGTATTTCTGTTTTAAAGTCATGCTAACAGTAAAAGGAAAATCCCAACAAATATAAATAAACAGCATAGGAAAAATAAACACAAGAAAATTTATATAAAAATGTATTAAAGCAATAAACCTCATAGGTTAACATAAATTTCAAAGCTTGATAAACGAACAAAGATTCTGTGTAGGGTTCACTTAACTCCTTACGATATTTTACATCATAAATTTTTAATATATATAGAAGGTGCTAAATATAATAACTTTTATATTTTATAAGAAGAAGAAGAATAATAAGTTTGATTAAAAGGCGCTGTCTTTTATAAATTTTAAAGAATATTTGCTATTGTCAGTTGTTTCGAGTAAAAATGGATGACTATTCGGATGTTTCAAATTTATCGCCCGAAGATTTGCTGAAAATGTATTACAAACTTAGTGATCAATATCAAGAAATGGTCAAAGTTAATGAAGCTGACGCTCAGCGCATTTATGATCTAAAAAGAGCACTTCACACGGCCGCAGCTGCGGAATCTTTCCTGTCGCAAGAATTGGAGCAATTGACCAGCTATGAAAACAATCGTAATACAAATGATTTACAACAACTGCGACAGGAAGTAGAAAGGCTAGAAAATGATAATCGGAAGCTGAAACAAGACTTTGATGTTTTGGTTGATGAAAACATTCAACTTTCGAAAGTAGCGGAAGAAACTGTCAAAAATAAAACGGATCCTCCTGTTGTTGCATCGCCTCAGGAGAGCAAATTATCCGATGAGGATGTTGAGCGCATGCAAATGTTAGAAAATGAAAATTTTGAATTGTTGCGAAAAATGGAGGAATTTCAACAAAGTTTTGTGCGCTACACATTGACAATAGCCGAATATGAGAAGAACATTGAAATACTACGAGATCAAGTCAATTGTTTAGAGGAAAATTTAAAATCGAAACAGGCAGATTTAGAAGAAAAAGTATCAATGCTCGAAAGCACCCAAGAACAACTAATAGAAGCCAACGCCAGTCTAGCGATGATGACAAATATGCCAGAAAGCGATGGTAACTTATACATTTATGGCATTTATTTAAATTTAATTTCACTTTAAATTTAAGATCGCAAAGGCAATTCCTTGTTTGCTGAAGTTGATGATCAGCGCCAAGCCATGAAAAAACTGCTAAACGCCCAAAAGAAAAGTTATCTGGAAATGAAAAAATTCTACAGCGAAAGCGAATATGAGATACGTCGTTTAAAACGTGAAAATACTTGTATGCGAACTGAGTTGGAGGCATGCAGTTCAATATTTTGTTATGCAGATCGAACTTATCAGGGTAAAAAGACGTATTTTATTGCAAGACATATATTTATACATCAGATGAAAAATTTTTCTAGAAAAACTAAACCAACGTATTCAACGGCTACTAAGTGAGAACGAGGGCTTGGAGCGCAAATTAAATTGGACCCAGGAACATCTTAAGGAATTATCTTCTGAAAGAGGAGTATTCTGGCTGGATTCAATGCTTAATTTTTGCAAGTAAGTTATTAACAAATTGAAATTGAAAAAGGGGCGGCATAAAAATATAAGGTGATTGCAAATTATTCTTTTTCAACAGGTGTTAAAAAGAGTAGGGTTAATAATAACAAATATATCAAATTTTGCCATGAGCAGACGGGAAGGATGTGTTAATGTTTTGCAACGACTTTAGTTATACCTGAAAAATTTATACAAATCCAATATTTGTATTGACCATGACTGCATTCTAATTTCTGGTACTTTTTGAAATAATCAGGAACCCTAGACATTTTGGATGTGTGTTGAAATCGCAATAACAACCTTCTAGTTTTGCCTGGAACTTTAATCAGATTTTAAACTTAAGATGGCTGGGAAAAATATGAAGATCGGAAATATATTGACGCTTGTATGTGTTCATCACCCAATAATGGTATTGCGGATATTATTATTTCGCTGGGTTTACAGTAAATGGCTGACGTGTTCAATTATTGTTACAAACCAACTTGTTAGCCAGCAATAGTAGCTACCTTTTGTTCTAGATAGGAAGTTCCAGCATGCTAACCGCAGTTGCTGAAAGCAAACGAAGTTTTCTACGCCTTGCCTTTTTTTGTTTTATTTTTTGAAATATCTTTCTCATAAAGTAGAAACATCTTTGGTAGTTAAGAAGTTGGGCTGGAAAGCGAGACATTTTTGTATGATCGAATATACAGCCGCACCGGTAGGTTTAGTTAATTTTCTTCCCCCCGCCTGTTAATTCGAATGCCATTGTCTGAGTCTCACTGGCTTTCTAAGTTTAATGAATTTTGCCAAAGTGATATATGCCGTATTTATTAAATGTAAAGACTTAATAAGCTAGAAGTAGTCGATGTTTCACATCAAACAGTTATTTTGTTTTTTTTATTATATTCCAGAAAAGAAACTGATACGCTTAGGCAACAACTGCACAGCGAGCGTTTACAAAAAGCCAGTTTGGAGGAACAACTACGTAACGCCCTTCAAGATATGGCTCGGCAAGTATTTGAAATGCTTTTCGAAGTTTTATATAATAAACAAATATATTTCAAACTTTAGTTGGAGATTTGAATCCTTAAAATCACGTTGCGTTCTTTTAAATCGCGAATATTTATTAAATGAACATAAGATTTCATTTGAACCCGTGCAAGCTATGGATTTTCATATAACCCATAAACAGCAAGAAGAAGCGAGACCACGTATAATAAATGGACCGAAAAACGATCTGTTAAATACAACCGTAATAGCAGAAAGGGAAAAAGAAGATTTAATGGGAAAGGATCAATGCAGCGAAATTGTAAAAATTGAACAAAAACTTGAAGAGGAATCGGACCGCAACGAACTAACAAATAGTTCTTACTCTGGAATCAAAAATGATCAGCCACCAAGCGGTAGTTCCAACGTAGGCCTGCCGGATTGTGAGAAATCGGAAATATCTCCCAAAATATCAAAAGAAATTGCCAAACTAAATCGCATACAGGAAGCTTCCGGTCAACAGAAGCCTGAAAACAAATCGCAAAGCAATGAATCTGCAATAAAGGAAGATTATGATGATGAACAAAAGCCTGAAAACGAATCGCGATGCAATGAATCCTTAACAAAGGCAGACTATGAATTCAAAGATGAACAGAAAGTTCAAGGAAGCCCTGTTCGATCTTTTAATATATATAAGGATAATGAGAATTACGAACCTTCTCCCAAAATAAAAGGAAAATTTTTTAAGTTAGTTGGTAAACCGCCCTCTCCAATGCGTCCTTCACAAAGAGCTGTAAAGAAGCCAGACGAAGTAGACAAATGTATAAAAAAGTCGCGTTCAATATTAACTGAAAAACGTGATTTATTCTATGAAGAAACACCCAAAAATGTAACATTTGCGACAGAGACGGCAACAATACCTAGTCCGACCTTTGATAAATCATCATCGGAAAATTGTGCACACGTTTCAAACGAAACGTTAACACCACTTTCCACCAGCAGCAATAGCAAAATTTCGATTAAAGGATCTCGGACAAAATCTAATATTGTCGTACGCCGTGTAATTCTGAGCTCCAAACGTGATTAATGTTCACCTGTCCGTCTCAATATCTATAAAATAATTCTCATTTGTATTTATTTATAAATAGTTTTTGCAATAATTTGATAAATCAATTTTTTGTTTTTTTAATTTATCGAATTTTATAAATTTTTAATAAAACAGTGAAGTTATGTATCAAAGTTTGCTTATGCCCTACGTCATGCTGCGTCGTTGCCTTAGTTTATCATAATGAATGAAGCGGGAGCTTAAAAAACTGAATATTACTTTTTTGAGTCGTAATAAAAAAAGATTATAACTTTTTCCAATCTCTTGGAATTTTTTTTCAATTTTTTTCACAGATGTTGTGAACAGATGGTTGAAATTTATTCCCCAAGCAAGGCTTGACTGAGTGCCTGCTCGGACGCTTAAAAGTGTTTTATGTTTAAGTAAAGTATTTTCCCGCGTAGCTTAGCGTAGGCTAAGCTCGATTTAAAGTGAAGGAGAAGTGTGCGATGAAGGCTTTGATGTCTGTTATGAACACGAGTAATAAAACATGACTTATTTTCCGCTTTCTTTTAATTCGTCAACACGTAAAGTGTAAAGCGTGTGATCGCCACATAACACCAAAGACAAAAACATCTTCTAGTGAAAATTCTTGGAGGAAAAAGAATGCGGAAGAATTGAATTGAACAGGTCAGGGCGTTTTTACGGTCCTGGGATTACACGTAAAATTAAAAACAACAACAACAACAATTGCAATACCAAAAACATGCCAATAAGGCATTCGAAAACTTTAAATGCGTTCTTTCAGAGGCATAGGATGGTAAAGGATGCGCAAAGGATCTTTTCGGGTGAGTTTTTCATAGAATCCTTTAAATAATATTTTGTAGAGAAATTCGAAGAATATTTTCGGTTAATTAGTCTAAACATTATTTATTAGCATTGTTTGAAATCGAAAATAACTTCTCTAAACTAATACGCGTTTTTCTCGAAACACGGGTTTCCAAATCGATCGCTTCAAGGATATTTATTTTATATTATTTATAATACAATTCCTTATTAAATATTATTTTTTTAATCACCTTTTTTGGTTAAAGTCGAAATTTTCTCCTTGGTTTAAATAGTTTTTAATCGCAAAAAAATCAATATTTTCTAAAAGACTCGCAGGGATTCTCTTGTTCTAGATTTGTAGATGGAATTCTCTTTTCTTTCTTTTTTCTTTGTGTTTAGGAGCAAATGTGCACTAGGCCATGGAGCCTCTCAAATCAAAGATATTTCGCTGGTGTGGCTCCGATGCTACCATAATTTAATATCTTTCAAAATTAACATATTGTTATACCCTACACCGCTCATGGAATAGTATATGAATATGTATAGAAATCCTGCAGATACTTGTAGAACAACCTTTTCGACTTCTAAGTCGGCAAAGATGGGTCTCGCTTGACTCCTGAATGTTGTATACATATACACACCTTAATAAATGTTTATATCACAAATGGTGTAAGGGTACAAAAAATTATCACGAAGAACTTTTTTTGTGTTATTCCAATGGCATTGTTCTTCAACATCTTACATTTGATAGTATTTTGGTTATTGGATAAAATTGAGGCGAAGGTAGCCAAGGTCTGCTCTTTACTTTTAACTGGCACAGCAGAAAAACTAAAAACTGATCTAAATCAGTGATCGATACGATTTATACGAAACGATAAGATTTACTTCATCTGTTCATTTCTCTATTTATTTACAATTTTTATAACATAGTAAAAAAAAACCTTATGCTCTATTCTGCCTCTGCTTCTGCAGTGTAAAGGAAAGCAAAGATTATTATTACTTTGCCTTAACTTTCAATTATCGAATTCATATGCTTCATGCTCGCTTCTCTGCGAATTCGTCTTCGACATCTACGATTTGTTCATATATTTGTTGGGGACGCTCCTTAGGAAAACTTTCATAGATTAGTTGCAGATTTCTTTGACAATTGCCGCCATTACCAATTTGATTGCAATTGCATATCGATGGTACATCCAACTTTATTGGTTCTTCATAATTGTCATTAGTTTGATTGCATGCAGTAAGCGAGGGATCCGAGACCGTTAAGTGTGGCGAATTGAAGTCGTGCCCTGAATTTAACACACTTTGCTCAGGACGACGTCTGCAATTGAAATTCTGATAATAGGATAAGTGGAAAACTTTTTGACAATATATCCACAGGTACAGCAGAAGAAATAGTAAAGCGATGCCCAACGGTAACATGAACACAATGATTAAAGCTTCTGCCCGTTGATTTCTCTTAAATTCCCATGGATTACCGTAAATGATAGTGTAGGCGGAGATATTTACTACTTGATCGGATGTGCTAAGAGATGCCGGTGTACTAACTGTAGTTGTACTTGTGCTTACGCTTGTCACATTACTTTGTATTATGGGTTCGTAAATGGTTTGTCGCTTTTCCGAAGGTATGCATTCTAAACCGTTCACATTAATCTTCGATATGAATTTATCATATCGTAGTACGCGAAATATCTCGGGATAATTATGCGCAAAGCTATGCAACCAAAGACAATCCCAGGGATTACGATCACTTAGCACCTGTACTCGGGAAAGTGTTAATTCATTAAATTCATGATCAATGTCATGTAAAGATTGCATACGATTGGCTCGAATATCGAGATGCCGAACTTGAGGTAAACTTTTCAATATTTCGTAGAATAGCAAGACTTTAATGTGATTTCCTTTCAATATGAGATCATGTAAACTGTTAAGATTATTTAGCCATTTAAGAGGTAAAGTTTCCAAACGATTATTACTTAAATCTAGCGTACGCAAGTTATTCTTAGAGATTTCGAAATTTTCTAAATTGTTGTCACTTAAATTGATGCAGTCAATGCTGGCAGCTGCATCGTGTACAGAAATGGATTGCAAAAAACAATTAACGATTGTTAGGTTATTTACAGAACCGCCATTAATCACTTCAATAGCATTGCTATCGATTACGGTATCTGCTATGTGTATATTTGTTAATGTCTCAGGCAATGAATGAAATATATCCGCCGTTAATAGCTTTATTGATTCGATGTGTAAGTTGGTCACTTTAGTGCTCTGTATTAATTCAGAAGATTTGATTATTAAAACCGGCTCATCGACGATACGTAAAGCGGTTAAACATTGTAAATTTTGTAAAGATTTCGGATGCAAGGATCGCAAAGAGTTATGGGCAATTTCCAATGCTTCTAATAAATCGTAAGATTCAAATGAATTCTGATCAGCAACAGCGATTTCATTGTTAAGGAAACGTAACACTTTTATCTGCAAAGGGATCGCACTCACGCATCGTAACTGTCTAAGGAAATCCATATGAAAACTCTTTATAGTGATTTCAGTGATATTGGAACAAGTTGGAAGATATTCCAGACCGTAGCTATGAGTGTTTAATGGTGTGTGGCAACCGTCTAATATTATTGACTGGATATCAATAAAACGTTGTGACGTCACCTTCTGCGAATGATCCATGCAATCAATTTCCATAAAATGGCTTCTATCGTAATTCGTTGGATTAGCTTGGTTTATAATTTCCACTTTTACCAAACAACTATCATTCCAACTATTCCAACAATTTTTTTGTGCATTTATTACTTGGAAGGTAAAAATCGTGAGGAGAATAAACGATACACCGCCCGATCTACCGCCCGATGCAATCATTTTCATTTTCCGTACTAATCGCGCTTAATGTTGTTTGCACGTTGCTCTAAAACAATCAATCGCATTAACTGCTCAATTTTTTCTTCAACTGAATACATTTGGCCAAAAGTTTTCATTTTAAATCCATCTATATAATCAGAGAGATTCATCTCATTCTCCTCACGGTGCCTGTACGTATACATGTATCTATATATATATATATATATATACGTCCGTGTGCGTGTTCTTGCTCATTACAAAATTCTATATTTTCCTATAAATATAAAACATGAAAAAAGAAAAGAAGAAAAAATTGCTGCATTTTTTTTAACATATCCCGCTGTTTCCGAAAGCAAACAAAACAAATTCTCTAGTTGCATAGCATTGGCCATTAAAAGTGTCTAATAAGTAGGAAAACGGAATTTATCTTGTAACGGATTTCGAGTACCCTAAAATACGGATGAAAGAATATCTTACTTTTTTTTTTTTAATTAATCTCTTGTCGTTATTATTATTCATATTTATTTCGTCTTTAACCACTAAACTGCGTACGATATACGTACACGTCGTGTGGAATAAAATTAACTCTTCGAATGAGAAGTCAAAATTTTGCTAAAATGCATTACAAATCTCATTGGGTGGTATATTTTCTTTATAATACCATTAAGCCTGTTGTTAATTAGGCCACCAAGTACAGTTACAAAGTTTACGTATTTCCTTTGGGAAAAGATTTCACTAACTTTACACCTTTAAAGGCAAAACCATTTCGGAGATGTTTCGTCAGATCGGGCAATGCAAAATGGATCCCATACGAAAATCCTAAGAGAAGTAAAGCATAGGTTTATTCAGCACACACACACCCACATCCCTTGTAAGGCGTAACAGTCATGCCCACTTGACCTAAATGCTACATGTTAGCGTGCTCTCTGATATATATTGAATAACAGCTTGTAAAGAACTTAAACTAATGGACCCCACACGAGAATCCTAAAAGGAGTAAAGCATATGTTTATGTAGCACACACAAACCCCCATCCCTTGTAAGGCGTAACGTTCATGACCAGATGGCTTAAATGCTACATGTTGGCATCCATCTCTTTACTCTCTGATATACACTGAATGACAGTTTGTAAATAACTGAAACTTATATCGTACAACCGCCAAAATTCTAGTTACCTCTACTCAAGATTTCGCAGAAAAATTGGATTCGCTATGTATACCTTGTGAAGCACACAAGTCCATTTGACAAAGCTTCTTCACATGCCTAACATATTTGGTGGTTAAACGGGTAAAAGGCTGGTCCTCTATATCTTTCAGTGGTCTTAATCTAAAACAAAATATATATGTGTAGTAGTTTATGTAGGTTATGCATTTCATGCGAGGTATTTTGAAAACTTTTGAACACTACTGTACATATTATTAATTTTTCGTTAAACTCTATTTCTCCCACGTCATATTTGAACTAACTGTCTGTTAATCCTTACGCGTATACTGTGTTCACATTTCAAAACCTCTTTATTTCAGTTGCTAAGTCAGTATATTTTATTTATTTATTATATAGTTTTCCTAGTAATTGCTTGGAACTACAGAGCAAGAGATCGTCGTTGGGCTGATATGCATTTGATTGATTATAAAACCTTCGCATATATATATTGCTGTGAGCTGTATTTTTTAAAATACCCGCACTATGATATCGACGTGTATATTTTCTTGAGAGAGCTTAAAGTTGCTCACTGCTCTGAGCAGCTGACATAAATTTCGAAACGTGTGCCTTGTAGGATCACTAGTAGCAGGATGTTTTTTTTTTTGTGCTTAAACCGTCTTGTTGTCAGGGTCATTTTTTTATTTTTTTTTTTTGTTCACTTGCACCACGATGTTCACTACATTGTTAAGCTGTTTCCGGGTCGTAAGCATAAGTCCAAGTTTCGTCGCCAGTAATTATATGTTTTAGGTAAAACGTATATCTTTTACCATTTCAACAGGGCATTATTACTAACCCCACAGCCCACATGTCTCGAAAGTTATGCCAATTGTTCGCAACAGTCCTACCAACCTACCAAAAAATACACAAATGTATATCACAGCGCGAGTATTTTAGAGAAATACATTCTCACTACTTTTTGGCCACAGTAGTGACAGATTTTAGTTGCGTGCAAAGCAAATCGAACTGATAGCGAAGTCTCAGCAGTAGTTCGCTATAAGAAATGGATAAATGGTTAGACAAAAATAGCTAAGGCCCTCAATATAATGAATATACATTTGCACCATGCATCATACAACAAATGCCACAAGAAAATTTCGCTCTACGCACTTATATAGAATAGTTGAATATATAGCTGGCAGTGCATTGCTGGAGTGAAAGAAATATAAAAAGGTATATTTTCCATGATGCATGATGCAAACATAAAATTTGTGGGTTCGTCGGTAAATATGACGGGAGTTGACGGGATTAGTATATGAGTCCGTTTTCTATCAAAGAGATCTTCGATGAATATTGAAAGTATTACGAATTTACTCCCTTCCAGTATATAAACTCGAGAGCAAAAAAATCGCATAACCTCTACATTTTCGCTGTCAAGCTAACTATTTATTAAACTAAACTTAGATTGCAAACATAACTTAAGTTATACTGAAGTACACACCGTTAGCTTTCGAAAAACTCATAATGCTTAGCCTTGAGCTTCACAATCATAGAAATACCCAAAATCACTCGTTTCACTAATAGAAATACCCGAACGTGTTGTTTGCGCGACCATACAGGAAGCATTCTCTTAAGTGGTTGCACTAATTGAAGTTGCGCAGAATCAAAACCAAGCGGCCAACGACAATCAATTTAAGCCGATAGGCTGTTCGACGTGTGTACCAACGACATGAAGAGATTGCTGGCTATGCTCGGTGACGAGGATGTGGCTGAAAACGTGTTACAACACAGCGTGACTTGTCATAAAATCATTACAAAATCGCCGCTTGTATGCAGTTCAACTCGGGGAGCAGCCCCAGGAAGTTAAAATAGTGGATGTCAGCCGGTGGACAGTTAGAAGAAGGCCAGCTGAAGGAGGATTGGCAGCACGCAGACCTGCAACTTGCACGAAATTGATCCCATTTCGTCGACAACCGCACTTTCAGTTCGCTGCAATTGCACTATGGATGGAAGGTAGTACTGCTCTCTAACGTGTGCAGAATGTGTCCGACGACGCGGTGAGCGTTTGCTACAATGCTGCATCTCTGAAAGTGTCTCGTTGCGTGGTGGCTCGTGCACGTTTTTAAGAGGCATGTCAGTTTAAGCGATGACCGAACTTGTGTTCACCACAAAACCCAATACCGACGGTCAATCCAGCATATCGAATTCCCGACGCAGCATTGAAGAAGTCCTGGAAGAACACGTAGCACCTTTTCGGGGGTTTCTCGGCGAAAGTTTAATTTTCATGCATGACAACGCAAGATCACATGTCACGGCTATACTGCGTCAGTACTTGGAGGATTTTGTTGTGCCAATTATGACGTGGCATGCTTGCAGCCTAGATCTCAATCCCATTGACCACCTATTGCATGAGCTGAAAAAACGAATACGAGCCAGAGACACGACGCATACAACTTTCGGTGAGTTTCGAATTGCAATTGAAGAAAAATGACATAGGGTGCCGCAGGATTTTGTAAAAAAAAAACTTATTT
The DNA here is from genome assembly GCA_000688715.1 of Glossina pallidipes. NCBI lineage: Eukaryota > Metazoa > Arthropoda > Insecta > Diptera > Glossinidae > Glossina > Glossina pallidipes. The sequence goes on from KK500075.1 coordinate 194,332, forward strand.
TTCCATGAAAAATCGCATGGAAATAGTTATTCAGACTAGAAGGAGCAATACCTTGCATTAATAAATTTTTTATTTTTCAATCTAGTTGTTTTATTATCCTTTTACACTTGTTCAAAGTCGCGAACCTGAAAGATTTTGAACCTCAAGGATAAGTATTCTGAGTTTTTCAAAAGCTTACTTAGTATATTCTTTAGTTCAATTTCACTTATGTTTGCAACCTTACTTTAGTTTAATGCGGAGTTAGGTTGGAAATGTGAATGTAGGGGATGTGCGATCTTTTCGCTCTCGAGTTTATAAAGAAGATCGCAAAGAGAGTGAGAAATCTTCTCAATACACTGAGAGCCTTATGTGCTTTATTTTTCCTTACTTCCATATATATATTTAATAGTTCGCTCATGCTCGTCTAATTTATTATTGTATTGTGATGCTCTTCAATCAATTTTTCTGACACCAATTAGGAAAGACTTCGTAAGAACGAAAGAAGAAAAAAGAAGTAATGTTTTGATAATTAATTTACTTAGTCTTTATTCACTTATTTAATAATTCTTTGCATGTTTTTGAAAAACACAAACCAAATTTTCTTCATCTTACTGTCGTGACATAATTTTTCTTATGCTCTCACTGGAATTTTAATGTTAAAAGAAAATTTTCCGTTTGTTTCAATAAACGCAATAACATTTATTTACATTTCATGTAAACCGTTATGCTCAGAGCAGAGAAATTTTATATAAACTAATTATTTTCTTTTTCATTAGGTTTCAAATGGACCTTATAAGGCCCATCGACCTTGCAGCGATCGTACGGTTAATGCAAAAAAAATTATGTTCATCTTGGGTCGAATATTTCACATGAGCATCTTGAACCAATATATCGGATATGCTAAATATATTGTTGTAAGAACTAGGATGAATTTATCAAAACGTTCTGAGAGGAAAGCGTAATTTTCGTCAACTTCGAACTCGATCTACCCAAGTCCGTCTGTGTATTTGTGTAAACATTTTTCTGGTTACAAAAATTAAAATATCGGTTTCAAATAAGGGAAGTTTTCACACGCCGTGGAAAGAACACGTTTACATTATAATGGAAGCTGCTGACTGACTGTTTGCTGGGTTTTTTTTTGTTCATTGCTCATAAATTATAACAGACTTGTGATAACACTTTTCACATGTACTCTACAAAAATGAAAAAACAGCCACTGCCACCAAGTACTATAGAATGTCGAAATTTGTGTTTCTCGTTTCTTTTTTTTAAGTCATTTTGAGAATAAATGTCATGGGATGTGTATAAAAAATTCGCTAAGGTCTGTTACCCATTTAAATTGTGGATGCGGATGTACTATTTTCATATTGAAAACAAAGTAATCGGCCACGGCACGTTATTAACTGCCCTACATTATTATGCTTAATGCAGGATGTGGAAAATAATGTGGCTGAAAAAGTAGTCCCATTCGAATCATTTTCAATAGTTCCGCGCTTGTCCTTGTGCCAAAACACATCTGTGTACCAGACTTCATCAAAATATCTCAAAAATTTCGGCGGCAAAATATCTCACAAGGCGGACGGATGGACAGAAAAGTTTAGATGGATTGAAGAATGGAAGGATTCTGAATCCATAGGCATAATGGTAAAGGTAAGCCTATCTTAAGTCCCTTTGCGCATTACATACATCCACAAAAACTTAGTTTCCCTTATTATAATATTTACACTTAGATTTATTCCATGTGTGGAATTGCAGTCTTCGTCCACTGTGGAAGTTTCAAAACCATTTTCTTAACTCACCAAATGCAATGCATATTTCACATTTCCAGCTGCTGCATCAATTCTTGCAAGTGTTCTAGGAGACAGGGACCGTGGGCTCTACATGCACGACTACCTTAATATTCTTTTTGATTTCATTTAAAAAATCGAAAAAGTATTGTAAAATTATCCGATATCTGCAATACCATGACGGATCAAAATTGTTTCTGACGGAGCTCCAGTTGGCGGAACATCGTTTCTTGCTCGCTCTTTTAATTACTTTTACACTACTTTCCAGTAATTGACGTATATATGCCAAGCAGTCATCGAGACAATTTGGTCTCTGTAAGGAAGATGTGCTCTAAACAATTTTTGGACCGTGCCGGAGATTGAGTCTAATAAAATACAGTCGTACTTCATCCGCTGGCAAAGAAAGCAAAATTAATTTCGACAGATTTTACGAAATCTCGAGCTCACTTCCGAGTTCAGACCCACTTAAAAGTTAAAGAGATGCTAAACTAAGAAACACGATGGGGTCGTGTCAACATACATGCCACACACACACACACACACACATAGTATTATTGCATTTCGAATTTTTTTAAATTCTTCCCTAGTCACTAATAAATTTTTTGATTTTATTTTGATTGCCTCTCAAAAAAACGAAGAAAACATACAAACACATATAAATATTACACGTATTACGCTTTAAACAATCCTTTTAAACAAAACTGCTCACGAATCATTCCGAATAATCGAAGAAGAAATGCATCTTAAACATTGAGAATGAAGAAGAGAAAATGTTGATCTATTAAATTTGTTCTATGTAGTGTAACAGATCTTCTATAAGATCTATTATCGAAGAACTGCTCACTTCACACTGCAAACTTAACGCAACACTAGAGCATTGAATTGAAACCCCGGTTTGAAACCCTTAACTGGTAGCGGTTTCATTTAAGATACGTGTTCGTGCCACAGCTTCGCGGGGATTGCCGCCAGACATTGAGTAAATGTGTCGTCTCAGTACGCGTATATGCTTTTGGGATACTTCGAAATTGTGAACCAAAGTGTTAAGCTGACTCTGCAATTCCGCAATGAGACTATCGCGCTCGTGTATTAGATTTGTGGTCGAGTTCTGGCTGCGATTGAGTTTAAATTCGAGCTCGTTGACTCGTTTTTGCAACTCGCGACGTTGCTTATCACTTTGCTCACGTTGGCGAGCTAAGACGCGTTTATTGCAATTCTGCAAACTATCCATTTGATCGCGTATCTTTTGCAGTTCATCGCCTAGATTTCGTTTCTCTTGCTTAAGAGCCGCATTATAGTTTTTAAATATCTTCAAGTCTCGTTCAGCCGCCTTCAAACGGGTCAATGTACCCATTTTTCGTCTGCCCATTTCCTCCAATTTCAATTTCAATTGATTTGCCTCCGCCTGTATGGAGCGAACACGCTCGTGCAATACGCTATTCTCAGTCACTGCCCGTCCACTTTTTACCTGTTCATCGCGCAGCAGTTGGGGTAATTGGGCGACTTCGCGAAGTTTCGCCTCCAATTTGAGACGCAACTGATCAATACCGCTTGTGATCTCTGTTTCCAGTTGTTGATTATTAGAATTAAGTTTTTCGATTTCAATCTGCTGCGTCTGCATGATCTCTTGCGCCTTAACGCATCGCTTATGATAGTCTTGAAGACAGTTTTGTTGCTTTTCAATAATGTCGCGATAATGTCCCTGCTCGCTTTGCAGGCTAGCTATAGTGTTTTGCAGGAAATCGATATCGACCTTCTTAAGGGAGGAATCTTTCCTTTTGCCTTGATGAGTTTCCATAATTGATTTAAAAGCTTTGTAAATGTCGGTCAGGCCTTTATTGCATTTCTCTTTATAGTCGGAGCCGCAAATTTCGGATAATGGCGGTGCATTCTCTTTATCTAAACGGTATTTACGTTTTTGTGAACCATAGTCTTTGCTTTGCCTTCGATGTGTTCTGCATAGGTCATGTTCGAGTTTCCCGTGACCTAGAATACTATTGTTTGAATCTTTGCCGACAATTCGCAGAAGGCTGGGACCGCGATCAAAAACTTGCGTATATTTACGTTTCAATGAGTATTCCGAACCTGTACTTGTCATATCCGTATAAGATTCGGAATCGCCGCTGCAACTGTTATGTTTCGTATTTAGAAAGAGATCATGCTTCTGTTGCATTGCATTTAATTCAAAATTAATTTGCATATATTTCTCTTCGAGATTTTTCGTTGTGTTCGTGTACTCTCTAAGCTCTTTTTTATATTTCGATAGTTCGGCCTTAAGTTTTGAACTTATTTCGCGACACTTCGAAGATGATTCCATAAGCGAATTCGAACTGGCATCGCAATTCTCATCAAGCTGCTGCTCATCATGATCCTCCTCCTGGCCTAATTCGTCCACATTATTCGGTGAGAGAGAATAGGAGAGCTTTGGGAAATTGGGTGTACTTGAATGGCAGGACTTTAACAGTAATTTTGCTTTGACATCACCACTCGAACTACTCGCCAACGGATCACTTGGTATCACAAGGTAGCTACGCGATACCAAGTCTTCGTGTCTTGTTTTCGTAAACTCTAAATTTTGACTTTTACGCTCCATTGATGCAATCCAGAATTTAAGCCCATACGGAGGTGGGAACGTCTCAAAACATGTATTATGAGATTTCAAAAATGATGCAAACTTCCAAATATCTATTTTATCAACGGAAAATTTTTCGAACGAATACTTTTTACTTTCTTTCGTATGAACAACCGAAACTGAATATGAAACAAAAACAAATTTATCGTTAATACTTGTCAAAACTGATTAGATTAGATTAGAGAGTCAATTTGAAGTCGTTTTCCAAGCACAATAATTTTGATAATCAATCGAAAGACGAAATGTCCCAAGCCCATCTGATGCGATGGGCAAAACTGAAAGTTTCTTCTTGTTTTGAAATTTTTATATCCTACAGTCTGTGCGAGCGTATGTAACACCCGCATTCATAATCGTTTTCTGAGTGGATTTAAATTTGCCTTTCCGTCCGTCTGTCTTGTTTTTTTGTGTTCAGCAACAGCAGGCCGCAATTTTTGGAATATTTTGATGAAGCCTGGCACAGCAACATGTTTTGACCCAAGGGCACCGCCTTTTCGACCGCCACTTCACTCACAATATTTGAATTTGTTTTTTGAAGGGCTTGAAGAATTTCAAATGTGAAGCTAGTTACCAGTGGATCAAAGAAAACCTGCACTTACAATTCAAGTGAAGGTAAAGTGAAGGAGCGTCAATTCTTCTTTCTTCGTAATCCTTTCATTTCTGTCTTATTTGTGAAATGTCCGGAATTCGGTTCAACTTCTCAAAATACTCTAAAATTGTTTTTAATTTTCAAAGGGCATTCATTGGCTCAGACTGTCATCAAAACTTAATCAAATTAGTTTTCAAAACGGGTCACTTAACTGACAAATTGAAAGTAAAATAAAAAATAAAACAAAATCAAAAAATTTTGTTTAATCACATGCTAAATTTCTAGTTATTTTAAATTAAACTTTTTTAACAAATTTTACACTAAAAATGGCCGACGCCCCGGAGACGGAAGAAGAGAACGAAAGAGTAGCCGGTACTGAGGGGACTGCGGGCACCGTAAGCGCACCTGATACCGAGGCCGAGCCACCTTCTAATTTAGGTGAAGGAACGCAAGATGAGGGAGAAGAGCAAGAGCAAAAAGATGATTATACTCCATTAGGATCTTCGGATGATCTGGAAAAGCAGCGCAATTACAACGAATATAAAAGACTTGTAGTCGAAATCAAATGTCAGAATGAGATTATAGAACGTATCAAAGTACAAATCCAGGATACAGCTTGCAAGCCATGTATTACGCCTTGCGAACAAAAAGAGCTAAGGAGCCTGCAAGAGTGCTTGGAGCAGGAAATGCACAAGTTACGATGTCTGATAAATAAAGCAATGCATTTGCAAAATTTTGGCTCAAAGCGTCATTATAGAGAAATCCCATTAGTTACGACATTCGATGAGGATCAAATGGCGCCCATATCTTACTATTGCGATACTATGCAAGTGAAAACATCAAAGAAATCGACTGCCAAACAACAACAGTCGGCGGGTCATTGGAAATCGGTTGTTAGCTCCGATACTAGTGAAGAAGAAAAACCCTGCTCCTGTCAAGACAATCAGGGAAGTCAGGATACATCAAGTGCTCCAGAGGAAGACGAGCGAAAATTGATGAGAGATGTCTTGGAAGCAATACGACTCTGCAAAAAGAAAAGTCATGTATGCAAAGATCAGACAAGCAAAACATTCTCTTCGAATCAAAAGAAAAAGATATGTCAGGCGGAATCGTCATTTGAGAAGCTTAAAAATAAAATATTTGGCATGCAAGAGACAGTTGAAGAGTTGAAAGAAGAGATTTGTCGACGAGAAGTTGAAAGGAAATTAAGCGGACCCTGTCCGCTTCATAAGAAAAAACGTGACGTGCCCCCTCAACCATGCTCAACAGGCCATATACCCAGCCGTACTTCCTACCCTGCTACCTCTCTCACTCCCTGTCCTGCTCCATGCTCTTGTGCCGATCCTTGTCCTAATACCTGCAATAATGTCTGTCAGTTTCCCGGTCATGGTCCCTGCCACGATGACTGTCATATGGTATGTGAGAAAACCACGCTCCCTCCCCTTGAGCCTTGTACGTCGCGCAAACCACGCAAAGAAGATCTATTCCAGAAGCTCAAGGATAACTATGTCTATTTATTGACAGAGTTTACAAAAAAGGATGGACAACTTAAGGAATTGAATAAAAAGCAAGTATACTTTGGCACAAAAAAAATTTGCAAAATAAAATAATTTAATATTTTAACAAACAGATTAAGACGCGAATGCGCAAGCATGGGTGCCAGCCGCCAAGGTATTGGGGATGGGAGTAACGCTGACGAAAGCGAATTGATTTTGCTGCGGACTCGTGTCAATGAATTTAAAGAGGAACAAGTTGAGTTCAAGTGCCTGATGAAAGAACAAGCTGCGCAATTAGAAGATTATCGTAACAAGTACATAAGCGCCCAACAGAAAGTCGAAGAGCAAAATGCCTTGATCGAAAAACTCAATATGAATAACAAGCGCGTAGAAAAACAAATTAATATGGAGTTGAAAGCGATTAGAGCTAAATTTCAGGAGAAACTTAATGAATTATTGCAGTATCCGAAATTACTTGAGAATGAGCAAATAAAACTGTCCGACGCTTGCAAACAGAAAGAAGAAATGGAGAATAAACTAATGGTTGTGTGCAAAGAGTTGAAAGTAGTGAAGGCGAAGTTGGACAATGCGGCAGAGGATTGTCGACCGCAATTGCAGAAATGTCGATTAGATTTAGAAAATGCTACCAGGAATTATGAGGATATGCAGAGACAACGGGATCTTTTCTGCGAACAATTGAAAGTGACGAGAGAAGATCTAGATACTCTGCGGTCCGAATCAGCCAAAATTATTGCTCGCACTAAAGAAAGGTTTGAAGTGATTAAAGAACAAATGCAAGAACGTATGGATCGTTTGGAGAAAGATTTGGCTCAGTGTAGAGCTACGGCCTGTCTCTCCGTTAACGACCGCGAAGTTGTTATACGCGAGATGCAAGGCCAACTAAACACTTTGTCATATAGTTTCGACGCGGCCCAAAAGCAAATAAAAACATTACGTAACCACATAGCCTATATGTCCAATGAGAACTGTTTTCCCATTAAATGTTAAGAACACACAAACCATAGCAAATCAATCTTCATACTTACGCATACATTCTTAAAGTTATATATTTTAAACAAAGATCTCGCAACAGCAGCTATTAATCTGTCTCCGCTAGATCTATTTGTAAATATATGTTTACTTCTAAATAAATAAATTGTGGTACAATTACAATGACCTAAGGCATTTGTTTAAAGTATTTCTTGAAAAAAGCAAAACAGATTCAGTCATCAATACCAGAGCGCCCAGACGTTTAATCATTTCATTTCGGTTCACTCGGCATATCTTCGCGGCAGCGGATATCACAGAGGGCACAGATTGTGTCGCTTCTTCGGAACGAAGGCGAACATTTTTGCCTTGCGAGGCAAAACAATTTGATCTCATTTAAAAGGAGATGAGTTATTTGAAGTCTCGTCACAGGCTTCCCTTAAGGCTTCATTTTCTCAAATTCGGGTTTTTCGTTAGCCCTTCAGGTAGCCCACGCTATCGTTGCCACAATCTTCACTCTTTATATTCATTTTCCTCGTTACATATTATCCTTTATTTCTATCGTCTTAAGTAAGATTTGATTTTTGCCACAGTTATGTGACCGAAACTTGATTTGATTGACTTAAGCATATACTCGCAATTGTTGCTTGAGGGCGTGATCGCGTAAAATAATATGAAAGAAATGTGTGCGTCGAATTGGATGAGCATACGTTTGGCGAACTTGCAAGTGATTTAATGTGTGTACAAGAAGCTGTTGTCCGGTACCATATGAGTATCCGTAGGATATCATGGAAATTTTTATCTCTCCATCTGCTATACGTTGTGGGTAACGAGCAAAACAACCAAATTTTTTCGATTTTAAAAACTGCAAACAAATTTTTTAACCGATTTGATTCATTTTCAATATCAACCAAGACGCAAGAATATCCAAAGTTTGTAACGTCCGCGTATATAGATGTAGGATGTTTCGGTCGGTCGGTTTTTCCTCTGCTCTTCCCAAGAGAATAATGTTCCACTCACATAATGGCGCAATTTAAAGAGAGAATTATGAAAAAAGACCAAAGCCCAATCTCCGTCTGTATAGCATAAGGGTGCGTGAGAGAATATTAACGAGACAGGTCAAGACAGTCTGCGTATAAAAGAGTAACCAGCAATTGCAATACGCAAAGAAAAGTTCTGCGAATTTTTGTCACATTGAACATCGTAAAGGAAAAATGAAACGCACTGGCTGATCTCTAAAATGTATCGTAATAGAAGAAATTGAGAAATGCAGCTTATCTTGCTTTTCAAAAAGGTACACTTTAGCAATAGCAGTTTATCAGTTAACTAATAACAAAAGCAAAAACTTAATTATTTAACATAGAAATCACAGAAAGAAGTAACTAAATAAAAAAAAGTGTATATATATATATATATATATATATATATATATATATTCATATACATATATATATATATATGAATATATATATATATGAATATGATATGATGATGATGATGATGATATGATATGATGATGAAATATGATATATATATATATATATGAATATATATTCATATATATATTTATTCATATATATATTCACATATATATATATATATTCATATATATATTCACATATACATATATATGTATATATTATATATGAAAATAAATAATTAAATTGCAATAAAGTGCCACGGCTCATACGCATTCATAAGGGTGCATAATGGTCAAAATTTCGAGAAACTTCTGTTTGTCTTGCATAAACATAAGCCCTTGTGTTACATTCGATGATTATTGCAATATAAAAAAAAAAGGAGCTTCGATTGGTGCTGTAATATAACATAAACAGTTATTACAGTGGTCATTATGCTATTGGTTTTTCCCGCTTTCCACCTACGCGATATCAAGTTATTCTTCGGTGAAGATAATACAGAAATAATCGGGAATATGTCAAAATTTTCAAAAATATAAAAGAAAATATGGAATCTAAGCAGATCAAGCAGAAAATCGTGAAACGTATTTACTTGACTTGTGCGGGAAAAAGAAAGAAAGCAAGGAGGAAGAATATATTTTTAAATGAAAAATGGTAAACTCGAAATAACAATTGTTGTTGTAGTGTTTTATGTTAGAATTGAAAGGAATGTATTACTGAATATAATAACATAAGTATTGTACTTAAGAGATAAATATAAGCACAACGAAGAGAAGGTTTCGTGAAGATGGGCTGAGCAAGTGAGTGTGCGTGTGTATGTATGCGGGGTGTTGGGCGGGCGTAATCGCGGACGGTGGCTTAACGTCGCAGCAGCCCCAGCTTTACGCGTTACAACTTTTTGCGATAGCAAAAGCACTTATCAAACATAGGCGCACTGATCGAATGATCGAGAATATATAGCCTAATACAAATACTGAATCTTTCTTTTGGCCGTTACAAACGAAATGTCCCTAACACCAACCTTCAGTGGTATGCATCAATAGGCACACTCTTCCTCGGGGGAAATAAAAGGTGCAAAGAGGCATTGACAAGCATTAATGATTTGCGTTTTCCACAGCATGTACAGAACTTTAGTGTGGCTCCTGTTCGCCTACCTTGGATATAAACAATCCTTAGGTGATTTACTCTACTTAAATTTTCGTAAATCAGATGCTCTACGTATTATCATTTACGAACTTGCTTACTTGAAATATTCCAATAACATAGAGCTACACGTCACTGCCCACCGCGGTCTTATCTGACTTTAACGAGTTTTATTTCGATCACTTCAACTTCAGTGATTATTTTGAATGCTTATAAGGCATTTACGGTTTCAAATGTGAAATGAAGTAAAAAGAAAAGATTTATAGAACTTTATATATGTCCTGAGAGAAGCAGTTGAATAGCCACAAATCCTAACCTCAAATCGATGAATAATCAATTAATCAATTGATCGATTGCAGGCTTAAGCTTATAAAATGTTTATACTTTAGGCAGATGTGGTTCTCATATTTCTCTAGCGAACCTTACTGTAACGTAACATCGTCACACGTTCGTTTTCTATAACAATGAGTTACGTGCACAATTTATCTTTCAGTAAGTCAAAATCGTAATTTCATAATCCTGGGGTTTATGAATGAAGCATTGGCATGAGAAAATGGTTTCTTGCCAGGAGGCTCGGTGCTCATAATTCTTGCAAGTCTTATAATTTCAGCTGTTCGTGTTTCTTCAAAGTAAGAAATTTGCAGATCGCCGTGGTATCATTTGCTAGGTCGTTGGTTAAGTTTTATTTAGTTACAATCACAAGAGGTGTACTGCAGCAGACAACGTAATCTTTGATACTTTTTTGTTTCACAAAAAGAAAAGTGAAAAATTTTATTTCAAATTTTGCGACAAAAGTCTTTATGCTCTGGATGTTCAAGAGGATATGCCTTCTTCAAGTAGATTCCTTTAGTGTTTGAGGAATTTTTCTCTTAAAATCATAATCGGCGCTAGCAAGCAAGGAATCACCCAAAACTCGTCTTAATTTCGCATTTTTTAAATCTTTGTTCCGATCATTCTTCTCGAGCGACCTCTCAGTAGAAACTATTGTTACATTCTCTTGGAATAATCGGCGAAATCAGTTTTTCAAACACTTTAAGATAGATTCGTTATGTTTTGAATTTAATTTCATTTCATTTAGATGGCTTTCGAAATTCGATCAAAATATTTTTTTTCAAATCTATCATTGAAAGAAAATGTTTGCAAACGTAATAAAGTAAAGTTAACAAAAAATAAAACTTTTCTTCTTAAAAAATCCTAAATTTGTAGTATTTTTTTTTTCTATATCCTTTTTAAATTTTTTTGTCGAACTTTTTGCTTAAATCTTTCGTTGAAACTGCACATAAATTCATTGCAAAACTTTTACAAATAATTTCGGGATAAAAAAATGGCTGATGAGGCAGAAGCGCCACCACCTCCTCCTGAGGGTGAACCTGCCCCGGAGGGTGAACCTAAACCGGAGGGCGAACCTAAACCGGAGGACGAACCTAAACCGGAGGGTGAAGCGGCTGCAGCAGCTAAAGAAGGAGAAAAACCTGCGGTTGATATGGATGATGGAGAAGATTATAGCCCGTTGGGATCCGCGGATGATCTGGAGAAGCAGCGTAATTATAAGGATTACAAAAGGCTCGTAAAGGAGATCAAATGTCAAAATGAAACTATAGAGCGTGTCAAACAACAAATCCAGGACATAGCTTGCAAGAAGTGTGTCACAAGTTGCGAGAAGAAAGATCTAAAATGCCTGCAAGAATGTTTGGAGCAGGAATTGGAAAAGTTACGCTGTTTGATAAACAAGGCAATGCATTTGCAAAACTTTGGCTCAAGGCGTCGGTATAAAGAAATTCCGCTCGTCACGACATTCGATGAGGATCAAATGACTCCCATATCTTACTATTGCGATACAATGCAAGTGAAGACATCGAAGAAAACACCTGTGAAGCGAGAGCATGGCACATGCTGTCCAGCGAAAGAATCTTCTGAAGCCAAGCGAAGTTCTTCGAGCAGTGAATGCGATAGATCGCGATCACGTCGAGAGTGCTATGATAGTGACGGATCATCCGACGAAAGAGATGAACAGTGCGAGGATAAGGAAATAGTTAAGGAAATCCTTGAGACATTGAAAATTTGTAAAAAACAAAAAACATGTCCGCATAAAAAAAAGGAAACGTCTCAAGACGATTCATCGGTTGATAAGCTAAAGGAGAAATTATGCTGCATGCAAAAAACACTTGATCAGTTAAAGGAGGAGGTTTGTCGACGAAAGGTTGAGAAAGATACAAAACAGCCCTGCCCCCATCATCAGAAAAAAAAACACGACGTCAGTAAGCCTTGTCCCCCTAAATCGCATTCCGCAAACTATGACGACGACTGTGATCAAGGCTCAGCTCCCGTAGACACCTCCATGCTGTGCAAATCAACCAAGAGCAATAAAGAAGATCAACTTCAAAAGCTCAAAGGAAACTACATCTATTTGTTGACGGAGTTCAGCAAAAAGGAAGACCAACTTAAGGAAATGAGTGACAAGCAAGTATAAATATATTTTAAACAGAAATTTATAAAAATTGGATGTTTTGGTAACAGATTGAAAAACGTCTGCGGTGGTGGAGCGGGAAAAGTTCCTTCCGGCAGTAAAAGCGGAGGTAACGCCGATGAATCTGAGTTGGTTTTGCTGCGTAACCGTGTCAGCGACTATGAAGAGGAGCAAAGGGAATTCAAGTGTCTGCTAAAAGAGCAATCGTGTCAATTGGAGGATTACCGCGACAAGTATTTAGGTGCCCAACAAAAAGTCGAGGAGCAGAAAGCCACGATCGATAAACTTAACATGAATAATAAAACTGTTGAAAAGCAAATTAATGCTGAAGTAAAGCAGATAAGAGCTAAATTCCAAGAAAAGCTCTGCGAACTATTGCAATATCCGAAACTACTTGAAAACGAACAGTTGAAATTGGCTGAGACTTGTAAAGAGAAAGAAGAGTTAGAGGACAAACTCGTGATTGTTTGCAAGGAATTGAAATCACTGAAAAGGAAGCAGACTGACACAGGTGGCACAGATAATTGCCAATCGCAGCTTCGCGAATCTCAAAAGGAGCTGGAGAAAGTTAATAAAAACTTGGAGGAAGCGCAAAGACAACGCGACCTTTTCTGCGAACAGTTGAGAAATACAGAAGAAGATCTAAATACTCTACGCTGTGAATCGGCGAAGATAATTGCGCGCACGAAGGAAAGGGCCGAAATAATGAGAGAGCAAATGCAAAATCGTATGGATCGCTTGGAAAAAGATCTTGCCCAATGCAGAGCTGCCGCTTGCATGTCCGTGAACGACCGTGAGACTGTCATAAACGAAATGAAAGGACAAATTAATACATTGTCGTATAGCTTCGATGCAGCCCAGAAACAAATAAAAACATTGCGCAATCATATAGCGTACATGTCAAATGAAAACTGTTTCCCCATTAAATGTTAAAAGCATGCAAATTTTGCTTAAAAATCTACGCAACAAGGTATTTATTAGAAATAATTCAATAGCATGGAATTTTGATTTAATAGGTTTTGTATATGTATTCTCAAAATTTTTCCAATGTATCATTTGTTCACTTTTTCGTAAATAAAAATAAATCTTTTCATCAATCCTTTCTTTCGACTTTTAATGCATATTAAGGGTTTATAGAGATTTGACGGCCAAACGTTTCATTTTGGGAGCTTTCTTTTTGGCTTGACGCTTCTGCTCCTTCATCTCCCATCGACGTTGCTTTTCGGGATCGTCCTCAGCCATGACCCGTTCTTTTTCTTGTTTTCGCTTCTCTTCACGTCGTTGAGCTGCAGCCTCGGCACGCGCAGCATGAGTACTCTTTAAAAATTCTTCCTCCACTCGCAAACGATTACGTTCAGCTTTTTGTTTTCCCTAAAAACCCAAAGAAAAAAAATGAGTAATGACCTGTTATCAGCTTGGATAAAATAACTTTTTTTTAGCATTGATTTGTTTTCTTCTTGTCAAATATGCATCAGAAGTGTAACGTAGATATAAACATTTTAGTCGAAGCTTTCCCTTCACAACAAATATAGCTCCTTTTCCTTGAACTACCGAGATGGCATAATACAACAAATCGCACAATATAACAATGAATACCAAAAAATAGGAATGTAATCTTAAGTTCATCGGACAAACAGAGAGGATACCTCTTCGGAGATTAACGGAAAATGGTTAAGTTTCTAGACTCTCCAATTCGTATATCGATGCATTGCAAAACAACTGATAGATAATTTGTGCCCCCTGATGAGTAAAATAAATTGGAATCTTGAACCTTACCTCCTTGGACATGCGATAGGTTTTAAGCCGTTCCATTAAATAGAAGATAAGAACCAATAAAGGCTTAACAGCTTCCATATTTCCCTCTCTTGGTAAATTAAAACCAGCCCACAAAATAGGTTTGGTGTCGGGCTGTTTTAGAGTATTTGCATCTTCTTGCTGCACTGGACCACTGAACTGATCAGATATATGTAGGTAATCAATATATTGTTGATACTTAGTTAAAGTAATTATGACACGATTCTCTAGTATAGCGGAAGTAGCCTCAGGTATTTCAGAAAGTACGCTTAAGCCATTTGGCACATTATAACGTATCTCTGGCTTACTGACTTGAGTGCAGTATTTGCTCTGCATGAAATAATAAATTAAGAAAGGAACAACAAATACTAATAAGAATAGTAATTACCAAATCCGAGTATTCCTTAAAAACTTTCGTAACAGTCCTTTTTGTGCCCACGAAGAAAACAAATGTGTCCATTACACCGCGTGTTAGATCAATTTTTATGTGAATTTGATCTTGCTGGGGTCGCATTAATCCAGCCATTAATGACACCACATCCTGACGTTTTATCATTTTCAACTCAACAAGCATACCTTCGCAGCAAGTACGACCCGAGCACCATAAGGTATACAGACTCTCGCTTTCTTTTATCAAACCATTTTTTTCATTATCCATTTTGCCGTCATCTCCCACCAAAACAAAATTATCGTCGAGCAACGCCCGATGCGTGTTAAACCAGCGATTAGCCAAGTTTGCATTTTTTGCTTTGCCGGCAAAAAAGTTAATGAAATAAACCATTAAACCAGCTAACATAAGCATTTCCATCCAATAAGAATCCCAATGAGTTCTATAAAATCGATAATTTTGTCAATTTGAATTTCTCTTTAATGGCGACAATTTACCTAAAATGCATCGGTATTTTAGCTACGGTTAGCTTAGGCTCTGTTTTTTGGTCCAAATCATCGTCTTCTTTATCAGGTGAATCGAAACCCTCGAATTCCTCCTCGTCCTTAAAGAACTCGTCTTCATCTTCTACAATGCCATCATCATCGTCATCCTCTAGAATACTATGATCCCTTTTAAGGCCTTTCTCCGTTAAAGTGGGGATTTCTTCTGCGGGAGATAATTGTGGCCCAACATTCGATTGTTGTATTTCCACAAAATCGTCATCACTATCGAAATCTTCAAATTCTGCAAAGTCATTATCTTCAAAGGAGGAATCGGCAGTAACAGCTGGACTCAAGCACCATTGCGTAAGCATAAGACATAGCACTATTAACTTGACACTTTTTTCATGCATCATTTTTTAAAGAAAATTGCTCAAGATATTTTTAACATAACCTTAAATTTATATTGCTCCTTCTTCCATTCAATACCCGCCGAGGATAGGTCCTTTCAAAAGATATTTGATTTATACTTTTTCTTTTATTTATGCGCTACGTTTTATTTAATAATTTATGCAGTTATACTAGTTATACGTCTCCTTTTTTGACAACGTCTAACATTTATTATAAAAACATCAACTTTTTTATCTGGCAATACTTAAATTGAATCTGCGGGTTATTAGCAGAAATCCAATTTAAAAAAAAACTAAAA
The DNA here is from genome assembly GCA_000688715.1 of Glossina pallidipes. Classification (NCBI taxonomy): domain Eukaryota; kingdom Metazoa; phylum Arthropoda; class Insecta; order Diptera; family Glossinidae; genus Glossina; species Glossina pallidipes. Next base: position 210,197 of record KK500075.1, read on the forward strand.
GAAAATAGATTCTACCTTTGAAGCTTGCGCTCGAAATCTTTACGTTGTAATATGTGGCTAAAATATTCGTGCCTTATAAAGGTATAATTCACACATATATTATATATTAAATTTATCCGCGAATCGCGCTTGTACCATTAGAAAAACTTAAAAATATAAAATTTGAATATATGCACTTATCCTTAAAAAGAGACTAAGTTAATACAGAAAATTTATATGCTATAGATTTATTTGTATGTAATTTTAATTAACTTTAATGTTTGTGCGATTGAATACGTTTTTTAGCACAACACGTATGTAGAAAACAATATTATTTATTTCACACTCATATAAAAAAAAAGACGGTCGCGAGCTGTTAATTGATAATAATTGGTATCCATATACAACAGCTGCGAAATGTCAAAACCAGATGCTCAACCTGTTACATATCAATTTTTTGGATGTCAAAACCAGCAATTTATAAATACAAATTACAATTTACATACCTGTGAAGTTAGCAACTTCCAAAACACAACTCCAGTTAAGGTGCGCATTGCAGTGATACTCATTCTTAATATATATAAAAACATGCCTTATGAATCTTCTCTTAAAAAGAAAAAAAAAAAAGGATGATATGAAGACACTATATGATAAAGGATTAAAAATCAAGAGGCGTAAAACTATTCTCGTGACGAATTCTTCAATATATTTGGGTCTAGTCCTCATAGGATCTCTGGCATCCAGGACCGGTAGTAGATCCAACCTCTCTCAACTGCTTTATCACCAAGGTTTGTTCGCACCAAATCAGTATCCTTCTTATTATGGTTTTATTTTTATTGTTATAAGCATAAAGAAAAATTTTTAACAGGAATTCTACTTATTATTGACTGATTACTTTTAACAGAGATTGTACTTCTTATTGACTAACTATTTTTAACATATACTCTACTTATTTATTTTTTTTTTTTTTAAGAACGAAGGAACAAACTCAAAGAAGGTAACCATCACATTTCCAAAATTGCATGCAAGTAGCTTACAATGATAACATAATGCGAGCGTTACATTTAGTATTTCATGGGCAAATAAAAATTGAATTTTCTTGGATTTGTAGGGTTGCCGTTTTGAAAGGCTGATCTAATATCAATGATTTGTTTATTTTAACGTCGCTGAATTAGCATTTTCGATCAGCTGCTATATTTAAACTTTTCTATCCAGGCTTGGCAACACTGAAACATGTTGAGAAGAGGAAAGAGTAGCATAAATATACAAAAGATTAGAAATAGTCTCGAATTATTATTTTTAGCATTTTTTCCAAATTATTAGTGCAAAGTGTAGAATTTGGTGGTTTTCAAGGGCTTCCGATCCCTTTTGGCATGAATTCAAGTTCAAGTTCTTCGTCAGGTAGCACTTCGTCAAGCGGTAGTTCGAGTTGTTCAGACAGCTCAGGCAGCACAACCGACGATACAAACGAAACAAGTAGTTCAAGTGATGTAAAACCTAATAACAACACTTCTAAAGGTAACGATTCCAAAAGCAAAAGTCAGCCAAATACGCGAAGGAAAAGTTCGGAAAATAAACTAAATCAACAAAAGTTGAATGAAATTGACAAAGTTACCTCAAAATCAAAAGCAATCACAAACGGTAATGCTACTCAACGCCAATCGAAACCCAGTGTTTTTTCAAGTGAAGACGATACGCCGCCACCCAAACGACCGATCCGAACAACCGCAAATGCAATTTCGGGACCAACTAGTACGCAGAGACGTAAGAGTTCAGGAGCGGCCACAAGCGCATCGTTTGTCTTAACATCTTCCAAACTTCAAAAACCCGCGTCGGAAGTAGCTCCAACGAAAGACGTTGTTAATAGTAGCAAAGCTGGTAAAACAGGCGCTGAAACAGAAAAAGAAAAGGATAAACAAGTGGGTTTGTCAGCTGATTCAGAGGCTTCGGAAAAAGGACCTGCATTGAGAAAAGGAAAGTCGGAAAATCAAAAACCAACAGCAAAAAACGCAACAACGGAACAGACAGTAAAAGGAAAAGGCCCTCCACCAAAACGTGGACTACCCAGCAAAGCGCCTAATAACGCAACTAGACGTAAGAGTGTCGAAGAATCAGAGTACGATAGTGCGTCCGGATCAGAAGATGAATCCAGCAGTAGTAGCAGCGAAACAGACAGCGATAGCGACTCTTCGTATTCAACGAAAGCAGGTAGAAGTCAAAGGAATAAACGCCCAGTTAAAACGAATGGCAATAACAAGGCCGGCAATTCGGATAGCGATGAATGTCATACACGAAATATGTCCAACAGGAAACTTACACGCTCTCTAAGTACTCGGCAAAATAAGCAACAATTGAAACCTACAACAGTTGGAGGGGGCGGCTTTGCCTCCGAAACAGATTCAGATGGTCGAGAAATAAAGCGTGCACTTTCCAAGAGCCCTGCCAAAAAAGCATATCTTGGTGGTACTGGCGGCGTTGGTTTAAGTAAATGTAAAGTAAAAAAAGAGGTGGGACTAGGTAGCATATCTCTTATGCCGCGAGCACCCTCACCTCCGCAATTAGAGAAAAAATGCCCTATTGAAGGATGTGATTCTTCTGGTCATCTGAGTGGTAATTTCGATCGACATTTTTTGCCAGAAGCTTGCCCAATCTATCACAATATGTCTGTTTCTGAGTGCAAAGAACGGGCTAACGAACGCAAATTACGCAGTGAAGTGCGTACAAAATCATCAATTAATTCCAATAGCATCGATGCTCATAAGATCGCCTCCTATACGAAGCACGCACAAACCCCCGAGCAAAAAGAATTTTATAACAAGATCAAAGACTCTCGGTCACGTTTTAAACCTATTTCAGATATTGTCAGCAACGATAAAGTAAAATTAGAAAAAGATTGTACAGATGAGGATCGAGAACCTAGCTTACTAGGATTGGTACCCGACTATGATTTGCAATTGTTTAGAGATGCACAGGCTTTGGCCTCTGAAAAGGTAGAGGACGAAGTCAAAGACTTACCGATCGGTAAAGGTATAAAGTAAGTCATATGAAAATGTGAAAAGTGAAGAAAAATACCTTGCTAATAATCCATATCTTAGGTATATAACTATGGGCAAATATAAAATGAAGGTGTGGTACCAATCTCCGTATCCTGAAGATGTTGCGCGTCTACCTCAAATGTATATATGTGAATTTTGTTTACGTTACCAAAAATCTGAAACGGGTATTAAACGACACGCCCAGAAATGTGTGTGGCGCCATCCGCCAGGCGATGAGATTTATCGTAAAGGCAAATTACAAGTATGGCAAGTGGATGGTAAACGCCATAAACAATACTGTCAACACTTGTGTTTGCTGGCCAAATTCTTTCTCGATCATAAAACTCTATACTATGATGTGGAACCATTTCTCTTTTATATAATGACTTTGGCTGATGTTGACGGTTGCCACACGGTTGGTTATTTTAGTAAGGTAATTATATTACAAAAAAAAAAATAAGCTTTAATGTTTTCAAAATGTTTTGCGACATTATTTCAAGGTTTATTTTAACATCGTTCAAAAGCTTAAAGTCTTTGACGAAGAGTTTATAAACAAACTTTTTTTTTTCAATAATTCTTTTGAAAAATGTAGTTTCTATGAAAAGAGTATGAAAAGTTGCTCAGGATTACAAGAACTCGATGGCGATTTCTATGCAGAATATTTATTTATTTATCATCCTTTCAAAATCATTTTCGGAGTCGATCTAAGCTTGTCTCTCCGTCTTAAATTCTTGACCGCTATTTTTAAGATATTGCAGTGGCATTTGGTACACTGACATATTTTGGTCCGCGGACGAACACAGGCTCTTTGGTTCGGATCGGACAACTTTTTCGACCATTTCTTATACAACGCCTTACTTTGAATTGTCGATATATGAATAACCGTAAGGTGATCCAAGGTATTTGATAGTACACCCTGCCCCTAATGATAATGTTCTGACCGTTTTTTTTTCATTATCCTAAGACCTCAAAATATTTCTTTTTCGTCTTCATTTATTTTAATTTGCAATATATACATACTTACATACAAGTAAGTTCAACACAATTCAATGTGTAGGGAAGTATACTTCATTAAATAATATCTATTTTTGTATAGGAGTAAAATATTTTTTACAGATACAAATACTTATTGGCTGAAAACAAGGTCGCGAACGTGCAATGTTTTGAAGCTTCGAGCATTATTGTTATGTAAATCAAACAAGAGGTTTTTATAAAACCCTTACCTTATTTGTAAGCTATGTACGCTGAGCTATAGAAGAATTTAAAATTCCTAAAAATATTTGGAAATAAGAAATTCTATTGTTATCAATATTAGTTATATTGATAAGATTTCTATTCGCCATGGAAAGTGTCCGCCACTAAAGTTCACATATAGTACGCATAAATTGACATCAAAAAACTTACAGAATAGGAACAAAAGGGGATAGATACTTTATACTATCATAAAATAAGTGTAACTAGCTCCGCTGATCGAGCAAATCCAGGAACTGTCAGAATTGCGAAAGGGGAACAGATCCATGACATAAGTTTTCAAATCAAACAAGTAAGAAGGCGACGGAACTTTTTATATCCATTACTGTTATCCGTCGTATAAAGTTAGATGTAACACACATAGCTTGTCGCATTCTACTCTACGACCCCTTTTATGTGATACTCAGTTGATTATACTGCTAAGAAAAAACGGGTTCTCCACCTTGCGGGGTCCATCATAAATATTTAAAGTTAACAAGTTTTTAGACAGATAATACATCTTCATGTGTGGAATGTACAGAATAATTTTCAACATTCCGTCAGAAAGCATCAAAAAAGTGAAGAGTAGCGCGGCCAGTTTTTTCCAATTTTGCAAATTTTTGCTGCTGCATTTGTTGTAGGGAATGTTTACCACAGAAATTACACAAACAGACAAATGGATAATCGGATATACTTAAATCGGTATAGAATTTGACGCTGATCAAGAATACATGTACTTTATGGGGTATCTGAACTGCCCTTCTGGGCGTTGCCAACGTTTTGGCAAAACGAATATAACCATCTTTGGTGAGGGATATAAAAATGTAAATTTACTAAATTTTGATTGTTTCAAAACGTTTGAAAGTAATGAGTCCGCGGAAAGTATATTTTGCCAATGTTTGCATTATGAAGAAAGATGGCAATAAAATGCACAGGTCGTGGTATTTGGATAATGTAAGATTCGGAAAAGAATAAAAGTAGACAACGTACGATTTTAGGCTCGATACCAGGGTAGGGTTTTGCTAATTATCAACAATGTCTTTGTAGTATCTAGCTTGTTAGAGAAACTCAAGCATATATTTTCAAGCGGGAAAGCAAACCGTGCGCCTATGTAACCATGTAAACATGTCAAATGGAAACAAAACTATGTTCAATTTTTGGTGACCGTTTCTGCTGGTGATACAGACAACTAATATGTAATCGACAAGAAGTTTTTATTCACTTTAAGGTGGTGAATACGTAATAATCGTCAGCTTACGTCAAGAACGTAAAGTTCATTTGATTGTTCGCGACTATTTTTATACTGAATGTTTAAATAACTCTTTTCAAATATAATTTAAATTACATTAAGTTTTAGATAAGGCAAACAGCACGCGGCATCCTTCATTTTGAGGGCTTTGTGGGCAGATTCCATACGTCAATAGACGTAAGTGACGAAATGAAGTCATAATTTTATGCTTTGACATAAAGTAGTTCCGCACGTAAATACACAAAGCGAACCCGTTCTTATCTATCGCATCAATATGTCAAGTGCCAAACAAGTATATCAAAATTTGTCAAGCTGTAAATTCTTCATGCAACCACACGTAGAAGTGTACGCAACATGGCTTATGGCATCTTTGACTTACTCGAATCGTATGTCAAAAAAATAATTCAAACTCATAAGCGCTACTTTGTAGTCTCTTTACTTAATTCGAAGAAAATTAATGCAAAATCCTGACGAGCGAAGAAAAATGAAAACAATACAATATCGGAATTAAAGAAACTCTTACGCAGAACTTGGAGAAACAATTAGTATTGACTGTAAAGCCGAATGCTTTTCGCATTTTTAATTCTTCTTTTCTTTTAGTAAAAACGATTGATGCAATTCTGCAATCAAAGAAAAACGGCTGCAGTACCTGAATGATGATCTTTCAATGTGATTATGCTCGGCCTCATAGTATGAAGGAAAAGCCCAAGAAACTCTAGAAAAAACTAAAAGCAATGTTAGCAGTGAATTAATTGTTATGACCATGATGATGGGTCGCAACATGGCTATTGCATAAGTAGAAGATTAGTTCGTTTTTGGCCCGAAATTTGATCCGGTGGATAATGCTTTGAATAAAATATTTTTACAAGACCCTTGGAATAAAGACATAGTTAAAGAGCAAGTAAACACACTACAGTGAGGCATAGTCCGCCATTAAATACCTTACAACGCTTGGCAAGTGCCAAAACATGTCGATGTATCGAATTTCATAAGCGGCCCGATCATCGACCCGTTTTTGCACTTCTTCAAATTTGCGAAGCTGATCTGAATAAATTGTATTTAGAAGGCGCCATGTCTTATGAATACGCTGGGTGTGGTAGAACTTCTTCTGTATCCTCCACAACTCTTGCAACAAGTGGCCAAAATGGCATTTCACCCATCCTAGCCGTTATTGCTGATCTTTTTTGCAACACTAGATCGTTTAATTTGTTCAATTGACGTCGGTAGACATCTGCAGTAACAGTTTAAATCGGTTCTCATAGTAGCCTACAACTTGCTGCCCGCGAATGTTCCGCTTGATAACTCATCTGTGCTAAGCTGTTCGAAAGTTCTTTGAGAGTTTGACCTGGTTTTTCGTCCAAGTGCTGCGATTCATGATCCTTGAACTTTTTTGGTCCTCCAGCCCGTTCTTTGTAACTGACATCAAAATTACCACTTTTAAACCGATGACACCAATCCTGACAGTTGGGATATGATGGAGCAGCATCATCATAAGCCACTAAAGGTGTTTGATGGTCTTCGGCGACAGATTTCCTCAAATCAAACCACGCAAGTAATTAATGCCGAAAATGCAATTTCGAACTTCCCATGATTAGCGCCTGTATGCATTGAATAACCCAAAAGTACTAAATGGGAAACTGTGATTTCCTTACTTTCTCATTTTTACCTGTAGACGTCGCTGCTCAAAATTAATGCAAGCATCTAATTTGATCATACCGCAAGTGATGTAGGGTATAAACATCGGTCATGACTTATTAGAACACATAACAATCTTCTTTAATCTTCTTTTTCATCTTGGATATATGTCACATTAGAACGAGTCCCCCTTTCATAATGTTTAAAATTTCGATCCTATGTAGGAGAAAAATTTAATTGTAGGAAGATTCGGGCTATTTTCAAACCATGAAGTGGCCTTAAAAAGTAAAAGGACACGGGTAGACTGACTTTACAAATCCTATCTTGACAGGAATCTTACAGCGTATCTTCGTGTCTTGTCGGCGTAAAAAAACTATTTTTAATAAAATTTAAAGCTTTACAAAATAAACAATTTTTGGGAACTCTGATCAAACTGAGTAACTCACTCCCTCCTCCCGGTAGAATAGTTTTTACTATTCGTTTGTTTGACACAATGTCACCAATTGCATGCAGATTTTTATTAAACGTAACCACAAAGTTGAAAATTTAAAAGTGAAATTAATTAAGTATGAAAAACAGTTTTTTTTTTTCATAAATTATTTTAGTTTTTTTTTTATTTTTCACTTGCTTAACCTTTACATTCATCACATAGGATAAGCAATACTAACGTTTCCGTAGGGCAGGGAAGCAGCAGTGGCAAACATCAGAAGAGATAGAAAGAGAGCGCGAACGACTGAGTGAGAGAGATAGAGAGAGAGAGAGAGAGAGAAAGACGGACAGACAGACAGCGAGAGAGTGGAAAGTTTTGCAAGACCATGTTCTCATGTTCTTGACCATACCCAAAAAATGTTGATTAACATACAACGGCACAACACAATATAATGTAAAGTGAAACAAAGTGGAGTTTGTAGACGAGTGCTGCACTTTGCTCGGTTTTGTCTATGTTTTGTTAACTGTCTGACTCTTTTTTCTTTTCTTTTTTTTATTTTATTTTAGTTTTCGTACATACACAAATGTGTAAATGTGTATATGTATATTTGTATATATATATTGTATTATATATATATATATATATATATATATATATATATGTATATGCCTTGTTCCGGCTCCCTCAATGTCGAAAGCATTGAATGATTATATAGAAGAAGAGCATGTACTCGTATGTATGCTTTCACCAGGATTTACCGATACATTTAATTCGTTCTTGTTGTTGTTGCTGTTGTTGTTTATATTTTGCAGAAGCCAGGCACCCAAATAAGGTAGGGCAGGGCAATGTAGTGTAATGTAACCCTTAGAGGGCTATGGTGAATGACAATAACCGCGATAACAACGGAGCAGACTGGGTTTGTGTTACAAATTGCGCATGTCGTGCCGTTGACTTTTGGTCCTCTCACACTCTTAACAACGAACTTTAAAGTGTACATTGTCTGGGCGTTTAGTGCTTTAACCAACAACAACAATAACAACAGCACTTGAGTAAATAACGCAAATTTTTATAATTTAAAATGCTTTGCATTTTCTTTTTGTTTTTGCTTATTTTACCTATGGACTTATATATAACTTTAAAATGAGCTTGAGGGAAAAAGATTAATATAATTTTTTTTCTTTTTTTGAAATCCTTTAAACTATATTCATAATTAAAATTACGAGCACTTGGTTATTTTTTTTCAAACTTACTCAGATTTCTGTTGTAGCATTCATGAATTATCAGACCAGACCAGTCTAACTATTTATTTACTAGAGTTAGTTGTCGTTGGTTATGTTTTGGTGGTTGGATGGCAATATAGTTTATACATAAATACAAATATATATGTATATATACGATATACATATATATATATGAATATATATATACGATATATATACGATATACATATATATATATGAATATATATATGCGATATATATACGATATACATATATATATATGTATATGTATATGTATATATACGATATACATATATATATATGTATATGTATATATATATATTGGTATACGATATAGATATATATATATACACATATATATATATATGCGTATATGTTCTTTGCTTGTGTCTGTCTCGTAGAGAAATTGCAGCAGTTCATCAGACGATGATTGTGCGTAGTCGCCATTTGCTCTTTGCCAGTGCAGCATAATGAGGTCGTGAACCTCTACACGTTACGAATTCCAGGGGATACAATAATGATTATATACTACGGTGCTCTAAAACATATATATATATATATATATGTATATAAATTTCTTAGACCCGCATAGTTGATATATTATTATATACTTATTTATCAAGAAGCAAGAAAATACTACAATTTCATTTCGGTATGTAGCGGAAATTTATGACGTTATGACGGCATTTTATGATATATTATATATTAAAAAAGAGACAAATATTTCTTATAATTAATTAACTTTCGTGTATTGGTTAGAGACAGAGAAAGCATTCTATAAACAAGGCATTTTCAGAATTTGGAAAAAGATGACTTTGCGAAGCCTAAAAGTGGGCTATAAAATGTTTAAAAATTTGCTACCAAAATAACGCCACAAACTCATTGCTTAAAGTGAAAAAAATTTTTCTACTCACCTCTCATTCGGTTTGTAGAACCTATTCGTGTGGATATGAGCAATTTGTAGAACCTATTCGTGTGGATATGAGCAATTTGTAGAACCTATTCGTGTGGATATGAGCAATTTGTAGAACCTATTCGTGTGGATATAAGCAGTTTATAGAACCTATTCGTGTGGATATAAGCAGTTTGTAGAACCTATTCGTGTGGATATGAGCAATTTGTAGAACCTATTCGTGTGGATATAAGCAGTTCATAGAACCTATTCGTGTGGATATAAGCACTTTATAGAACCTATTCGTGTGTATATGAGCAGTTTGTAGAACCTATTCGTGTCGATGTAAGCAGTTTGTAGAACATGCCCAATAGGGACTTTTTGTCTTTAAGAACTGGTTCAAAACGCTGTCTAGTTAAATGGACAATTTTCGAGTTAGTGTCGAATGACCGATCAAATTTTTTATTCTGCTTTGGAGGTACTGAAGCTGGGTCGTCCATAAAAGCTACGATTGCTTCTTGGTTATTCGTGGGGAAACCTGTGAAATATAGCGGTATTTGTTGTTTGTCTCTAGGAAGGGCAACACTATCGAGACGTCTTGCAAAGAATCTCTAAAGAAATTTTCAAAATAAATTTATTGCTTTGCGTATATGTTAAGTGCATGAAATTGTTGTTAGGATTTTTGTCAAGAATTGAAACAAAATACTTAAATTTAACGGGGATATGCAACAAAAAAAGTAGGTGTCAAGAAGTGAAACAAAAAAACGAAACCTGATATGATTGTAGCAGCGTTCGCTTTTTTACTACTACATAAGAATATCCTTAATGTCCAAAGTGTGCCTTATATATAATAGTAATGTACCGAATATACTTAAGCCATACAAATACATATGTATAAATAACACATAATTTTTCCATTAAATTCACAAATAACACATCAAGTGTCAGGTTGATGTCAATTTCTTTCGTTTAAGACCAAAAGTCAGTTTAACAGATCAATGAGATTACGGATCTATTCTTCATTGTTGTTGTGTTTCCGTGATGTTGTCTTCATTTATTTAAATTAAAAAAATAATCAAAGAATAAAATTTAAAAGATCTGAGGTAATTCGTTTATTAAAAATTTATAACGAATTTCAAGGTCTTCTTTACCATCGGAGCAGACTTTCCATAAATGTTAAAAAACATTTAATTGGATAAAATGTTGAGATTAAGTTTAAGTGGTGCGTGTCGACGACTAAACCAAAGAATCATAAAATAGCGTAAATATGGAGCTAATGTCAAGGCTCTTTGCCATGCTAAACTTAAGATCGATGTCTGGTATCAATGTTGGGGTCATGTTCAACTCAAACTGACCGCCATATACTCGATTAAGTCGATTTGATTTGAATGAAGCCAGTAATGAAGGGACGATTAGATCGGATGATTATTTCGAAGATCCTTTACACAGACACAAGGTTCAAAAATTAACTAATTTAGAAGGAAGAATAAGCAAAAGGTAGACGATCGAAAATTCATCCTAAGCCAATTACATATGTTTCACTGTTATTAATATCCTGTGTCAGCGCCTCTCCAAGCACATTCATTTACCCAAGTATGCATGCATTTGTAATGTAATGTAATAAAGAAAAAAAAAAAAGAGGAAAAGTAGTTACATGAAAACTTTCTCAATGCCATTATATTGTCGCGTTTCCTTATTTTCTGCATAAGTATAAACGAATTTACACACATTCGGAAATATATACGCCTACTTATATAAATACATATACATAATGTATATATAGGTATATATTCAAAAATTTTGAATGCATCTCCGTATAAACGAATTAAACTTTCGAAACTGCTACGACAATCATGAGAACAACTGGTATTACTACTATTACAACTACTACTGCTACTACTACTACTACTACTACTACTACTACTGCTACTATTATTATTATTGCTACTACTACTTCCACTACCATGAGTTCGTTTTAAAATTGATTGTTATTGTTGCTATTGTTGATTGTGATTGTAGTAGATTTTACCGACCTATACATGAGCACGCAGACACACACACATACATATATATATATATATATATATATATATATATATATATTATGTGTATATATATATATGCATTCTTCTCTGTTTTGGGTGCTTGTTTGATTGTTAAAAGCTCTTCGCTTGTGTAATAACAACAACTTTTTATATGAATGTATATACATTTATATGGAAATGTACACATAAACGTATTAATACATATGTAAGTGCAAAGGATGCCGGTTAGAGTCCTTTAAAGTTTTTTTTATATATGATGTTATCTCCCTAGCCATCATAAATGGTCGCCTAGATGACTGGCTGCTTGTAATTCTGTCTGTTTTTTTATGTGTCTGACTGCTATTTTATATATTTATTTATGTATAATTCACATGCATATATATATTCGTATACAGCTGCACACAATTATAGAACGTATACATATATATGTATACGTATAAATATATATATATATATATATATATATATGTATACATACATATGTATGAGCGTCCACAAACGTTCACATGCTCAGACAACGATATAGTAATGCTGCAGCTATATTTAATACTCTCCGAGAGGTCATTGAACTGCCAAAAAATTTTAAGTCTGTAAATTGACCCCATCGACCATACATACGTATAACATGCAGATGTCCGTTTCATATTAATTTTATATCATTTCGTATATTATTCAGTTTATTAAAAAAATACTTTTTGATGAAATTTTATATAAAAAAACAAAAAAAAAAACACTTATAAGCGAATTTTAATTTTCACAATTGGAACGTAATGCGTCAATGTCAACTCAATGCTTACAAAGTAGGCTTTAGGGCGTTTTTAGGTAAACAAAACTTATTCAGTAATTTTTCGTACAAAGGAAATACAAATGCAATCGTACTTATGCTTTAGTCATAGTTATAATTAATTAACAAGTAAAAACACTGTGTTGGGCCATGATTATCCAAAACGAGCTGTTGTATGGGAAGCGGACGAAATAGCGTTCGTTCTTGGGCCAAAACACATCAGTGTACCAAATTTAACCACAATGTCTCCAACGTTGCGGCCTATAGATTGAACACAAGAGAATAAGACAGACGGACAGACACGCTTAGATCGGAGTAATGAAAAGTATGCCTTTCTCAAGTCTTTTTAGTGTTGCGTACATCCGTACACATTAAATATACTCTTGTACCACAAGTGGTGATGGTAGTAAAAATTATAACCGAACACTGTTCATTTTCGAAAATGTTTGAATGCAACTTAAATATAAGTAGGATTTTTTTTTTTTCGAGAGAGCCTTGAAATTCTTCATACAAATTTGTTTTTTCAGTATTTATACACCGAGATCTTTACATTGATGGAACTGTTTTATTTCTTTCTCTTTTTTTTTTTTTTTTTTTTTTAGGAAAAAAACTCATTTTACAATGTCTCGTGTATACTGACGCTACCACCTTACCAGCGAAAGGGTTACGGAAGATTACTAATTGATTTCAGTAAGTAGCTTGTAATCAATATCCTTGTGTTTTCAGTTCTTACGTACATGTAGGTCACTCAAGAAATTCGTAACCTATGAGAATAACATAAATTAATGAATTAGGACGTATTTGTTCTTAAGTACATTTTTGTTTATATTACCCATTTTTATGCCCGTCGCCGAAGGATAAGGGGTGTATGGATTTTGTCAAAATGTTTGCAACGCGCAGAAGGGGACCCCACAAAGTACATATACTTTTGATCGGCATCAAATTCTAAATCGAAGTAGGCATGTCCGTCTGTCCTTCTGTATAATGTCTGTTGTAAACATTCTTCTGGCGACAAAGATGAAACTATCGACTTCAAATTTGGCCGAAAAACCGGAAATTCTTGCACGCAGGTTGCTACTGAAAATGGGCCAAATTGGTCGAAGGACGTGCCCACAGTACAACGTAAACTGAGAACACCTCTGTTTTTAATAAGAAATAAAAATATGTTTTTTGCTCATTACTCATAAACTGTAGCAAATATATGTACAAAAGTTTGAACGCATTTCTACTGATGCTGTAGCATTTGTGTACACAAATAGAAGAAGTTGACCACGTTCACCGAATACTATAGGGTATCAAAATTTAATTGGTTTTCCAATACCTTTATAACGCGCAGAAAAAAGCTTCAAAAACGCTATAAAGCATACAAATTCTTGGCCACTTTGGAATGCTCTTAAACATCTCCGCGTAACCGTCTGTCCATCTGTCTGTTTGCGCGACTTTGCAGCATTTGTGGTGAACATTCTCTAGTTAGCGAAAATGAAGACATCGCCTATAAAGTTGCACAAGAATTTGCAATTGGCCTAAACTTTTCAAAGGACACGCCTACAACGCCCACATGCTTATATGACATAAACTTTCATTTTGAAAATAGAAGAAATCAGCTGCGCTCACTCCATAATGCAGAGCATGAAAATTTTGTTCTTTTACTTTTTTTGTCTTTTTAGGATAACGGTGATGGGTATAAAAGATTCGGTCCCGATCGAATTTAATATTCTTACTTGTTTATTTTGTTTATATTAAATAAGTCACGGCGCACCGATAAGTGCTCTACGCCACCCTGCAGTTATTCATATAATGACTTTTCAAAATAAGGCGTCAATGCGAACTATTTCCAATAGCAATCGTCCTTGGTTCAAAATAGAATGAAAATAGGATGGACAAACGGACACGCAACGAAAAGCGGATCTATTTCAAGACTTTCTGGGTGTTGCATACATACACGCAAACTTAATATACCATTGTATCACAAGCGGTGTAGGGTATAAAAAACCGATTATCAATAGAAATATCGTTCAAATCGTATTGAGCCTATTTTTTTAATAAATTCGAAATTTTTTTGTACTTCGTTTTCTTCCGCTTTATTTTTTCTTTACGACTTTATGCAGTCGATCCGTTTTAAACGTAAACCTTTCTATTACTTGTGAAAGAAACAGAAGAACTCTAAATTCTAAACACTGCTCTCTTCCTCTCTCTGTTTCTATTCCAAAACTGTGATACTGGAAAAGCAAAGAATTCTTATTCCTTCATATCATATACAAGATGACATTGACCTTAGACGACATTGCTTTCGTGTCTTATTACAAATTAGCAACCGACATAAAAATATGTATGTATGTATGTACTTGTAGACAGGTATGTACATATAAAGCGACCAACAAACGCCATTAAACATAAGTGCACTCACCATCGGAACATGCTTCGAAAAGGTATTTTGTGAGTTAAATTCGTGATTCCCTGGTATAACCCAAGTTGCATACAAATGCTCTTCTTGTACATCTGCGAGTGTGTATAGAGATGCAAGTGCAAACAAAATTCATTTCATTTCATTTCGTTAACTCGCGTCATTATTAGCTATTCATGCATTTTTTTTTTTTTTTTTTTTTAAATACTTAACAGAAAAAAGCAAATAAGAGAGTTTACAACGAACTTTGGATATCCATATTAACAAAGGTTGCCGAATGAGGTAATTAGCAGAACTGCTATGGGAAGTATTATTATTTCGATTTATTAATGAAGACTATATTTTTGTCGTCTTAGACGGATAGCATTTAATATAATCGATGGGAATCTTATATCACAACCATAAGTGAAACGAAGCCGCATTGGATACAAAGTCCCGCTATGTTCAGATACAAACTTGGGGCAAACTGCCCTGTGGACGATAACTTGATATTTTTGAATGATAAGAATGGCTGGCCCGATAACAGTATTTTTTTGTTCCTTTTAAATCAAGTCTTCAGAAGGCGGCCACTTGTCTCGCTAGCGTATCTTTCATGTGCATGTTGCCAATAAAATAAACGATTTAATAGACTGCCATGCTACGATCATGGCTATGATAAAATACCGACTGAATGAAGGGCGATGAAGTTTGGCAATGTTTCTTTATGGTTGTTGTGTATATGTGTGTTGCTAGCCAACCAACTAACCAACCAACCAGCCAAACGCTCACCTGATGAAAATGTATGAGAAACAAAAAAATGGAAAAAAAGAATTAACTAACCAGCTATAGCTATAAGTACATATGACTATCTCTCAGTTTGTTGCTGTTGTTGTTGCTCTGTATAACTTTATCCTCTATTTGATAAAACTAGTCTACCAGTCGTTCATTCATTCATTCATTCGTTCACTCAGCCAACCTGCAAAATTCAAGTCTATTATTTTATAATTAGACATGCTTTGTGTTTCGGCGTTATTGCTTTTCTTGTTGTTGTTGTTGTTGTTTTATCATTATTATTGCATTTAAAATCAACAAAAAAAAAAAAAAATACATAAAAAGCATTGAAACGTCGCTGTCCGTCATTTACCAAAAGAGCCAAAACTTTTCATAGCCTTTGTGGTTAAGGTGTAAAATGTTTATATATACGTATGTGCAAACGTTTTCATTAATCGTCAGCTAGACATACACACATACACATGCAGGCGTGCATGCATGCGTAAAGCTTTGTAGTTGAGGTGCTTGTCAAATTTGCCATAAAAGGACCAAAATGCTCTCATTGCTCATTCGTATTTGGCTATGAAATTTACATACGGGCACATGTGCATATACATTTGCATACTCTACACGCACACACACACACACACGTCTCCTTAAAAAACATTACATCAAGAAAATCTGAATAGTATGAGAGTGAGTGTGTTTATCTCATTTTTGTTATTTTTCTTTCCTTTTTTTTTTTTTAATATATTTTTTCTTTGTTTTTATTAATTTTTATTTGACTAAAATTAATTTAATTCGCGTTTTCGGTTGTCATTGCTACCACGTTTATTTGCAGACAACAAAGGTCAGGATAGGTCAAAGTAAAAAGGCGTCGTCCTCTTCATTAATGTCTAGCAATCTTGCTTGTGATTCGGTTACCGAATAAAATGTAATGCATGCAGAATACATTTGATCACGAACTTGATTATAAAAGCGAAAAAACAAAAAAATAAAAACAACAACAAACGTAAAAAATGTAAAGCAATTTTGTTGTTTATAAAATTCTAGGGCGGAACACCCTAAGTTCGGCGAACTTCTTCAATTTTCTATGTATGTATAGGAAGGCAGATAATCTTTCTGTAGGGTCGAGCGATATTCTTTTTCCAAGTGAGAAAATACGTTCTCCTGCTTTTTTTGGTGTAAATTAAAAAGAATAAAAAAAAAAAAAGTTCCATTCAAAATATCGTTCCTCGCTAATCGGAACTTTTTTCTTAACTCTTTTACAATTTGTGGATTTTCCTTCAAGCAGGCCGAGTCTTGAGGCAATCATTTTTGACATTTGCGCTTTTTGACTTTTCCAGATACTACTTAGACGTGTGACATATATTTCTCCCAGTATGCAGTTGCCTTGCGCGTGCGGATTTCTCACCCGAGTATTTCCCAGAAAGGAAAACTTTTTTTCACTTCCAAATATGCCGACTATTAAGTAAGATCTAATGCGGGAAAAATTAAATCCTTTTTTTTTTTTTGAGATAAACTTTTGGCGGGACGGACATCTAAATCGCTTCAGCGATTTAACGAAGTGTAGAGATTAGATTTTTATTATGCCCTGGCAATAGCTTGCCACTGCTCGATCGGACGTTTCGTCTGCGTTTTGGCTCGCATAACAACCATAGTTGATCATGTCAAAAAGATATTTGCAAGTTGTCCGAAATCATTTTTATGAGCGAACAGTTAGAAAACATAAAAGTTCTTATTGTTTTTTTTTAGATATTGCCTTCTCTTTGATCAGTTTGAAACAAGTTGAAAGAGTTGAATTTTCCCGACATACGATTTCAAGAAGATGGCCATACAGATCTTGTATAGGCGACGAGAGAATCGAGTTCTTAAGAATACAATTCTCAGAAGGATTATTTTTATGATGGATACTTGCATTATGATAACATTTGCGTTTAGAATGAACGCGTCTGTCCATCCGTCTTCATAGATGTATAAATGTTAGCGGCTATGATAAGTGCTATAATAATAATAATAATAGTGTCGGCCTGAATGAATATAAAAACTGAAATGTTGGCGAGAATGATTTGTTCACATTTCGCCAGTTGGCGTTGTACAATAAAGACGCAATATGCAGCTGTAAGTTGATGAGATAAATCCCCGAATATTTCTTGATAATGAATAAAAGCGGAAATCGCGCATGCAAGATGAATACAATGTTATGAAATATAATGTAAAAGATGTACAAAATTTTGGTATTCGTGACTAATTTTCACGCTAAAAGATTTACTTAAGAGAGTAGGGCTTAAGGGTGGTGCTGAAAGAAAGCAGTCGGTCAAGTGAGTTTGTACGACCAGTGTAGTGAAGTTTTGCAAACTCTAAATTCCTATAGATATGTTCTTTTAAATTTGTAAATAATTCTATGTAAATATATCTTGTAATTTTGTGAGGGACATATTACGCGACTCGCGGCTCAGTGCCACGAATCTTATCTAATTTAGGAAATATTACGTATAAAATGCGCATTTGGAACAACCTACCAGCAGTGGTCTGTCCTTCACTCTTACTCGAACGTACACAAGCACTACTCCCTCCTTCCATTCCTCTCTACCTATCACACTTCCGAGGCACAACCTTGTCCGCACGTAAAGAAGCACGGAAGACATCTTCCGATCATCAAAAAAAAATCTGTCGATCAATAATCACCGGCGCTGCCCGGCATAAATGTCTTCTCTAACAAAAAAACGACAATAAATTAACAAAGTGTCACTTTTCAAACAACGCCGGACAAAATTTCGATTGTCGCTTCGATCGTCTGCTTACGAGTTGCAGTGACGAATGACGCTACTCCTGCGAAGAATTTTGAATTTCAACCACCGAGTAAATAATTCTTTTGAGTAGGAAAAAAAACAACATCGGCTTGAGAAGTGTTGTTCGAAAACACAATTTATCGTTGCTTTCTTGAGTTTAAACAAGCTGGCATGGACACCGATAAGGCTGAACGCAATGGACTCTACCAGAGAACAAGAGACAATAACGAAAAAGAAAATTCTAGAAATTACTCTCGGCAATTCTAAAGGGAAGTTGCAAAGACACCTGTTTCCCGGAACATATGAAAAAGCTACCTTGCGTTTGTTACTTTTAATTAGTGTTTGCTCCAAAAGATGGCCCGTGGCCCTTCTTCGTGACTTCGTGCTAAGTGAGAACACTGCTTATTATCTGCTTATAAACTGCTGTCATCTTCAAGAAATGTAGTCCGAATTGTGAACTGCTTCACGTTTTGTTGTTCTTGGTTAGAATCTTCAGATTTATTCATACAAGTATTTTCTTTTTACGTAATCGGTTCACTGACAATGTAACAGCACTAATAAAAATGGATCGATAAAGTTGTCTCGACGTTTTCCCCCATACCAGGGAATGCATTGTTGGAATAATCACAATAAAAAAGAATGTAGCCAGGAAAACTTTGGTGACGTTGACGCTTTGTGAAGTTTTTTCTTTTTTTTTTTTCTCTTTTCTTTTTTTGCTCTTGATGTGTATATGTGTGTTATAGAAACGCACGTTCACTGTGTAAAAAGCAACGGCAACGGTAGCGACGGCAACACACACAGCAATGAATTTACACAAAATTTTATATTCAACCCCAAGACTGCCGCAGCAATTTTCACATTATGTAGGGGTTTGAAGAAATTTAGACGCCACGTCATGTACATACAACAATTCGCAACAAAAACAAAGACAATAACTACGGAAAATTATATACACATATATATAACCAGCAAATGCTTTCACCATCAACGAGAGTACGAAAAAAAAAAAAAAGCAAAAAAATCAGCAGCAACAGCAGCAGCAAAAGATATCCCAACATTTGACTGCAACACCCCGAACATCGATTTCGAGATTGCAGAGACAGAGAGTAACAGAGAAAACGGCGACGGCGACGGCTGTCGACGACGACAGCGTAAAGGACCAAAACTGTTAAAGATGTACGACCGTACAGACGTAAATACACTTGCAAAACGGTTACTACGTGAGTGGGTTGAATGGACTGAAGTTAAATTGTGTTATTGTTGTTGTCCTAGTCTTAGTCATATTCATAATCATCATCACCATCACACCATTATCATCATTACATTCACCGCTGCGAGCTTTGTAAAATCATGCATGTACGTACGTATGTGCATATGGATATGTGCCTGTGTAATGGAGGTACAAAACTGAAGAAGAGGTCATTTGCAGTTTGATACTCACACTTAACGATGTTTCTGCAGCAAAACAAGGGTGATGGCGTTACTGTCTAGACAAGTGCATTTTTTCCAACGGATAAGAAAGAATGTAGAGAAAAAAAATTTTTCAAGATTTTTCTTCTATTTTTTCTTTCTTTTTTTATTTTTCTCTTTTTTTTTTTCTTTTGATTACTTGTGAAGAAGTGATTGTTTATCTTTGATAAAGCTTTGGGTATCCCACATAAAAATTCGGTACGAGTATTTATGAAAATAAGAAAATATATGAAAAACAAAAAAAAATAAATAAATTTTGGTTTTAAGACTTTTTCAACACTTTTAATTAGAAGCTTATTAAAGCGAAACGAATAAATTAAAATATTTTTTCGTATTTTCATGTTTTCTCTTTAAGGTTATTTGCTAACACGTGTTGAGGGTAAAATTGGTTCGCCTGAAAAGCCTTTATCGGATTTAGGACTAATATCATATCGTTCTTATTGGAAAGATGTTCTATTGGACTATTTGTGCAATCGTTCCGGCAGCACTTTAAGCATAAAAGATGTTTCACAGGTGGTTTTTGAAATCATATCAACGAATACATTTACATAATAAAAGGAAGTAAATAAAATCAAAAAATGAGATATGACCTTAGGTGAAGAAACACAGTCCGCGTCAAGTCCACATAAATGCAAAAGGGGAACGCGTTACGAGATCTACATAAAATTTTTTTTTTTTTTTTTCAAATCAAGAGATGTATTACGATATAATTTCCTATACCTAAGAGGGGCCTTAAGGCCTTCTTTCAAAAAGTGCCTGTAAAAATTTCATATAGTCAGTGATTAATATTTCCTTTTGCATGGGAAAACTTTTGAAAATCTGGGAAACTGAAATCGCTTGTTGTCTTTTACAACAATCTTCAAGAGTCGTTGCCATTAACTAAGATATGAACCCACAAGTGAAGTATTTTACTGTCGTCAAGAATAATTTTTTCCTAATTTTGAGGGTTTTTTAAAGCCAAAGAGGCTGAAAACAACCTTCTGTTCTTATATCGTTCCCTTCAATCATCTCTTTCGTGAATATTATGGGGAACCTGCGCTATATGAGACTCGGAATTAAGTTAAATCCGTAGATTCGTTCTGTGAAAACCGCGTTAGAGGAAATATAGGATTGAGGTAAGAGTACATCGCATGATAAGAAGACCACTGCTGCGTTCCAGGGCAACCGGATTAGAAAATAATCCGACTTCGTACAAGTTAAATATTATATTCTTTAATATGATCAATTAGTTAGGACGATGTCCCCTAATCTTGTAAGAAGGACCGCTGTGTTCAAATAGTAAATGTCATGCCTTTGTCGACTGACCACTCACTGTAACTATGACCAAAGTAAATTCTGCCACTCTTGACACTTGAATCTCTCGATTCTTATCTTCTCGGCTACTCATACGGATGAATGACTTCTACCGCTTTATATAGAATCTCAATGCTTTATTGTATGCCCATTTTTACGGAAATTCCATGACAACTTGAATTGGGAATAACCCATAATTCGCAACGATAAAAATTTACGTCACAACATCGAATGAACGCAGCCATTGATAGTTTTTTTCAGCCTAAGTGAATTATTGGCATGTTCTCTGTTGCTTAAGTCTGCAGTTTCAGCTATGACGAACCGATTAAAACCGGAAATTGCAACTTTTAGCCGATTATGATTCTGAGCAAACTATGTTTGTAAATAGAAAAAGAAACAAAAAGCGTTTCTTTTCTCGTGTCTACATGAATGACACTCTTTGCTATATAGTCCGCATAAATGAATTTCTTATTCTCAATATTTTGCTTCCGTACTAATAGCGTGAGAGCGTATTTCTTGAATTGAATTGAAGAGTAAAGCGATTTAATAGGAAACTTAGATGTCTATATCTTCCAAGAGCATTAAATTTTATCCTCCTCCGGTCTCAATAATCGGTTCCCACGGGCGGGATTTATTTAAATAAATAAAAAATGAGATAAAAATTAATTACTAACTTAAAAATGTACTTTTCGTTCGCTTGCTTTTCATGTCCATAGGAAATGGCTATATACTCATACGACATTGTTAGCACCCTACAAGCTTTGGGTATGATGAAGTATTGGAAAGGGAAACATATCGTACTCAAAAAACAGGTAAAAATTTGACATTTTATAAAATGAAAGGAGAGTTTCGCTTTAGCTGCTTGATCGATCATCTTTTGCTTACACTTAGGACGTCTTAGATGATTATGAAGAACGTATTAAACGACGTGGTACTTTCCCCAAAATTGATGAGACATGTTTGCGTTGGATCCCATTTGTGCCCACACAAACGAACGAATCTCCCTGAAAAAGGGCAATAACTAATTATGATTAAAAATCGCTAAGCTAAGTAGTAAAGATGTCCAAAACAAAAAATTGCTGTAATTAAATGTAAGAATAAAGTATAACTAAAGAAAAGAAAAAGGAAAAAAAGAGTTTACATAGTTGTTATGGGTAAAGGGTCATATTGATGAAGTTACACAGGCCAAACAAATATCAATATTAAATACGTACATACGTGTAGACATACCTAAATACATATATATATATATATATATATATATAAATGTATATAAATATCCGTCGATTTCTTTGTTCTGGTCTTAAATGTGGTCATTTTTGTTATTTTTTTTATTATTCACTTATATGCGAACACAGTCATCCACAATTTGCCAATGATTAGTCACACATGCGCTTATTTCAGGTATATATGGCGCGACTTCACACCACATTCATACTTTGAAAGCGTGGAGAATACTTTGAGTTTTTCGTTATTTTACTTTTTTCTTCAATTTTTTCCTTTTGACGAATAAATAAGAAAAAAAAAAAGCAGGCATTCACTCAGTCAACCGTCAATGCAGACAAGATAGTTAGGAAGTTAGTAATGCATACATATATAGACAAATATAACTGTGGTTAGCTAAACAACCAGAGATGCCAGCCAAGTGTTTTGCGTTTATGCAAGAAGACAATGAAAATTTCTTATTTTCCTTACGACACTTGGAGACAACGGATATTTTCTTTTAAAGACAAATTATTTGTGAGAAAATGACATATGTTTAGCTTTACATTGGAATGTTTCTAAGAGATGTACGTACGCACACAAACCACCGCATATGCATGTATATATTTGTATGTAATCCATCATCATGAGTATGTATAACATTGCTAAACGATAAGTAACTCTCCATGTGCTGCTGGTCATGCCCACATGCCCATCCTTAAGAGTATGTATGCAATGCACCTCACCTTATTGAATGATGAGCTTTTTCGGTGGCTCCATGCAAACGTTATCTATGTATACATATATACATATATATATATATACATATATACATATATTTGTGTACATTTGATGACTTGATACATATGCTCGCATATACGGAAAGTATATATTTTCATTTATATTATGTATCTACACCATACCACGCATGCTAATATACAATTTCTGATGTCTCCCGGCTGGCGTTGTGTGTACGGATACAATAAAACATAACCGGCATCCAAAACACCAGACAACAACAAAGCCTTTTATGTATGAATCAGCTAATGGTTCTCTTTTTCTTGCTTTCATTTGCTCTCTTTCTCGCTCTCTCTCTCTCTCTCTCTCTCTCTCTCTCTCTCGTTCTCTTTCACGAAAGACGCCCCAAAAATGCACATAACACATATCTAATGCGGCACACGAATGCATATATTGTCGCTACTTACAATCCGTCAGACAAACAAACGTGTAGACAATTCTCTGTAAATTTAACTCTACTACATAGGCTCATGACTTGAAATTTCCAAATAAATAAATAAAAAAAAAATAAAAAGCTCTCTTACTCCGAATTTAGTGAGCAATACGCACAAAACATAAATGTCCGCATTTACACATTTATTCAAGGAGACTTTGCCTTCTGGGAGAATGAGTTCACCAAAAATTCTACGGGTGTTTGCTGAGTGGAGAGAGAAAATGAGAGGAAGAGAGAGAGAGAGAGAGAGAGAGGAAAAGATATATAAGTTTGCCTATAAGATTGCCAGCCAGCTCTTCGCTATATGTACTTTATATCCTATCTATTCTCGATCAAGCCCAAAAGCGAGTATACTAAATTAGTCATACAGTTCGGTACACATGATGAGAATCAAAAACTAATTGAAAATTTATTACGTTCTCCGCTCTAGTGATAAAAACGGTCATAAGATCTCAAGTGCGTTAACTACATCAGAAGACGGAAAGGCAGAAAAATTGGAGTCAATTGAAATAACTATTAATGGCAAAGAATTTCGTTAGCACTTAGATAGAAAAATGTTTTGCTTTCATGCAAAACGGACTGTGCATAATCCCAATAAACGGCAAGACAGCAGTTTGGTCCAACATAGAAACACTTGCGCAATGTATATCCACTTGACAAGTGTTTACAGCGACAAGCTACATATTAAAATCGTAATTCACATCACAACAACACAAGTTTATTCAGAAAAGCAAAGTGAAACACGGCAGGCAATTAAGTGCACTACTTTTTATATGCATTGCTCGTACTTTTCTTTTAGAAACTTGCACTCCTTTGTTATAGATTGGGCATTTAAAGTGACTGGTCATAAGAAGAAAACAATGTGTTTTCTTGTATAGTTTTTGTGACTGTGCAATATAAGTCTTCATTACCGATTTTGTTACGGAAAGCGCAATGTTACACATCTGTGAGTGTGCTGAGTGTCAATGATACGAATCTAAGATATTTTTTCGGCAAAAAAGCCCCTTAGAATCATTTTTTCTACGTACGACGGCTTCTAGGCATATCGTTTCTGCCAAAATTTTAGTGGCTTTAGATAAATGAATTAATCCATTCTTAATGAAATGTGACTACGGTATTTATATCATGCCATTATCTCTATGAGTTGATAATGTTATAATAAGTGGTCTGAGCATTTGCTGAAAAATTCTTTAAGTCATAAGGTGCATTTAAAATAAAAGAAAGCTAGGACTTATTCGATATTCAGAGAAGAGCTTTCGCTTTTTGAAGGAGTCCTAATTTAGGCTGATAAAGTCCTTCACAGACACGTTTACTTTCTCACTCGTCCCACGAGTCAAGGAATACAGCAAGTTTGATTAATCGGTCGATCCTCCTTACTTCCTGATATTAATGTCCTCAATTATACTAGACTCCATTCGAATTTGGTTAATTAGCTACACGGATGATTATCTGCGTACTTAGCTCTACTGTAAAATGTTCAGTTTGTAATAAGTAGCGTATATTGATTTTATGGAAAACGAAAAACTACCTTAACTTAAGAACATGGATGCAAATGGAAACCTAAAACGAGACAATACAGAGCATGTGAAAGTATGTATAAAAACAATGCGGTATCCAACTTACCGCTACAAAGAACCAATGTTTCCTTTTCTCTCGGTAAAGAATTAGATTTGATTTCCAAGCAAATATCGTAGATCAAAGATAACGTTGTAGAAGATACGGTCAATAAAACTCATTGAGCAAAAAATTCGGTGCAGACCGAAATTTTCCTATTGCGCAATTCGGAGGAGCTGTTATCGCTTATTGTCAACGGCCTGTTAACAGCATAGTAATCGAACGCGCTTCTTCTTCGAGAGAGTAGTAGACCTTTTTGAGTCCTTTAACATAACTTTTTTTGCCGTTTTGATTACCATTTGGAAATTTGGCAGATAACAACTAGAAGGACAGCATCCGGATATCTAATATTTAATGAGCCACGCAAGAAAAAAGTGCAGAGTTTAGAGCGTAGTAAAAACCAGGAGTTTATTTAATTTATTTTAATATCTAGGGAGCAAATTTACATGCTGCGATTGCAACATGAAAAACGATCGCCTTTCTGATCAATCTGCAAGCATTGATCGAAAATGATACCTTGAAAACTTTAGCGAGTTTTAATTGGTCTCTGATAAATTGCTTTAAAAATACTATTTAACCATTTGAATTTCTGCTACAAGAGAAAAAAGGCCAAGCGAAAAGATTGGATATATTTTATGAGAGGAAGAATGTAAACCCAATCTGTTAGTTTTGCGTTATGAGAGGAGAAGTGGAAACCAAAAATTTTGCAGTAATTGTTGGCATCTCTTTAGTATCTTTTTCTTTGTGATGTGATGGTGGGGTAATGCGGATGACATGTAAACGCGAAAAGAGAATCATTCAAGCAGGCAACCAGCCAGACTTATATATGTATATATATATTCATATTGAAGTAGTACGCAAAATAGTTAAAAGAAGGTAGAGAAGTAAGGGAATGTGAAAAGGACAGTATCATGAGCATTTAAAAATCATTGTCACATTTGTAGTAATCAGTTGGTTGGTTGGCTGGCATGTGGTAAACTATGTTATAAAAGTTAGTTACAATAAATAGTAAGAAGAAGCGTGTACATATGTGTGTGCTTGAAAATGTATAAAATTATATACAAATCATAAATTGAAGAAATATGATTTTCAATTAAACAAAAGAAAAAAAAAAAATATCAATACGCACTTGAAAATCGAGATAGAAATTTAATATTAATTGTAACCATTTTTAAATATCTTGAAGGTGTGGGATTGCCTGGTATGCCTAAGCGACGACTTTAACGATCTTTTCTTACACGTTTAAGCTGCAATTCTTTGTCTGCGAAATTTTCTTTTTTTATTCCAATGGAATTCCTAATATTTTCTTAAAGCATTCATTTGTAATGGTTACAACACGTATGGAGAAGGATGAGTAAAGTTTTGCAACATTTTTTTGTTGAGAGAAAAAGGAACTATAGATTCGTTGTAGCCGTAATGCTCAAATGAATAAAAGAAATAAAATAACTTAAAATCGCAACAACAATTACATAGAGAGCGGTTGGTCGGCTGAGCGGGCGGGGGGAGGGAGGGAGGGCGAAAGTGTAGTGGAGTAAGACAGAATATGCTTCCATTGTATTTCTTTATTCTACATTGATTGTCTGGTCGCCGCCACTCTCGCAGCTATTCTCATAGCAGCAGCAATAAGAACAACAATAATCACTACGAAGGCGGCGGCAGTCATACAGAACAGAATAAACCGAACATATAAATTGACGAGCCACATAGCAAAGAGGAGGCAAGCAGTAATCATCCATCCATCTATCCAACACACAATATACGGAGTTAGTTAAGCAAGTCACTGTACGTGAGTACGAGTACTGTCAAGTACTGTATATATATATATATATATATGTATATATATACGTATATATATGCGTGTGTGTATATATATATGTAGCGAACCAACTAACCAACCAGACAGCCAACAACAGATTTACAAACCTTTGGCTTTTACTAAACGACGACATTGAATAACACTCATTTGATCTCCAACAGCCGGTCTGAACGGTTCGCTTAAAACTGTGTGCTCTACGATAATCAAGGGCAACATTTTTGGTAATACAAACATTTATATACATATGCTTGTCAGTGCGTCTGTGTAATATGTGAATGTGTGTTGTTGTGTGAATTTAAAAAAAAGTTTTTTTTTACATTTTTTTTGTTTTTTAAGGAACACGTTATACCAAAATTTATTAAAGCACACAATGTTTCAATATAACAAATTGCGAATACGCTGCAATGTAAAGAAAATATCAAGCGAAACGAACATTTATTAAAATTTAATGTGACGTTAATGTTGAAAACACATGTTAAAAGACACCATTAATGACTACGCATTTTATACACTTTTTTTATAGTTAGAAGAAGAAGAAGAACTTAAAAAGAAATAAGTAGAAATTGTGAAATTCAAACCGGCATTTGCGTGGATTATCTGTAAAAAAACGAAAAAAAAGAAAGGAATAACGGTAGATAACATGTAGTTTCTTCATGGAAATTTCCCGATAACATAACGCCTTATGATATATAATAATTAATAAAGGGAAACGTAAAAAACTAAATAATTTTAACGCTAGGAATTTGGACGTGTAAAAGTTGCAGTTTTGGATGAAGAAGAAAGAAAAAAAAGTTATCAATGGCAGCTTTAAAAATAAAAGAAAAGACCTGAAAAACCTACGCCATTTGAGTTATAAACTCAACGATACAAACTTTTGCACACATGTTCGTGTAAATTTATATGTGGATATATTAAATATTATATACACATATAAAAGAATTTTGCTGGGAATATTGTAAAAAAGAAAAATAAAAAAATACCGGGTGAGCTTTAAAAAAGCAAAGAGACAAAGAGAAAGAAAGAGAGACGGAACAGAACCCAATGTGCTCGTGTGGATGTCTTATAAAATTTATCGAAAAACAAAAAGAAAGAAAAAAAAAGTATAGCAAACACCTCTGTATAGCGATGGCAGTTGTTGTCTACACTACACGACTTTAACTAAACGAGCCAGCCGGCTCGGAACGACCGGTCTTTTTCTTTTGCTATTACTTTTCTTCTGTAATACAAATTCATGTCTTCGTCTTTTTTGTCTCGTGGATAGTAGTAACCACCACCATCACACTATTTAGTGAGAGCTAATCATATGGCTGAATGTCTGGTCTGTTTAGTTTTATGCAAAAGTGTAAGTTTTTTGCTGGCGTTCGTGGATATGTGTTGTCCATACTGCCATAATTTGTATATAAAAAGATCTGGGCATTAACGTGTTTCTCTACTTGTTTTGTGCCGGTAAGTTTGTCTAGTAGCTCAAGTTTTCAAGTGCTGTGTTTTTGTTTTTATTTTCTAAGGTCTCCTACTGTGAACAAACTATTAGTTAAACAAACAGTACCGAAAATCACCTACTTCAAACACAGTGAGGTTATAAAGCCCCGAGGCTGGTGGGCCCCACCCAGTATATATAAAATTAACAACGTCAAACCATATGCATATATATGCATACATACATATATATATATATATATATATTACATACATATATATATATATATATATATATATGTATTACACGCAGACATTTACACAAATCTACACTTAAACATATTAGTCGTCTTTTTTTAATTTTTCCTTTTGTTTTCTTTTTTGTAAAAAATTTATAAGAAAGTAACAAGAAGCAGATTATTAAAAAAAAAAAAAAAAGAAAAACGAGCAAATGTTTGTCTGAAACTGGGCTCCGTGCTCCAAACCATCGAATTAGTTAAAAGGAAATTAAGGAGAGGATCGTCACAAATATATGTTTTATTTGCAAAATATCGTTGTTTGTTTCGCTTAAAATGAAAAAGGGGCGAAGATGGGGAGGCAGATAGAGAGAAAGAGGGAGATCATTGTAGATCACGTATTTCAACAAAGCAACGAGAAATGTTTTACGTCTCTTTTTTATTCATTTTATACCATAAAACCGACTAAAACCCGTAAACGCTTCTTAAAATTGACAAATCATTAATCCACTTATAGTTTTTTTCAAGTAATTTTTTTTAAGTTTTTCTTTACTGCCAACAAAATTTAACAAACGCCAAACTTCGTTATTAAAAAATCTCAGAAAAGGAAACACGCAAAGATATCGTAAAGATTTGGCGAAATATGTGCATGAACTGAACGAAAAATAAAAAAAAACTAAGAAACAAATGAAAGAAAAACTTGACTGTCTGTGTAGTGGGGCACGTGTGCGGTGGGTTTCTTGTCTGCATATTAGTGAGTACGTTGTGATTCTTTATCTGCGAACAAGTTTGAGGCCTTCTGTGCTCATTTAAACTTATGACAGAAATTTCTTGCTGCTTGGTAACAACAGAATAAGAGTAAACATTTTTCTTTAGTTTATATACGTACCGAAATTGAAATTTTTTCAATAATAAAATATATATATATACATATATATACATAATACAAAAATGGTGTAACCCTGACGAGGGGGTAAACAAGGATCGAGACTGATCAGATATAAAGAAAGAAAATCATACAGAAGAGAGGGAGAGACAAGAGAAAAATAATATCAGCACTTGCTCTATGCGTGTTAGACCATACACATCTGTCTTCGGCCATATTAGCATATCGCAGAAAAAAAACGCAAAAAAACCAGAAGAAAAGGAAAAAAATCGCATAGACAAGCATATGTTTTACGAACTTATTTCAAATTTAGAAAAAAACCAGGGTCTTTCTTTATCAATACATATACTTACATTCATGTTCATATAAAATGTTCAATTGTTTAAATATATGTCAAATTTAAGAATTTGCCGCAACCGGGAGAACAACGGAGGGAAGCTTTCATAAAATGAAATTTTCTTTGACTAGGTGACGTCATATCCTTTGTCGAATTCATATTAAAAATAAGAAAAAAAAAAAAATTACTCAACATCGTACTTGACGTTGTAAGCTGGTTTGCCTGTATACATAAGCGTGTACAAGCAGCCGTATATGCCTATGTAGTAGTAGTAAATGTATATGTGTCGCCAACCATGAAATCTAAAAAAAAAAAGTAATCGAAAAAGAAGAGAGTGAACATTGATACTCCACAAAAGCGAACCTCGCTCGCCTGTTTGCCTGACTCATTTACTTTATGCCGTTGTTAAAACTTCGATGGAGGATCATTGCAAAACGATACGAAGCTTTTTATAACATAAAGCAAAGATATATGACTCTATCTGTCCATATGTGTTTGGGCAAAAGCGGTTTTACTCTGAACGAGGTGAGTAATCAAAATGATTTGCTTTGTGAGTGAGTTTGCAAAAGAATCATCGAATGAACGTGAAACAACTTGCAGTACGTACATACATACTTATTGCCAGTAATGCTGATGTTATGCATTGAATAGCAACCAGCAAAGCAGATCGTTAACCTTAAGCTTTTTACATAGCGCGGGCACAAGGTCGTACGCTCTTACATATGTGTGTATATATCGAGCAAATGCATACAAACATTCAAGTGCCTATTGCCAAAAATCATAATCATAATTATCCACCCTTTGGATATACGAATGCATTTATTAAGAGTGACGCAAGCGAGTATCATACTAACGCATTGATTCAATTAGACCATAGAATTTCACTCTGCCAGCCAGTGTAAGACCTTTTTTTTCTTCAGTTTAGTCTAGCACTCTGCGCGCTAATCAGTGACCGGGGCTGTGAATTGTATAAAACCCAAGTCAGGTACCTGAAGTAGCGCGCGAAGTCTTAGGCACCGACAACATGCAAGATATTTTAAATAACGGTTTGGATTTTACAAACGAAGTGCAGTGAGGACATAGCTGTCTCATGTCTATTGTACTTCATCAGGTGCTCTGGTGCATTAAATACCCGGCACATGTTGAAGTACATTCAATATGAGACGATTTTCTTTCATTAGGAAAAACTCCCGTCATATTTAAATAAAAAATTGCATATGTTTTATTTTTCTTTTAATATATCTTTCAGGATATCAACACCATTTCGGAGAGATTTGCGACTATGTGTGTGTGTGTGTATTTGTGTGCTTAAGCCAAAGCGATTTTTAATGCGTAGACAACGCAAAAGATTGTAAATAGTGGACAAGAATATATATTTAATTTCATTATATCATGATGAAATTCAATGCGTATGTTCAATAAAGGAAATACATGACTATGTAAAATAAACATCGAAACTTGTTTTTTAATAATAGGTTTTAGATATACACACCGTAAGTGATTCATTATCGTTCATTATGTGGAATTAATTTTAAGACAATATAGAAATAATTAATTTTTTGCATTGGCGAGCAAAAGCCTTTTTGTTTTTTGATATCGTGTCAATTGCAGAAGGGGGAGCCCGCAACCCAAATACAAGTAATTGGATCTTTTATCATTCAAGCACAGATGAACAGATTGAGTATCGTACCAAGGGCCCTTTAATGTGAAAAAGACGGGAACATTTAAAGAATTCGTGAGCCAGAAATTTCGGAATACACAATTTGTAGCAAATCCTGATCATCTATCCATTTTAGATGTTTATTTAGATATTCGGTTATTTGAATCGGATATAATGGTTAAGTGATTCCCAATTCCATGACCCAATGAAGTTAATTGTTCTGCATACCAGTTTATCTTACAATGTGTTTAACTTTTCAAAACGTCCTGCCTAAAATGCTCTATCTCGAGACTTCATCAGTTTTTCCATGAGCAGTTATTAAACCTCAGAAGAGTTTTGTGCGTTTCCAATAAACGTATTTCTTTAATGTGCAGGTACTTGCAAAAATTAAGAAAGGACCTCTTGAATATAAAAAATGTGCGTTTGTTTTTCATACAACATTTTCATAAAATATTCAAAGAGATTCCTCATATATCTGGGAATAATTTTCGGAAAGCCGGAAGAGACCAGCAAACTCAGATAATGTTCCACCGGAAATCGAGAGAATGCAAAATTAAATGTCCAAGGTGATTTTCTAAAGATACTCTTCACTTTATCCAACCAATTGCTTTAGAATCGATCAAGATCATCAATACTTGTGATATGAGAATGCAATGTTTAGCAATGGAAATGGTTGAAGCACATGGTGCTAAGCTTTCAATAAGTGCATGCATCACAATCAACATATAAATTATTTCCAAGACGCCAAGGGTGAAGGCACACCTACATAGGTTATATAAATGAGGCCACTGAGCGCTTTCAAGGATTGCTAATTAACATATAGGTTCAAACCAAAGCGTATTTCTCATAGGACGCAGACAGAGGCAGAGTGTACGAAAACTAGTTCCGATTGGTTATGGGAGAGTTGCACACATTTAACCATCTACGCGGATAACAAGAAGCGCTGATAAAAAATTTCATAAATGTTAAATGTTTTTTTTACGATTTCTTTCTTCTTTTATACGTGATATGCCATATTAATAAAATAATAGGAGCGTCGTGATAATAGCAAGTCTTCTTTCATTTGCAAAAATTCCAAGATTTCCGCTTTGCTAACAGTAACCACACTTAACTCCTATTGACTGCCGATAGTTTTGTCACTCAGAATAGCGAAAATTTGCAATATAAAAGAACATCTGGCAATGTCCCTTGTATTGACCAAAGGAAAACTAGAGCGTCTGGCAGTCCCACAAAGAATAGAAGTAGAAAGAAGATTTTGGAAAATCAAATCAAATTTGATAGTATGAGAAACGCCAGTGGGATCTATTGAATTAACAAATAATTCATATTAACTTTTTTAAATTAAGGCTCTGCTATTAGTTAAACTCAATAGTAATGTTCTAGTTTGAGTTTTAGTCCATTTCTGATACCAACTTGCAACAACCGGAGTACTTTTTCAATTGGCATATCTTTAATGATGAATAAAATTTTTTTTTTTTTTGGTTGAAAAGAATCGGCAGAATTTTATATGTTAGCCTAAACATAGTAACTTAATAAAGTGCTGAACGAAAGCTTATAAGTAGAAAATTAAAATTTGCAAATTAAGGGTAACAACATGCGGGATAAAATTTAGGTGTGATAATTGTAAAGCACAGTTAGTCGGAATTTTTTTTATCTGAGCTGGGAACACTATATATTTTTAAACAAGTTTCTCATTTACATTTTTTTCGTAAACGAACAGCTGATCAGCTGATATTTGTATGAAAAAAAAACCTTACACCGGGTTTATGGAAATTACTAATAACATTTGCATAGTGGAAAACATTTTTATGATATAAAAGTGGAAATATTGAGAATATATATAAAACTTGAAAATTTAAAACAGAAATGTTTTCAAAGCTATCAGCCGTGAGCTAGCGTAAAAGGGATAAATGGAAATTTTAGTTATTTTGTGTTAGTGATTTTTAGAAAAGTGATGTAGAGCAGAGGAAACTTTGATTGATTTGCTAATTGCAAGGGAATGAATTCAGGCAACATATGTTCTATTATAATCCTTTATAACTATTACGTTAGTTATGAGCTTTTATCAATTGCTTTGGAACCGATTGTGAAACTTCAGTATGTTGTTAAAAATTTTCATACTTTCAGCCCCATCTGCTCAATCGTTGTAATTTTGATATAAATGGCGGCTTATATATTAAGTTTTGAAAATTTTTACATAAATTATTGTGCATCAAATTTCTTTCCACTAAAGATTTGGTTAAAGACGCACATAGATGTTTAAATACAAAAGTAGTCAACATATAATTTGTATATAATGTTCTATTCCGTTTTCTTATTAATTCTTATCACATTCATCATATTGCCATTAAGATATAAGAAATTTAAGGATAATAAGCGATTATCGCGACAGATTGTCATAGAAGAAGTAATGGTGATTCTACTTTTTAAGTCGTTTTAGTGACATTTTATTAGATAACATATTTTGTTTGTACAATTTAAGTAAATAATAGTAGATTTATTTATGAAAATAGAGAAATTACTCAATTCATCTGAATTTATTTATTTAGTGTAAGATATAGAATTCATGTTTGGTGCTAATAAGAAGTTCTTTTTTTTCAAATACGCACATAGAGTTCTGCTAAAAATCACGTTTTGGACGAGAGCGTACGTCCAAAGAAGGTTTTAGACTCTCCGGCATCATCTATTGTTCAGTCTAAAGCAAAATATATCACTACAAATCTTTGTTAAAATCATTTGAACAATGTTTTTTTCAATTTTATGTTACAGTCGCAAGTTCATCCATGGCTGACGTTGGCGATCTGAAAACAACAAACTGGATAGTATTAGGCTCTTTTGCTGACTTTTCCGTCTTTTCATTGCTAGGTCCATTTTCGAGTTTCCTACGATTAAATGCACGGATTTGTGCGACTTTTGTTTTCCTTTAGCTTCGAAGACATGCCGGTTATTTGAAACGCTGATTTAATTTTTTTTTTAAAGTTTAGTAAAGTCTCCTCCTTTTTCTTATACTTAAATACCTTGATTTGCTTTGAAATTTTATTTTTCTTTTTGGGGTTTTCCGTTTATTTCGTAATTAATATTGTAATAGTTAATTACGTTGTCTTAAAATTTGAATTTTTTATAAATTTTATAAATTTTTAAATTATAATAAAAAATATAAATATAAAATAATTTTTTCTCTTCAATCTGATTTGAGTCAATTTTTTTGCTTTCCTTTTTTTTGCTGAAGGTTCTAGAGGGTTTATGTATACATATTTACGTAAAATTTGCACAAATTCATTTTTTCATCTTTTACTTTGTACAAAATTACGCATGATAAGTTGACTACGTATGCTAGTTCCGACAATTCCTTTATTACGGTTAACATAAAAATTATAATCTATAGTGTAAATTCATAAAATCTCGTTTTAACAGATGTTACAGTTTCTAAACTATTGCTGTAAAATGTTCGAATATTTCCATACTGAAATCTATTAACTATTTTTTTAATGAATGATGAACATTTTGATGTAAATTGACTACAGATTATCTCTCTCAGGTTGATTTTAAAGTATTTATTTTCGATTCTTCCTGTGAATGATTTAAAATATATTCTAAGAATTTAAAAAAAAAAATGAAACATATTTCATTAGTACCAACAAACTTTTATTTTATAAAGTTTCATGTTTTATTAAGCTTCGTGAACATTTCTCACTCGCTACGGCGAATCATCTCCCGCTGATTCGCTAATTTTTTGGGAATTAAAATACTTGGGCTATCAGTTTTTAATTTTATAAATTTTTCAATAGTCGTAAAGTACGCTTTATTACATCACGATAAAATGATACGTTATTACGTCAAGTTTGCATAAGGGGCGCTTAAAAAGCATCTGTGTGCTTGAATTTTTTATCTTTGTTTTTCATTTCATTCATAACAGATGTCAAGACATTTTTGACAAGTTGGGGAGAAAGAATAATTGGTTTCGATTCGAGATTTGATTTGACCTACGAGAAGTTATAAGAGGTCGATGAAAAGTTGTTTTTTATTTGCTAAGAAAATTTTTCTAACATTTGCTAAAGAGGAATTAATATTAGTTTAATAAACACGACGTGAACTAGACGAAGAGAGAATTGTGGTTAAACGCTTACTTGGTGTTAGTGAAAGTAAAAATGCTCAGAACTGTTGCAAATCGCAATGAGTGGATTTTCCGTAGATCATTGAATAAATTTTCGCGGTCTGCTTTACGAGTGTTGACCACCAGAACCTTACGGAATCTAAGCACATCAAGGTACGGTCAGTCAATTGGCGGATGAACGCAATTTGCCGGTTACTAAAAGCTAAACTTTCGCTGCTAGTCCCAAGTTGAAGGTGGCATTTGCATCTATCTGCGTGTGTAGACATGTGTTTAGGTTATAAACTGTTGTGTAATCCAATGTCGTTGCGAATGTGATAAAATAAAAAAAGGAAGACAGAAAAAAAACAACAGCTTTAAGTGCTTGAGAAGTTGTGTAAATGACAAATAAAATCACGCGTCTTACATTTGTTGTTTGCATTTCGCATATTTGGTAACGGGTTGGAAGAGTGGTGTGATATACACTTCATTGAAGAATAAAGCTTTTTCTTTGTTTAGAAGCCGAATGACAAAGACGCTACAGATAACATGAGTGATAACATATGTAGTCGCGTTTCTTTGTACACATATGTTTGTTATTGTTTATTATGCTTAATTCATTCGTTTTATATTAATTATACAATAAAAACTCATGGTTTTGTTTTTGCTTAGTATGTGTCACCGATTGCTTTAATTTGTTATTTTTGGCAGTTCGCAGAAACATGTGTTAACGACGATTTCCCCATGTCAACCTATGGGGATATGTGGTACGAATTTTGTTCGTGCTTATTCCAGCTATCCGGATCACATTAAGGTACCTTTGCCAGCCTTGTCACCCACCATGGAAACTGGTAGCATTGTTAGTTGGGAAAAGAAGGAGGGCGATAAAGTTAATGAGGGTGAGATTAGAATATATTTTAAAATAATCGTCTTACATATACAAAGAAATATCGTTTTTCTTGGACATCAGGCGACCTCTTGGCTGAAATCGAAACAGATAAGGCCACCATGGGTTTTGAGACACCTGAGGAAGGTTACTTAGCTAAAATTATAGTTCCGGCTGGCACTAAAGATGTGCCTATAGGTAAATTGGTATGTATCCTAGTCCAGGATCAAGCAAGCGTGGCAGCGTTCAAAAACTTTGTAGATGACAGTCCACCTATAGCTAGAGCAGCTAAACCAGCTGCAATGCCACCCCCTTCACCCATGCCACCCCCTCCCGTTGTCGAGCCGTCAGTTCCTCCAGCTGTGGTTGAACCTTCTGCCCCACCATCGCCAAAAACGGCACCGCGGGCTGCTAAGCCTATTACTGCCGTTGAACAACGCGGCCCACGTGTATATGCAAGTCCAATGGCTAAAAAGCTGGCCGAAGCTCAACAATTGCGCTTAGAAGGTTCTTATAATTTTATTCCCGCTCTTTTTTACTAGGCTACACGTTTTTTTCCAATCTCTAATTTTTTTGCTTTTATATGTGCATACCGTAGGACCTGGTAGCGGCATATATGGATCGATTAAGTCTGGTGACCTTGCAGATAAGAAACCTGCGGAGGCGAAGCCTGCTAAAGACAAAGAACAAGTGGCACCGCAAGGAGGTTACATTGATATACCAGTTACAAATGTTAGGGGTGTTATAGCTAAACGGCTTCTGGAATCCAAAACGACTATACCTCATTATTATGTAACGATGGAATGTCAGATGGATGCTGTAAGTTTTTATTACATACACTTGCAATAATAATTTAATAAAAATTTTAACTTCTGCTTAACTTTGACATAGCTTCTGAAGCTCCGTGCGAAAATAAATAAGAAATACGAAAAGGAGAAGGTCAAGGTTTCTGTAAACGACTTTATAATTAAAGCAACTGCCATAGCGTGTCGCAAAGTGCCTGAAGCGAATTCTTATTGGATGGGATCTGTTATAAGACAGTATGTAAAGAAATCTTCGAGCGTTGGTCTTTTAAAGAGTATTACTTTTTTAAAACTCTTTCGTAATAGGTTCGATAATGTCGACGTTTCTATAGCTGTTTCCACTGATTCCGGCTTGATAACACCCATAGTGTTTGGGGCCGACCGTAAAGGCGTTGTAGAGATATCAAAGGAAGTGAAAGAATTGGCAGACAAAGCCAGAAAGAATAAGTTGAAACCACACGAATTCCAAGGCGGTACAGTTTGTGTGTCTAATATGGGAATGTATGGTAAGATATAAGCGACTAGTTTGTTATTAAAAAGTAAAAGCGTTTTTATTACTTTGAAGCGTTTTTCTTACCGATTTTCAGGTGTTACACAATTTGCTGCGGTTATTAATCCACCACAATCCTGTATATTAGCAGTAGGTGCTACTAACAAGAAACTGGTGGCTAATGCAGACAGTGAAAAAGGGTAAGTAGGCGGCCATTGGCGTAATAATACATTGTAGTAAATGATTTCCGATATTAGGGAAGCAGCTAAGTTAGCAAAATGGGAGCACAAAAATTCAAGAACTGTTGCGCTTGCCTATAGTTGACCATTATTTACTGTTCAGCTTCTACTTTCCTTATATAACTTCACGCTACTGAGCACGCTACTGTCCGGCAAGCTCTGCTGTTAAATGCCACACGCCACTTTTGTTTAATGCAATTGTGAACGCTTGTTTTTGATCACAGCCGTTAAAGGGGAAGGGGGGACAAAAACTAAACTTGTGGTGGTACCGAAAACTGCGAAAAAATCATAAAATCCTTTAAATTGAACTTTTTTTATATATAACTGAACTTTGCTACGTTTTGTAATAGGGAGCGGTTCATGTTATATAAATTGATTGTATTTGTGTTATATATGTGTTATATCCAAATATTGTTTTTCACTGAAATTGCGTCTAAATAAGGCGTTATATGGGGAACCATATAACCAAAGAAAATTTCGTTACAATGCAAATTACAACGAACCGCTTGAACACAAAAATCATGGACGGACGGATAAATGGACGGAAAATGATTTTCAATCGATCGGTATTATAAAAGTTTCTCAGGGTGTTGCGTACGTTCGCACAAAACTTGGTGCATCTTCACCACGAGTAATGTAGAATGTAAAAGCTACAGTTTGTTTTTCGTTTGAAGACAGCCAGGTATGCATCATGTTCGAATTATATATAAGGCATGTTGGTATTTGGGTAGCTTACATTTAAGATGAGGACTTTTAATTATATTTAAAAATGTACGACTTGATCTAATCTTTAACTTTTGTCTTTTGTTCGTAGCTTCAAAGAAGTCAGTACAATGTATGTGACTTTGTCTGCTGATCATCGTATTGTCGACGGTGCTATAGCAGCAAAATGGTTACAATATTTCCGAGACTTTATGGAAGATCCTTCTACAATGATAGTATAATATGTAGTAGGGACAATGCCGTATCAAATAGTCTATAGCGTACACTGGATTATATAAAAACAAAATAGCAAAACCCATTAGCCTATTAAAAAACACTCCCAAATAATAATTAAATCTTTGTATATTATGTTAGAAGAAGGAAAAGTAACAATAATTTCCTACAACCAAACTTTAATCGAAATTGAAATATTTTTTTTTTTTAATGTATTTTTATTTTTGTTATTGTTATCATTATTATATTGTTTTCATATGTATATGCGACATGCATTAATGAAGGCATGTGAAATGCCGTTAAAGAGGGCGAACAGTCACACGAAAAGGAAATTAAAGAAATGGAAAGTATACCCCTCTAGTACTTACTTTATACGATTATTGGCTGCCTCTGCGGGATATTTGAATAAAAGCTTAATAATTATCTCGCTTAAAAGATGAATTGTTTGTGTTTCTTTATTTAATGATTTTACATATTTGGTTTTTTCTTTAGCTTAGAAGATAATAAAAAGGAATGTTTATACAAGTTTTCAAACATTTGTTTACCATTTGGTTGGTCCCATCTCAGCCCATTCATTAACGAATTCTTCATGTTTCTCTAAAGTCGGCAGCCACTGAGTACCGGTGTAATCAATTTTAGGCAATTGACCTTTGTAGTTTTCAGGCAAGATTTCGGGCGATAAAAACTTATGCAAAGACTTCATATCGCTACCATGAAAATGTATCTGTAAATGTGTCAAGAAAAAAGCAACATTGCTTAGTGTTATCAAGAAATTCCCATTTCTTCTGCGTTAATTTACCCTTTTGTTTAATTTCTCACGTACGAAGGGCTTGAATAGAGACCAAACAAGTTTAAAGATGAACGGCTGCTTAACAAAATGCAATTCTTTTAAACGAATTGGCATCGCATCTTGTATGAAAGTTAATAAACGTTTCGAGAATGAGGGCGTTAAGGCAGTCACTTGTTTCATAGATAGACCCTCAAAATCCATAATAACTACTGCACCACGCACTTGCGTTTCAGGTTCGAGCTGAGCGGCAATATGCACCAAATACAATATGCGAAATACATCGTCTGTATTTACATAACTGGGATTCCAGGTTTCGCCACAATTAACAATTAGTACGCGGCGCCCGTGTTGATCACAATTTTTTAAAATATTAATAACATTACTATTTAGGAATTTTTCTTTTATTTGCTCAATTATTAAACCATGTAGTAAGTTGGCATTTTCTTTACGGAAGGCAGCTACAGACTTCATCTGAAAGTTAGAAAAGCAAAATGTATAGAGAGAGAGAGAGAGAGAGAGAGAGAAAGAGGGGAAAGGGAGAGGGAGAGAGAAGCTATTTAATTACTTTTTAAAACAGGGAAAACATTACTGTGGACCATGACGCACCGTTAAGTACCCTATACCACTTCGCTTAATACAGTTATCCATACAACGAACTTTTCTAAAAAACACCTTGTATGGTAAGTAATCGCAAAAGTAGTCCGATGCCAATCATTTTCAACACCGTTCGTCCTTTGGCAGAAACGCGTCAGTATAGAAGGTTCCATCAAAGTAAATCAAAAATTGCGACTCCTAGGTTGAACACAAGACTACAAGACGGACACACAAGTTTAGATCGATTCAGAATCGGTATAATAAAAAGTGCGTTCATCTCGAATCCTACTGGATGTTCCGCACAAGCTTAATAATCGCTTGTAGCATAATTGGTGTGGGGTATGAGGACAAAGAAATGTAGTGTGTACCCGAGAAAAAGACTAATGCGGTCCAGGTTGAGCACAGTAAGTTTGTTTGTGTTAGATCACTATTTTGAGCATTAAATTTCATCATAAAATACCCAAAATATATCTTCTTCCTTATAAAGGCATACGAACGTTTGCATGGAAAGAGCTTAAAACTTGTTTTCAATGCCCTTTTTTTTGTAGTACACTGAATAGTATTATTCATCTTCCTTTTTTTTTAGAACAATTTTAAGAATTGTACTTTCCTTTATGTTATCGGGTCGTGCAAAATAGGACACATGTGGCATATGATTGTACAAATGGTGTGGTTCAAGTCTTTTTCAATGTCCTTCGATGACATCATGACAAAGTATCAAATTTCATCAAACTATCTCGAGAACAGTGACCTGTAGATAAAACCCAAAAACATGTGGACGAATATCGGATTGATTGTTATAGTAAAAGTGGGTACGACCGAGTCCACTCAAAATCACTTGATTGCTTTATGTGCATGTGCATAATCTTAGTTTGTCCTGTAGCACAACTGGGCTGAAGGGTGTAAACATTTAATAATATATACGACATACGACATATATAATACATTACTCAATATGCTCGTAGGATGATACGCAGGTATAGAACGATTACCGAAAAGTACTTTTGATGTTTAGATAGCACTAACTTTGACGGGAAATGTTTTAAAATCTTATGACATTCTGAACAACAAGTTAAGTTTTTTCCATTGTTTTACAAAAACAAAAGAAACGCTTCTACAACAACAATTATTCTTCTAAAGAATTACAGTATAACTCGCTTGCGCAAACGGAAGCCTCCAAACTATGCTCAACCGCATACAGCGAAAGGCTCAGCTACTTACGGGGGCGGATGTGTGTACAAAATTTTGGTTATCTTTGAGATAAAAGAGCTTTGTCCACCCAATTAGGTCCTTTAAGAGGACTACACGGCTTGCTCAGCATCCACAAATACTCGTCACAATAATATGGATTCGTCAAAGGCGGTGACATCTATATGTGTATGATAGTATATGTTACATATACATTTACGGCTATATATGATGCGTATTTGTGTAATAAAAAGGATAATGAGACGAGATTCAACTTTAAACAGGACCGTCAAGAAAGTGATGTTCATCAATAGACAGAATTACAATAGAAATTGATATTTAAAGATTAAAGTGGCTGTCATTCATCTTTCAAAAAAATCGTAAGACTTAGTGCTCGCGGAATGTAACGAAAACACGAAAAGAAAAGGTAAATCTAAGAAGTGTTACGAAAAAAAAGTCTCACCCTTAAGCGTGGCAAGATTCCGAGGTCGGTTTAATGATGAGGTTCGCTCGGACATTTTTCGCTTAAGGAGATTGAAATGATTTCTCGGCATCTTGCTAGTAAGATTTCCTTACTAATAAGAATTCGTCGGCATCTCGCGAATAAGATTTGTATCGATATTAATCGTAATTTTCATGCGCACTGCAATTATCCTCGCTTGGGTCGGGTTAATCGAGAAGCAAAATATATTGTTGTAAAAGAAAAAGCATTAATCTGGCAAATCGAGCGTATTGAGTAGCGTACCGTTGTTAAGATTTTCTTGAGTTCTCTTTTAATGAACTGAAGTATAAATTAGTGAAGATTCCCGAATTAAGTAGGGTTCCTCAAGCTTTCAAAGGCTGATCACATATTTCCCCTCATTTTTTGAACGGGAGAATTTTTCAAAATTTTAAATCAATTCGATGAAACAAAATAAATTTCGAATGCAAAGTATCATCGTATACTTAAAATTTTCCTGAATTATTTGCCCCGAATATTTAACGCAGGAATTAATAAAATTGAATTCTCTCTCTTCAAAGTTTCCCGATAAATCTTGTTTTGCAGAACCAAAGTGCTCTTGTTCTTAAGCGAAGGGCTTTGTTTTTTGTTCTGAATTATTTGTTCACGATGGCAAAAATCAATAAAAATAAATTAATTTTTAACATGATTTTTCTCGATGCAATGACACGTTTCTGAATTATTTATATATATGCATGGAAAAAAAAAGAAGAAAGTTGCAAAAAATGATATGAAATTGAAATGTGTTTGAAATTTTTCTAAAAATAATTAAAAACTTTTCTTATCAACAAAGTGAACAGCAAAACACGGAAAAGAGAAGATTAATGAATCGAAGCCGAGCTCAGTGTTTTGGTAAAGAATTTGCTTTAAATTGCTTTCCTTTGTCTTGCTTTACTTTGACTTACCTTTTCGAGAGCACTTTGCGGATAAAAGTGACACGTTCGCAGGAAAATTATAAGAAACTCATCGTCGTCCTTGTAATGAAGATCAGGACTTGCTTGCAATAGTTGACGTAATTCCTTAATGGCGTTTTCTTTAGTCTCCGGTGTTTCGCGTAATTCATTTTTGGCTAATTCAACGGTCTCCGGTCTCAAGTAACCGATGCGTATATTAAATGCTTCTTCACTATTTGCAGTAGACATGTTGATCGATCGAATTATTTTATTCCTCGATGAATGACTTGCGGACTATGACTAAAATAGATGGAATAAATGGCAAATTATAAGCAAATTTTTTTTTTTTTTTTTTTTTTTTTTTTTTTTTTTTTTAATAATTTAATGCAAACATTAGCTTTAAGTTTTTTTTATTTTTGTTTCTTTAAATTAAATACACGAAATCGTCACCGTTTAAGTAATCGCAAGTTAATATTCCGTACAAAAAACGCACACAATAAACATTTTATGAAAAGTTAAAAAATATTAATAAATAAAAAAAAAGCAAAAATTAAGCAAATTTGAAAATATTCATGTTTTTCAGTTTTTTTAGTTTTTCAGGATGCAAAAGTTTTATATGTTAGAACACGGTATGTTGCACATGGCTTACCGCTAACAGGTCTCCTAAACAACTGAGCGCTCATACGAAACGTTGGATTCCTTGTAGACACGTCTCAAGTGCCAGTTATAGTGCCGGCATATAACAATTTACACAAGTCACGACAAGTCTTGAAATCATATTCTTATCAGTGAAAGAACATATCGTGTGTTTCGCGAACACCGTTAATGTGGAACAAGTGCCGCTAATCAAAATTGCTTAACTCGACCGACTGAAAGAGAATGAAGAGATCTAGAGAAAGGCAAGAGATAGAGGGAGAGAGAAAGAGAGAAAGAGCTATTAGGAGAATATATTTTCTTGCTGACTAACATTACTGATCGAAATAAATCTCTTGCTGCTGGTAGTTGAACGTTGTCCGCGCCTTATTTATGGGGTCATTGGTAATTTTCACTTTTGATTATTTCTATGTAATGTTAAGTGTAATGTTAATGTAAATAGTTTTAATTTGTTTATAAAAATTGTACGAAATATTTATTCTCTTTGTTAATGTGTTTTCATACAAGAAATAAAAAGAAACAAGAGAGTCCTTATCATTTTCATGCTTACGTGTATGCGGTGGGGGAGACGAGCTTATAAGTAATATTTCTATTTCTAATGCATATGCGCCTGTATTTATTTTCATTCTAGAAAAAAAAAAAAATTAAAGTGATTGCACCCTTTGTTCTTCTATATATTATTCGTGTACATACAGACACACACACACATACACGCCCATACATATGTGGATGTATACGTAATCAGTACATTGCCAACTAATCATCAAAGTACCTTTGATCGTCCATAAAATTTGGCCGTTACTTTGTTGTTGATGAGGCGACGCGACCGTTCGCATATTTGCATTGCAATTTTTTCTTTCATTTCCTTCGCTTCTTTGCCCGTTGATCGTTTGAAGACAATGTTTAAAAACCCTATACAAGCCATGAAATGAAAATGCACTTCGTTATAAAATGCTACGCTTTCCGGTCTTTCCGCTCTTTCTGCTGTTTGTCGCAGGAATTCGTCTAGGCCTGGATATAAAATAAATGATGTTGCGATCGATTTTTATATATTTTCATGTATCTAACTGTCGCTTGCGTACTTTCTTGTCTTTCGAAATGTTTTTCTCTGCAATCTATTTAGTGAATTTAACAAATACGTACTTGTTTGGGTTTCTAAGAGCAATCGGAAACGTGCGTATATGAAGGGGAGGTTTATTTTATTTGGTGTTTTTTCAATCTTCTTGCTTCATCATAACTATCGTCCAATATATTTACAGCTAAAAATAGTAGGGTACAGGCTTAATCTGTTTAAGTAAATATCG
Organism: Glossina pallidipes; assembly: GCA_000688715.1. NCBI lineage: Eukaryota > Metazoa > Arthropoda > Insecta > Diptera > Glossinidae > Glossina > Glossina pallidipes. The sequence continues at coordinate 255,191 of KK500075.1, forward strand.
CTAAAGCGTTTTATTTCATCTTTAACTTTCGTGACATCAAGCTCGGCATGTCTAACGTGATTTGTCACAAAGCAAGGAGCATTTGCGATCAATCTTAGATTGATGTCTTTGTAATATATGTACGTTGGAATTATTGCATGTTTAGAATGATCTTGTAGTGTAAGTCTTTGTTCTTCAGAGTAGTCTTGAGTTTTGGTTCTTTGTTTTCATATTTAGTTGTTGTCGTTTTGACTGTCTATGCTTTTTCCAAGTTAGTCTTCTCTCACTGTGGAGAGCAAGGTATATACATGCGCACAGTGGTATGACGTCATGGAATTTAGGAGAACGACAATTTTCCTTTCTTAGACTAACTGTAACATGTGTCGATATATCGCTTTGTAATGAAATTATTGATAACGGAAGACGATCGTTACAGATGCAAGGGGCCGTGCTTACCACAATTCGCTTCGAATGACTCCATGCTGCTTTGGATGTTTCCTGTTACTCAAACCGCAGCATATAGAAACGGAGTTCATTTCGCTGAGAGAAAGCAAAATATTATGGCTCCACCAAGCTGGAGTTTGTCTGAAATGGTCAATTTGCCTTCGCTGGCATGATTTGGCAAAGTACCTTATGAAATCAAAAGTAGGATTGATGGCATTATTTGGGAATGATTTCGCCATAAAAATCATCGTCTTCTTGGTTTTGAGATGTTGAGATCAGGCGCTGTAGGAATTTTAACTGACTTTGTGTTTTTTCGCTTTATACCCTTGCCGTTGTTGTATTTATTATTTATTGAGTTATTCTACGAAAGCAGGAAGAAGACGGGCCACTATGACTCTTTTCAGCTTACTCTTGCAGAAGATCCGTTAAATGTCATCTTTAACGTAAAACAGGAAAAAATGAGATTCAAATCGTTTTCGATTAGATGTTAAATGCATAAAAAAGCAAGTTAAGTTTTATTGTAGAGTGAGGCTGACCATAATTCATCTAACACATCTCTTCATTTACTCTTCTGACAAAGTCTTAAAAATTAGCCTTAGTAAGCCATACGTAACGCTTCCTGATTATCATGCAGGAGACGTTACGTGAATAAAAGTTGAAGATCAATTTTCCTGGCTATGTGATGGATCTCGAAAAATAGACATCTGTGGTCTAAATTTAGCACAGCAAGTTTGTTCCTTCTGTCACAGTTTTGGGCATTGTCGGGAGGGGATGGGGGGATTTGCGGCATATTATTTGATTTTACTTTTTGTAACAAGATTCTTATGGATAAGGAAGAAAAAAAAAGGTCCAATCTTGCTTACAACTTTCGCGCACTCATTCACTATGCGAAAAAATTGAAAAATATATTCATGTAATGACTCTTCCGACGTCTAGCCTTATATGGAAAATTCCTGTATATATCGAAATGATTCGATCCAGTTCGTCTAAAAGCAGACGCCATTAGGCTTTCAAAAGTTTTGAAAATTTGCGACCTTTAGATTGAACTCAAAAGTATGTGGGCAGAATTGTCTCGGAGAGACAAACTTAAATCAGTTGAGGACGGTGTAATCGGTGCATTAATTCCAACTGCTCGAGCTATGCGCTCACGCAAGTAGACACGGATTTATGAAAGATTGCTTCGTCCTTATTATTCTGAACGTAAACCATTCTGAATGTTCACCCGATTTTATGGCAGCAGCAAAGATGTTTAAGGAAATCTTAAAGCCGATATTTGCAAAAGTCTTGGTATATAATTAAAATCAATTGAACAACGATATAAAAATATGTCAGTTTGTTCTGAAGGTAATTTCGTCTTTCTCCTGATATTATGTTTTTTCCCGGCCAAGTTCACACTTAAGCCCAATGGTCCTCATACACTTTGACAGCAGATATAACAAAGCCCGTTTTTGTGGAAAACGCCCTAGTCCTAGTCAAAAGCAGCATTTTGGGTATATTTTGGACTTTCATTGTCGAAAAGTTAAAAATGCTTCTTAGGAAGGGAAGGATATGTACGGAGAACGTAAGGCCGATAGAAGTTGATGAAGACAAAGTAAAGGCACTAATTGATACAAACTGTCGAGTGACATCACTGAGAGATAAATCCTATGCACTCGAAATTTTGAAACGTAAAAGTTTTCTTCATAGTTCCACAAAGTAAATTTCCCTGAATAGATTTCATCTGTAACTTGTTAAAAGAATAAATGAAGTTATTACGATTTGTTCTTATCCTTATGTTAGGAATTGAAAATTATTTCGGTTGTCTCCATGCCAGAGCATTCGACATGAGAAGAAAATTTTAAAAGGCTTCGTTTCGGAGCCGCCTGCACATGCAAAGAATTAAATTTATCGAAAGCGACCGTTCAGTACAAAATATTTAGTGCCGTGTAAAAGAAAAGAAAATCGTCTGCCGTTTTAACCAAACAGAAGGCATTACTTTCCGAACGGTCTTACAATTTTAAGAATAAAATTAAAAAGAAAGAAATTTAAGGCAAAATATTGCTATCACTATCTGCCTGCACATCTTACTATCACCATCTGTCTGCACATTATTTTCGTTTGTTTTTGAATTTTTAAATTATTAGTAATGGAATTACTTCGTTCTTTTCGTGATTGTATTTCATTGAGTTTTAACTACAAGTTGACTTACGTTATATCGTAAAAAGGGCTCTCCGGGCTTCTTTTTATTGTTGTTGTTATTTATAAAGCAATGCAAATGGGTTCAAAGTCCTGTTGGTTTTTTCTTTTTTATTGCTTCAGCGGTCGTTTTGCTTTCTTAAACTTTGTCATACTTGCAGCTTATCACTAATAATAATAATAATGAAAATAAAAATTACACTAACAATACATTTATTGAAAAAATTATAACAAAAAATATTAACAAGCGTTAAATTAAATATTGATAAGTTCGTGTGTGTTTTTAGTAAGCACATGTTGGTGAGCGTATCACACCAACAAATATTTTAAATATTGTATAAAAGTGTATTTGAGAAAAACAAAAACAACAAATTTATATTATTTATCGGAAAGAGTTTGAAAAGGGCACAAAACAAACACAGGCAGATTAGTCCAAGCAGATAAAGTCACTCATTGTTAGTAGTTGAAAAATATTCAAGGTTTTCTGAATGAATTTCTATCCCCCACCATCGAGGGCTTGATCTTGCCCGTTCTATTGCAACGTCTCAGCGATATTATAAAAATACTCAACATGTCACTCAATAAGTTCGTAGGGTAATATATAGATGTCGCCTTTATTGACGAACCGATATGATTGATAATTACCCATATCTTTAGAAACCAGGGAGCGTTATAAGAGGAGATGGATGAAGAGAGGTTGTAGTGCTTGTGAACGTTCGTCTTGAAAATGGAGATGTCAGGTGCGGTGGGAAAGACCATTGCTGCTATGTTGCTCCAAAGACGGGCAGTATGGTTAAAGAACGACGAGCACGTAACTCCAGGACGATGGGGTCGTAACGCTGAGAAAACCGCGTAGTCCTATTAAAGAACCTAACTGGGTGGACGAATCTCTTTTATCTCTATAGATGAAACATGGATGTAGTGTGGGCTTTGTAAGGCCCCCACACCCCTCCTTTGTCCCAATGCTCGACGGTATCGAGAGTTGTAGACACACTTTCTTCGCCGATGAGTATGTGAGTTTTTGACTGTACGCCCTTGAGGAAATCCAAGCAAAGTTCGGAAGCTCCCGCGCATACATGCGAGTTATACTGTAATTTTTTAAAAGTCCACATGATTGTAGGCAGTAGTAGTTGTTGCTTTACAAGCGTTAGTTTTTTTCTTTTTTTGATGAAACAATAGAAACGTGTGAAGTCCTCATGCAGTATCGCTAAAATGGCTGTAACTTGTCAGCCAATAGTCTGAATGTCATGAAATTCTCATTCATTTCGCTGGGAGGTAGATGTTATCTAGGAATCATAATGAATCTTCAATAGTCACTGCACATCTGCGTACTATCTTATATGTCAGACATAGTCATTATTAAACGGTTGCACCTTATAGCGATTATGCATTATTAAGATTATGCGCAAGTATATACGACAACCAAACGACTTTGGGTAGATTCAGTTTTTGTCATGCCAATCAATTCAGAGTCGTTTTCTGAATCAGGTTAGGCTTGTCTGTCTGTCTGTTTTTGCATTTTATCTACGGGCCGCCATTCTCGAAAAATTTTGAAGAAAATCATATGGATTCGTCAACAACCATAGCACATTTCCATGCTGTCGAACGAACATATTGAGTTATGTGCTTTAATAAATTCTTGGACTTATTCTCATGGTATTTTTGTGGAGTGTGCTCTTTACGCCCGCATTCGATGTGCGCATAGTATCGAAAAATTTTAGATACTGCATTCGACTAAATCTATATCCACCTGTTTTCTGCTACAGAGCTCTAAACCTAGACTTTTTAGTTTAGTTTACTTTAAGATACGTTGAAAAAGGCCAAGATTCCGTCCTTCCAAGTCTACAATTATTTGAAAGACAAACAAAAAGACCATCAAAAAGGGAAAGTTCCGGTACACTTCAAGTAGTGAGATATGTTTCTTATTAGACGTCGCTCATTATTGAAGTGTTTTAAAGTTTTAGAAAACGAATAGCCTTCCAACTTATTGACAGTCCTCTTCCCACTCTCGTTTGCAGATAAATGTAGTTTTTTCATTCGCGTTTCTTTATATCTTTTTTATGGTTAGCATTAAAGCTTAAATGGTTATACGGGTGCGCTTCCATTTAATTTAATCTTACATTTAATTATGTTTTTAGTTTCTATTCGATTATTTACTTATTGCTTTATAGCTTGAGAAAGCTTATCATTCTTATTGATTATATGGTGTACCTACGTACACACTTATCTTATAATATCCAGTAAAATTTAATCATTTTATTGAAATCGAACAAATTTTTCGCTTCTTATCTCCATTAAATTCAAAATTTGGTAATAAATTTCACTACAAGTACTTAACCGATAAATTTAAAAATACATTTTTTTGACAATTGCAAGGTCAGTTATCGTACAGATTGACAAGAGTTCAGATATACTTATATGCATATCTGACTACATACATAGTCATTATGTGAAGGGATGAAAAACTCACCGAGGTTTTGCGAAAGTGTATACCAGACAAATATTTCAATATTCTTCGTTCTCTGACGAGAGTCCAGACATATTTATATGCATCTCTGACTACACACATAGTTCTTAAGGGAATGGGTAAAAAAGTCTCCGAGGTTTTGCGAAAGTGTATACCAGACAAATATTTCAATATTCTTCGTTCTCTGACGAGAGTCCAGACGTATTTATATGCATCTCTGATTACACAGGGATAAAATGTCTCCGAGGTTTTGCCAAATGTATGTCAGACAAATACTTCAATATTCTTTTGTCTCTGACGAGAGTTCAGATATACTTATAGGCATATCGGACTACATACATAGTTCTTATGTGAAGGGGTAAAAAAGTCTCCGAGGTTTTGCGAAAGTGTATACCAGACAAATATTTCCATACTCTTCTTTCTCAAGATAACATTTTCACGTCAAGACTTCAATACACTGAAAGTGTAATAGTGTGTACAAGCATTAAAAGAAATGCTAAAAGCGGTAACATTTGACTTTTGTCTGTTGTCCCTAAGATGAAACGAAGACAGCTAAATGATCTTTGTGGAAAGACGTAAGCAGGCGCGCCCGTCGATAAAAGAAAGGCAAAATTTTCCGAAAAGTGTTTGTTAAAATGCCTAAATATATGCCGATTTTTTGAAGAAAGTTTAGTCTGCAAAAAAAACTTCGACCACAAATATGAGACCTCGGTGGATTTGCCGATCATCTAACCATCAGAATCCTCGAGCCAGTTTGTAGATGTCAATATCGAGTAAACTCGGTTGTAATGTGGATATGTTACTTAACAGCCATCTTGCGATCGAAAAGATTTTTAACTTGATACCAAGAAAACTTTACTGAACCTTATTGCCACCAGCAAACGCACTGCTCGTTACAGTCAATAAGCTATCGAGCGAAGACTATCGCATTTAGTCGATTTACTTTGCTCGATAGCTATAGGCCATCTTCAGGATTATAATGGTTAGAAGATCAGGAATCACATCGACATTTCACATTCATTGTGTCTAATCCTATCCTATCCTAGAAATAGTTTACATTGGATTTTGGAGTGCATTAGATAGGATTTAAAGCCTGTTTTACGAACTAACCCAATAAGGTTACGCCTGGCAGACGAGTGCATTTATGAGCTTTTCTTTCTTTTTTCTATTCTACTAGTCACGCAGAAGATGTCCGCTATGCATGCGCCGTGGTGGCCAGCGCAGATTATAAGTAAAACCGGGAGAAAAAAAGAGGAAAAATGGAGGTGAAAGCCACTGGAGATAAGTTGTTCTAAAGGCGGGCAATACAGTTGTAGAATAACGATCCGGATTAATGCGTTGCGCTGGCAATTTTATGTCGAACGGCTAAGGACGCTGAGAAAGCCAAGTGGTGATATGAAAGATTGGCGGGCAATTCGCCTTTTGTCTTGCCCTGCTGGTACGTGTACATACATAGTCCACATTACGCTTACGCTCAAGAGCACCAAGGCTATTGCGCACGCCGTCGTCATCCTGTCTTGTGTTTTTTGATTTTTATGTTTCTCGAGTTCACTGTAACTCCAACATATCTCAATTATTTAAGGAGATCTTCCGAAGAAAAACTGTCTTTTCGAGAGAGAAATGCTGCGACAACAATTTATTTTAAAGTAATTCTTAAACAAATTTTTATGTACGTGAACAAATCCGCCAATATATGTAAAAAATTGGATTCAATAAATTGATTAATTTATCGTAAATAAATTTGACGAAATGACCGATAATTTTAAGCCCACGAGATAGCGCTATTTCTTAAGAAATTTGTAAATACATAAAAAAAAAAAGTATATAAAAAAAAACACAATCAATAACACTGCAGTAGAACACGGCCCACCATTAAATACCGCTCAGCACTTCAAAGCAGTTATTCAAAACAAGGTATTATATGGGCAATGCTGGAAAAAGTGACTGATCCGAACAATTTTCAGTAGCGTTCGTACTTGAGCCAAAAACTGACTGTGCACCCACTTTCCTAAAAATTGCGTTCTTCAAGTTGAACACAAGACCGAGGGACAGACATGCTTACAATCGCTTCCTGAATCGTTCGGTATAATAAAAGGCAAATGTATTTAAAATTCTTCTGGCTGGCGTACACATCCGCACAAGGTTAGTATACTTTTGTACCACACTTGGTCTAGGGTATAACAAAAAACACTTTCATTTATATTTTAAATTACATATATAATTACATTTCATTATTTTACCTCAATTCCTTTAAAGACAAGGAATTTTGATGCCTTTGATAATACGAGATGCTTGACTTACTTTTATAGTTTTTTCTAAGTTCTTCACTGACTATTTGTTTTTTTTATTCCCATATTGAAATGCCTCTATTTACCTGCCCAGGGCTGTAAATGTGAGGGAGTTTAAATTTAATTGAACGATTTTCTTTTAGTTCGCTATCTTTATAGGCAATATTTACTTATTCTCTCTATCTCTCTCTTCCTCTCCTAACTTTTTGCCGTTCGTGGATTATCTCTGTTCAATACTCGCCATAAATGCCGCGAGTTGTATTAAATTCAATTTAAATTCAACTTCATTTTGGGGAACTTATTAAAAAACCCTTGAGCCGATAGATGGCAGACTTGGGAGTTATATGGCCATTTCTAAAGAAAAACTTCAAGAAAGAAAAGGAAAAGCGAAAAAGTAAAACTAAGCCGCTTTCGTGGCCATCTGCGAACTGACTGCTGAACATTACTTTCTTTGTTCATAGGGATTAAGTTCATGGCTTCACTAGTGACATCGCTCAAATCATGTATCACCAAGAATGCGGGCACAACGTATTAAATAACGCACTAGCGCTGTCAACTTATTGATCATCTTACTTTCTGCATCCAAACGTTGAAAGAAGATCAATAAATTGGGAACAAATTTTAGTAAAACATCATTGAAGATAACATTTCTGATCAACTCGTTCGCGGCATGTAAGCAAAGGTAGGTGCATAAATTACGTTGCTGTCACATCCTACTCTCTCTAATACAGAAGGTTTGGGTTTAAAAATTCATCTGATAACTTATCAGATATGGTTATGGAACTGGGTTCCTTCAAATTAAGTCGATTAATCTCATAAATGCAACTACGAAGAAAAACTGAAGACAATTTCGGAAAGAGCTTATGGAGTGTTTTTGCATAAAGAATTTTCAAGATATTCCTCCTGATAATCTTTTGCCAATAAATATTATAATATTTCCGGTAGTTTGTTGACAACACATATACATGTTTACATCAGAATCTCTTAATAGTTTCTTTTTGCATTATAGAGTAAGTAACTTTGTTTGGAGATCGTTTGATATAAAAGTTTCTTAGTTTCAATGGTTATAGGAGTAATGCTAGTGACAGATGCTGACAATTGAGGAAATTTTCCTTATTATTACTCTGCTGCCTTTGGATTCGATAGATAAACAACTGTACACAGCAGCTGCATTACGTGTTAGCATTTGAACACGCTCGCCTTACGTAGGTCTCGGCTCTGTGTTCTAAGCTGCTTCGAGAGTTTAGTTTCATAGAGTGTTGCACTTCTCGCATAGAGTATATAAAATATCCGAGAATGTTTGTAACGCCCTCTTAACAACGTTTAACACAAAGACATATTTCATTGTTTTAGTACTTCCAACCGATTTAGAATCACTTTCCGATTTCCCGAAATTCATATAAAAAAAATGTTACTTATTTCAAAGTTTTCCTACAGAAATGGCTGAGTAGCAATATTACCGCATATTAACATGATTTAAAAAGATTTTTTGAACCCCTCAGTTGTAACTCTATATCTACGAAAAGTAAGCTTTTATATGAAAATTTTCTCATAACTTGATGTATGTATCTATATACATATAAATAAATATGTATATAAATTGACATAAAAATTAGTCATATCAAATTTGGATCACGTAGATCTATGTGCTTAACTTGTGAAGCTTTTACATGGCAAAAAGGTCTAATCTTCTAGTACTTGACAATGACAATACTAAGGCCCGCGGCAATGATATGATATAAGAATTACTTGCACCAAAGCCGCGCCATGTAGTCCTATTGGATCCCAAGAAATAAGAAAAATAAGGCTTTATATGGCAGCAATTTTTATGTAATTTTTAAAATTTTTTAACAAAAATTGATGACAAATAATAAGCAAATTAATTTTGATTAATTTGGGCCATCGTGAACCCCTTCCTAAACGAAGTACAATTTTCAGTATATTATCGTAAAAGTAGTTGAAGAATTATATTAAACGAAACAGTGTAGAGTATTTAATAGTGCGGTGTGTTCGACTCTAAAATTGTTCATTTAATTCCTTGTTAGGTTATATCAAAAACTTTTATTACTTCTTTTGCTTATGTAAAAATGTCATCAACGACAAAGCTTTTAATGCAAATCTAGCGATTAAATAAGCGTCCACGCTTTTATTCATTAAAAACGACAACAATGTTAAGTCAATGACTTAATGGAATAACAATTAAACCCTCTCTATGACATTCATTACGAACTTAACCTAATTTCAATATTACAACAATAAAGGCAGAAAAGAGAGGGAAAGCAATGCCAGCAAAGAAAGATCGTGGAAAGATCTTATTTGAAAACCGAAAGCATAACACTTGAGCCGTTGAATCATTGAACTCACTCACTTATTGAATCGAAAGCTTTCCTTTGCCCCATATCGAGAGATCGCGAAATGGAGAACAAAAACATCAAACTTATTATCAAAGTTGGAAAAGAGTAAGTGAGCGATTTTGCTTTGTATCTGCAATCAAGAAAGGCTTCAATACTTTATCATAGAGTTTGATTAATCGGAACATGTCTTCATTTATGCACGCGAATAAATAATTCAAATATATTCGAAATGGAAATTTTCCACAAAAATTTAATATCTACGCAAAGAAAAAGAGAAATAATGTTTATCGAATAAAATTATGTTCAGAGTAATGTTGATTTAAATAAAACTCAATTTGAGTGAGGCTTTTTTTCTCTTCTAAGAAATTCACTTGATTTCCACTCTGAAGTCATCGCAAATATATTGGACGGTGTATCTTAAATTTTATATCCACTTTAGTTAAGGTTTAACTGAACGTATAAACAGTTTATTCGCATTTATCCAAGCGGTCAGTTTCACGATTTCAATCGCGGCTTACGAATTTTCTTAAATAAAAGCAAGCTTTTGCGTAATAAAAAAAAGGAAAAAAAAAATAAAATAAAACAAAATAAAATTAAAATACAGAAGCATAAGAAGAAGCATAACTTGCAACGCAGCTATCAGGTAAACAACTCTTTGGTTAAAAAAAAAAAAAAAAAATTACAAAACTTCCGCATAATTATTTTTTGTTCAAAGAAACAACAAAAATGAGAAAACAAACCGTCAATAAATCAGTGGAACGAACGATCATACAGGAGTTAAGATGAATCTTAGACACCATTTATTAGTTGTCTCACATCGTAGGCGCATACATACAAGCACAGTTGTACTCCAAATTTCGATTTTAAAATTCGTGAGGTCATGGTTGCATGAAGATGCTTTTGGCCTACTTATGCAATATTTGAGTTAAATTCTGGCTTTCGGCCAAAGCTATACAAGGTCTTAACTGTGTACGAAAGAGTTGTTTTATGTATTGTGACGATATCAACAAAACTCTTTCAGCTCTCTATGGTTAAGTTCCTTTATAGCAAACAGTAGACAATAGGAGCACCAGATAAACTACACTGAGATGAATGAAATGAATCAGTTTTTCAATTAGTCTAAAAGCTGTTACAAGTCAACAGGTGAAGTGAAGTTATTTCTGACTACTGTAGCTATAAAAATCAAACTTGATTTTTCGTTGCATATCAATGCGCATTCGTTTTGTTACAAGAATACAAACGCACCTGTCTACTTAAATGTTGTAATACGCTTGTGTGGTAGCATGATACACAAGAAGTTAACATCAGAACTGGCGAACATTGCATTTACATGACGATTAATTATTTCTCTTGAAAAATGTATCGCAATCAATCGGAAACACTCTACGTTCAATCTTTGGTTAGTCTGCCTTGTTAGGCTTGCAAGCAAATTTTGCTTAAGCAAAGTTTTCCCATAATTTTGAATGATTTTAAGATTAAAAGAATTTCAGAAATGATTATATCCTTCATCGCAGAAGTATTTGAGATGGAGACCTACTTCTCCTTATACTCATCGATTAAGAATCACTTTCTCAATTTGAAGCATGTCTGTCCGTCTGTAATGACTTCTATTCTTGCCTTCAACCTACATGCCACAAATTTTTGAGATGTTTCGGTAAAAGTTGCTACATCGGCGCATCTGCCTGTCTGTCCGTCTTGTATGCTTGTATTCAACCCACAGGCTGCAAATTTTGAGATATTTTTTGATGAAATTTGATACGCTGGTGGTTTTTTATCCCAAGGATGAATGCTATTGAAAATGATTCAGATTGGAGCAGTTTTCCAACCTAATGGTCTGGTTTGAAAAGCTATTATAAAAACTCTAGGATAGTGTAGGGTTTCCGGTATTGGGATGTGGCCCGTTATGGTGTTTTTATTTGTTTTAAGATAATTGTGGAATTTTTTTGTATTTTCAATTTTAATTATTATGCAGACGACAGATTTACGTATGAAATGAGTGACTCATATGAATATAATACGTTTTTCCATCTTCTTGTGTCCAGTTGCAAACAATTGAAATTTCGAAAGTTATACAAAATTACTTGACCCTATGGTTAGAGTCGATTTCAGGAAACGAAGTTTCAATTAAATCAATTAATTACTACAGCAATAACGCACTACTTTGGAATCTTTCTGTCCGTTTAAATGAAATCTATTAATTATTACAGCAGCAACACACTAGTTTTGAATCTTTCATTTTCAGGTCAATATTTGCGATAAAAACTTTATTTAAACGGGCGACTAGTTTATCATCTTGCGTTTAGGACATATTTGGTTAGGTAGTTTCTCTTCTCGTTAGCATTTACCTGGTTTTCAAGCCTTGCTTAATGTCTAGTTGTATGCTTTGTTTCTGGGAGGTCTGCTATTAAGTGTCCTGACCATTTTTCGAATTTAGGCTAATCTTCTAAGTGGCTCTAAAAACCTGTATAAATCTTTTTATTACTTGCCGTTAATTTTCTGGCTAGTCTTCCCTTTGGTTAACCTAAAAAGTTTTCTCTTAAATACCCTTGTGATACCCTTAATGACCCTTGTTTTCCTACTGATTTTGCAAGCCGCGTTCACTTTAGGTAAACCAATATTTCTACTTCAAGGTGTTTTTTTAAACTTTTACTTTCTTTGAGTTGGTTTACTGCCTTTTATGTCAAAGCACTCAACGATGTCCCTTAAACTCATGATACTCGCAACAGAAAAATGAGGAAATAGAAAGACGTAGCGAATGACCAAAGAATAATAGGAGCCCGCCGAATCCCATAAATGTTATGCCCTCACCAATCGAGCATTCACTATAGCTACGACCGCACTGCAATTTGAATCCGCGAACATTGACTTCGTAATCAGCTACTTATTTCCAGAAATTAGCTTGATCCTCTAAACTGTGTTTACCCTACCTGCGGTAATCTTATGGCCTGCTATCTTACTTCTTTTCATGATTAGCTAAGCCTTCAGCTTATCTTCTAGCTAGTGTTCTGCTCAATGCAATGTCTTTTGCTTTTCTTCGTTCTTTTTCACTATTTTCGCTAGACTTCGAGTCAGTCGATGTAACTGACTACACTCTGTCTGAAGTCATTCCTTTCAGAATAATGTTACGGTACTATTACGGTATTGTTATTGGTGACTTCGACCGATAATTTGACGGATCAAGAGGTACATTTACGTGCATCGTAATTTGTCAACCTGTTGTTCATTTTATCACATTTTATTTCTTTATTTTACGTACGGTATTAAGTTTATTTAATGGGCTTAGCTTTGCCAGTGTGTTTCTATGGTAATAAATATCCACGTACGTAATAACTTAAATCCATTCGAATTAATTATTATAAAAAAAGCTTGAACAATTACGAATTTAATTTTGAAAAGATTGTAAAACGACTTTCATTAACTTTGTATGATGTACGTTAATATGTAGAAATCCTACGCTTTCAAGTATTATCTGATATTTGAATGCATGGAAGACGCTTCACACAATACAGAGAAGCGTTTGTCGGCTTTGTAAGCGATTCCAATTACATGGAAACTATTATTATTTTTTTTATAAACAAAGCAATGCGGATCTTTTACGTTAGACAAGATGAGACGTTGTAGGTAGAGGCTGTGTTTTCGAGCAGAAATTCTCAAATATGCAGCCGAATATTTAACACTGGGACCAGTTATTAGGCGTAAGAAAAAGCAATGTGTTTTCTTATCAAAGTTTTGTATCAACTTTGCAACACACAGAGCAGTAGTTAAAATTAAAAAGCCTCGATATGAATTTGGCTATAGAACGAGATTTTTAAGTCGTGAAGACCGCCCTTACAAACAATCCTTTTGAGTTGCGACAACATTAAACTAAACAAATAAAGCTATTCGACCAAGAGGGATTTCAGTAGCTCGTATACTAATCGCACTTCTAAAATCGAAGAAATCCCCGCTGAATGTAAGGGAAAAATAGCTAACTTTATTGAGACTTCTCGATGTGCAATAACACATGCAAGCCGAGAATAAACTGTTCAACCAGTTCCAGATGCACATGCTTACTGAAAGCAGCATTAAAGTCGGAGGTAGTTATTCGAGGAAGAGCTATATCACTAGCTCTAAATATTTCCAAATCTTCACATCATGATAGGTACTTCTATAAAGAAATTTATAACAAGAGGAAGTTATCAATAAAGTCTTTCAATTGTGATGTTGTTCAGAGTGCGCGACTGATAATATAAATGATATAACAGAAAATTTAGATTAATTTCGATTCACAAAGATCTTATATACTCATACACTTATACATATTAACTGTTTCTATAAATGGCATTCTTCCAATTTGTCAGTAACTTTTAAAGACTCCGAAGACCCATCTTTAACTATCTGAACCGCTTAATACACCCCTCTACCCGAAGGATGAGGGACGTATTCTTTTTGTCAAAACGTTTGCAATGTCCAGAAGGAAGCTTTAAAGACCGTACAAAGTATACATATTCTCGATCGACGTCAAATTCTGAATCGATTTAAACATTTCCGTCGACACGCTTGTGTTATGTCTGTTGTAAACACTCCCCCGTTCATGAAATTTAAGATATTGCCTGCAAATTTGTAAAAGAATTTAAAAATGACCTAAACTTTTCAAAGGACGTGCCTACAACGCCGATTCGTCTACACGCCAAAAACCGAGAACACCTTTGCTTTCCACGTTTTTTTGCTTTTCACTTGTAAACTACAACACATACGCTGAATGGAAAAATTCAGCCGCATTCACTCCACGGTATAGAGCATGAAAATTTAGTTCTTTTACTTTTTTTGGTTTTTCAGGATAACGGCGAAGATTGTAAAAGAATCGGTCACGATCGAACATAATTTTCTTACTTGTTCTAGTCCTCTTTAGGATGACGGTGATGATTATTATGAAAGATTCACTCTCGATCGAGTTCTTGCTTATTTCATGTTTTTAGTGGATAGAAGTATGTTGACTGTACGACCGTTGACTAAGCAATCGTCTCAGTTGCTAGTTATCAGCGAAACCTTCATTTAACGACGAAGAAAATGTAATAAAAGCTTCCGCACGTTCTAACCAAAATACTTCCTTATTTGGTTTTCTTTTTAAGATCCATAAATACCTGATTTTAGTGTATAGCCTCATGTCTTTACAGTAATCATACCTCGTATAGGCGTTTACATGCGGTCGCATGTAACATTCAGAGGAACTCAAAATAAGCCGATTACTATAATTTACTAAATCTTGCAATCTCATTGAGTGATTTTATGTGTGTGTTGTTAGGCGATACTTGTGAGCTGATTTCGTGCAAATAATGTGTTATTTAAAAAGTTACACAAA
Organism: Glossina pallidipes; assembly: GCA_000688715.1. NCBI lineage: Eukaryota > Metazoa > Arthropoda > Insecta > Diptera > Glossinidae > Glossina > Glossina pallidipes. Next base: position 270,239 of record KK500075.1, read on the forward strand.
ATACATTTCTTTCATTCTTTACAAACATTTCTAAGATGAGGTTCCCTTCTCTTCGAATGCCGGGCGCCTAAAGAATTGTTTAGCGATCTTGTTTGTTTGCCATGGATGCCCAGTGTGCTAGAACAAAAACGTCTCTAGATTTTAGCTTGCATACGTATGTCTATAGTCAAACCTAACTCCACGGTGTCTGATGGCGAACGGGAGGAAAAAATTATTATTCCATCATCACCTATGGTGTACCTTTTGTCGTTGTGAACGCTGCTACATGGGGTAATCGACCAGTAGCCATTATATCATTCCGTCCCTTTTTTTGTCAGGGCAAGATCTGCTGATTCCTTCGAATGAACCGAGTTGTTGCACTACAAGTCCACAACAAGGTATTTCCCTTTTACTCCCGAGAATTTCTTTATGTATATATCTAAATACAAACGACGCGAAATTTTTCTAAAAGTCGTTTCATCACCGTGGTCTCGTTGTAACTCATGGTACGACACAGTTTCTGATCAAACAACTACTAGGGATTTTCCAAAGTTGACATGCTGTCAAGTCCGGCGATCACTTGCCCAGCTCGCAAATTTTCCTAATAATGCAACAATAAATGGCAATACTTCCGAAAACAGTCAAATGACCCTGAAGGACGTACTGTTTGCCCTAAGATATCTCAGCTAAGATAGACTGCGAATTAAATCGCCAACAGTAGTTGCTACAGAATTACACTCTAGACAACTGCTTCGTTTGCATCATGCCTTGTCAATAGACCATTTCTCGTAGGAATTTTTGCACACGTTCTAGACCTTGATGCAAGAAATATCTGGAAATCCAATACAAACTCCTGATAGGGGATGTGATACGCATTACTTTTACCCGCATTTACCCGTTTATTGCTATACCTTTCTTTCGATCAGTACAAAGAAATGCCACACCGAGGACGACATGTCCTTTATGGCCTCTACTGCAGCAATGCGGCCCCATTTAAAGAATAGTATTTTCTTCCCCAGGCTTTGCGGTTATAATATTCTTACTTTTATCGTACGTATTGATTAAGTTAAAAAAGGTCTTCTTCTTTATTTTTGTAAAGAATAAAATCAAATTCAAGTAAGTAGTCGCAATAATTGCACATTATTGAGATCATTTCTTGCAACCACAAATATCGTATGATGTATGTAAGCATTACAAAAGGCGAGAAGGCTAAGGTCGTTGAAGTAGTTTACCTTAATCGAGATGCATTTAAAACGGGTACAGTTGTAAGTGTGTAAGTAAAAGATGAATAAGGAAAATTGTTTAAAAAGATTAAACTTTGTATCTGTTCCGATCAATTATTTTTTAAGTATCCATTTTATAACATAAATATTCGTTAAATGACCTTAAATTAAAGGTTTGTTGTAAACAAGTCTACATCGAGTATAGTTGCAATTAGTTTCGTAAGCGTTATTACCTTTTTTTTTTTTTTTTAATTCAAATTTCAGTGTTATAATGAGTTAACTGTGAAAAATTGATTTATTTTATTATCTTATTAAGAAATTGTTCCTATAATTTCCTTCAATAATTCATACGAATTTAATGCAAAGTCTCTCGTTATTAAGTTGTTATATAAAAAATAAAAAACTAAAAATAAATAAAAAAAAAAACAACGCAAAACTTTTATCGTTTCGAAAATTTAAAATAATTGTTAGAAAAGGTGGGGAAAAACTAGATAGAAATTTTTAAGTGACTTGCTGTTATGTAAATTGAAGTGATGTTTGCTATACCTACTATTTACTTTGGGCATTCACTACCCATGCTTGGAAGCCAAGCTAATTTTATTATTCCACTTGTAATACTCGCAAACAATTGCCGAGTACATTAAATTTCTCTAGTCATTCAGATGCGCTTTATTTGGTTTCTTAGCCTTGCAGCTGATTTCCATATGCCAGGATTACGACAACACTCTCTCTCTGCCTCTCTCTTTCTCTCTCGCGAGGTTATAGGGTATTACGCCCGGGATTTGGCAAATTGAAGTTCAGTGCAAATATTTATTTAAAAGTTTTAAGCCCCATTCCTTAGGCGGCACTGACAGCATGGCTAAGTAGGTTTCACGGGTTCATTTCACCCACGACTCGCAGGTTTGACAACTAAGACTTATGATAAATACTAAATATTACTTTTACCTTCTCTCTATCTCTCTCTCTCTCTCTCTGTCTCTCTCTCTCTCTCTCTCTCTCTATCTCTATCTCTCTCTTTCTCTCTTTCTCTCTTATCTCTCGTCTTCTTTCTGAAAATCCTAAAATATTACATTGTCGCAAAATTTACAGGAATTCTGTTGGCGATCAGTTATTTCAAGTCGTAAGGAAATAGATTTAATCCACGTGATCTGCCATAGCGTTTTGATGTTCTTCCATTATTAGTTAAACAGACCTCTTTAAGCTGATTACAATATACTACAGTAACCAATGAATATGCGAATAGCTTGGGTTAAAATGCTTATCCTATTCCCATTTATTTAGTTGGTTGCACGAGCCACCTCAAGCCGTAGACGATTAATGCGTAGACAAAGTATTCATTAAGAATGGAAGTTATCAGCAGAAAGTTGGAAGATCTAGATCTCTCTTCTCCACATTTTATGACAAACTGGTCTGGAGCAATTTCTCATCTTATTTTTTTTTCTACGCACACTGTACGGAACTCGAAGCAATTGCTCTTAAACTTCAGTGACTTTGGCACAACATCACACAAAATGTTATGAATTTTCCGACAGACATCTAATTCGCGGCAGGGTATATGTCAGCGCTAGGTCAATGCCGGAGTGCATTAATCAAAAAAAAAGCGAAGCTGTGGATAATTTGATTGACGATCTGCCTGAGATTCAGATTGGATTTTTAATAAGCGAAAAATTTCTGGCAATGTTTTCCTTTTCTAAATGACCAGTCATTCGATGGATGTCGTTGAACGTGCAAGAACCGAGGTAATGGTTACCGAGGGTTGTGGATAGAAATCTAGGTGATATGCGAATATGGGAATGGACAGTTGTGTTAAGCCAGTATAAGTCAGTAGGCCTCGCTAGTGGGGTATATATCTACAAACAAACAGAACGGCAAACTTAATATTTCTTCATGCATAAGTAGTGGATATAAGAATAGTTTTTTTGTAATACAAATTATTCTCTATTATACTTTTCTCTTCCTACACTTTCCCTTTTACACTTTTTCATTCATATTTCGTTTTTCTTCATCAGAAAGGGTTCATTAATTCCGTTCGGGTCTAAGACGTTGATGTTTATACTTTATTTTATTATACTTTAGTGACTTTTAGTGAGTGAGTGTTGTTGAACAAAACAGAATCCGTGGATAAATAAAGACAAGACTGGCAACAGTCTAAGGAGGAAATAGAAATGAACGATAATCGCAAACATATGATTATAAATGGAGCAACCTTTGAAGCCCTAGCAACTGACATACGCCAAGTGATTAGCAAAGCAACTGGATTTTCCCAAAACATCAACAAAAACGCGCATTTAGTTAGACATCGTTCAGCTCTATAAAAAATTCTAATAACGTCTTTGAATTGTAAATTCATTTTAAGTACGACAGGTAGAGTGACAAGCATACGTAAGAATTAGTAAGAAAAAAAGGTTAAAAATATATATTAAAGACTTTAATACTTATTTCCTCTTGCACGTCTCTAGTGGAATGCTGTATGCCTCATAACATTAATGATGGGGAATCGGATGAGCAAACAGGTTTAAATTTGTGTTTTTTGTGTTCATTGCACAAGTCACAATTTTCGAGATATTTTGATGAAATTTTATACACTGACGATTTTTGGCAACGCAACGATAGTAACGATGGATTAAACCATTTCCACAAGCACTCTTCATACAAAGCCCTTTATCAAAAAAAGCTTTCTTGTATCATATAAGGAGTTTAGGTGACACCAAGCCGCAATTTTGATATATTGGCCATGACAGGCCATGAGTCTCATTAATATTGAATTTTTTCCCTCGACAAGAAATATGTACATCTAATTGTCTTTTTACACTATAGATACGTTCCCAAAAAATACGTGTAAAAAAGTTCGTGTAAAAAGAGAATTAGGTGTAAACAATATTAAAAAGTTCTTGTTAGAGTTCACTTAATTTATTTCGTGCTTACACATTTTAATTCATTAAATATTTTATAAAAAATAACTTCTACTTTGGAAAAGAAAATTCCTGGAATATTAAAAATCGTGTTAAAACAAAATAATTCGGGTAAAAAAAAATTTTTTCTCTTTTGAACTCGTGTTAAATCAAATTCGTGTAAAAAGAGAATTGGGTTTCCATGTTTTAAATTTTGACCCTACGTAAGCTTCCCTTAGCCCTATGACAAATAAGCTCTTTTATTAGATTATTAAGAAGACATAATTTTGGATATTTAAAAGCAACTTTACCACTACTACTACTTTTGGAGAAACTCTCAGCTTTCATGTGATCAGTAAGGCTTTTCAAAACACCAAATGAAAATTTCGATATTTTCAACATTTGACATAAAGATTCGCTATATCAAATTTGAATCACGTAAATCGAATTTTTGGCCTTCAGCCTCTATAAGCGTTGCGCTAAAAATCAAGCTTCCCAAATTTGGTTCACTCTTGGAGAGTTCGACTGGAAATCAAACATTTTAAACGACACATGACTTTTCATATGTTTAGATGGTAAGCGGGTATGGCAGGCGGCGTGGCGGTTCCAAGAGGCCGCACTGCCTGGTCGTAAATTTTTAATTTGCTTTATCAAAGTTGTGAAAGCGGTTCTTCGGGTACCTGAAAACTTATGCAAATTACAGGTGCGGCATTTTATTTCCGAACCAAGTTATTCTTATATTGAAGCATCTCTTGTTAAACAAAAATGCAAAAGTATGGCCTTTGCATTACCATTTGAGCAACAAAGGTAAGGTGCACATGCGCCGTTGATGGATGAATAGGAAAACTATATGCAGACAAGACAAGTGTCTGCGTAAACTTTCAAACTTTTTGCTTTGTACTTTTTGTTTATATTAAAAAAAAAAACAAATTTTATTCACATTATTTTCGAAATCTGTTTACTAAACCTTGACCTTACCATTTATAAGTATCTTGTAGGCAAAATGTAAGAGAAACCGCTTTGAAAGGTAAAAATTGATGATATTTATTTTTTTGTTTTTTCTTCTTTTTTCTTATTTTTTCTTCTTTTCTTAAGCTACATTGAGTATTGTTTGCTTAATAATACATGGAAAAGTTGTGATGGGAGTGCTTTGTTATATACATATGCATGTACTTATGGCAAATTCAAGGTTGACTTCAGATTGAAGACTAAGCTGAATTTAATCACTTTTAAGCACGTATAGGATAACTGTAGGAAGTACATATGTTAGTTAATGACCTCAGGTTGTTGGTTTGACCCAGAAAATTGCAAGTTCAACAAGTGTGTGTGTATTCAAATTTAAATACTTGTTTGAAATGTTGTTATAAGCTTTTACAAAATTTGTGAAACGAACGAAAAAATGTTTTTTTTTTAATTTTTTTTTTTTATGTTTTATATGAATCAATTAATTAATAAAACTCCTAAAAAATATTTGAAATAAATCGACTTCATTTGTTTAGTATTTAATTTATTCCGGTATTTCGCAATCAAGACCAAATATTTTGCCATTCATTTTTCGTTTTTGCCTAAAACTAAGTTTTATGGACAACTCTGCGTCCAAATACAAGGATCGTGATTTTCTGTTAAAGGTGAATGTGCGTTTGGTTGATTGTAACCACCATCAAAGATCGTTGAAATTAATGCATTTACTACCTCGTCAATGTATTTTTGTTACGCATTTGCTGTAAACATATTTAAGAGTTGCTTACATACAATAGTCAATAACATTAGTAAGTGATATCGTTGAACTTTGTCTGGTATTGCTCTTGAACTTGTTCGAACTTTTTCATTTTTTTAATATTTTTAGTGCAGCATTTACTGTAAGTTACATTTACTATCTATAGAAAAATTGACGATCACTTTTAATTAAATCGTTTTATAGCCACTACCGAAGAATAGGCTTATAATGATTTTGTCGTTTGTTTGCAACGCCCAAAAGAAAACTTAGGGGACCCTGAAAACTGTATCTAGTCCTGACCAGTAACCAATGCTGAATCGGTTTAAGTGTGTCCGTCTGTCCGTCTGTGGAATGTCTTTTGTAAACATTCTCCTAACCGCAAAGATGAATACATGGGCATCAACTTTGACATTGGAACTTTTCTCCGCAGGTTAGTATTCAAATGTATGCAGTGTAATAAAAAATGAGAATATTTCCGTTTTCTGGCTTCTTCGTTGACATATCATACACTGTAACAAACATGTAATAACAATTTTCGCTTGATTTCTGCAAAAAGCACAAATGAGCCACTCCCACACAATATTATAGAATATAAAAAGTTGGGTTTTCCTTTTTTAGTCTGATTTAGGATAATGGTGATGGGAATAAAAGATTCGGTCGCGTTCTAATAAAATTTCTCTTACTTTTTTTAAGATGACGGCGTTTAAAAATCCCGGTTATATTCGAATATAATTTTTTGTTGTTCATTCTCAGGCAAATATAACTTTTTTATTTGTTTAAATTGTAGAAAATTAACGCAAAATAATGAATGCATTATGCATCATCTCGAGAAGTCAACTATTTTCGGATAAATCTGAATTTAAAAATGTAAGAAATGATATTTTCTTAAATTCTCAATTCAAATAAATTCATTATCGTGAAGCGAGTCTCGATTGTTAAAAAGTAAAAAATTTTGGTTCCTACTGTTTCCCGTTGCTTAAAAGTTTCTACGATTTTGAATGCATCTAATTCTCTTTTTGCGCAATAGATAGATTTCCAAAAAATCGTGTAAATAAAATTCGTGAAAAAAAATATTGGTTAAGTCGAAAAAAAAAGATTGGTTCCAGAGAGTTCATTTAAGAATTTATTTATTTATCTTATGCATTCCCATTTTCTTACAATGAACTCATACGTTTGCGTAAGACTCACGGCTGTCACTAGAATTATTTACTCTAAGCATAATTCGAGGAATCCCAGTCCAATACGCACACAATCGACATAATCTATAATATTCAAAATCGTGTTAAAAGAAAAGAATTCGTGAAAACAGCGATTTTTTTTCTTTTTAACTCGTGTGAAGTCAAATTTCGTATAAATCGAATTCAAGTAAAAAGATAATTAGGTGTACATGTGAGAATATATATGAAAGGTTGGCAAAAGCTATTTTAACCGGGGCATAGAACATGGACAATTGTGGTACATTTTTTTTTTTTTGGTGGCAAATTTGCTATTTCAACAACGCGGCTGCTTTAAAATTCTTTTCTAAGAAGAAAAAACAAGAAAATTTTATTCGAATCCTGTGTACTCACTACTCTTTTTTCAAAGAAAAAAATTGAAAAAAAAAATGAAATCGCGATACTCTATAACATTGTATAGAGTGGGACCGATTATTTCCATTTTCATGCAAGTTACTGAACGATCGCCCCTAGAAAAAGTCCTACAGATTTTCTCAGTTTACGTTGTACCATAGACGATTTTCTCACTTTCATTACCAAGCTGCATGCAAGAACTGATAATGTTTCTACAAAATTTGAGGATCAGGGGGATTTGAGGATGTGCTTACGACAAACATTGCACAGACCAGCGGATGGGCACTATTAAATCGATTCAGACCAATACTTTACAGTGTTTTCGAGGCGTTTTTCTACTTCATAGGAGGGATAAGCACGGGTTAGCTCAGTGGGTCAGTAGGAGTCGCATTAAGGTTTTGTGTGTGTTAAGTTCTGTTGTGAAATATTCTACACCTTATCGTCTAAAACAGTTTATGATAAAATACCAAAAATTATATCTCCCTTCTTTCTATTTAAAGCGTACTTTTCGTGCGAATCCTGACATGAAAGGAAACCCAAAAAATAGACTTACATTATTCAAATTTGTATTGCGCATCAAAATTTGACAATTTTGCCATATAGAGGCCTATATTTCGTAGAAATGGTTACATGGTAGAGAGTTCAAAAAATTGGCATCTCCGATTCAAAGTTTTTCATATCAATGCCATTACTTAGAGATTTGTTTGGAGAGATTGGGGCATTGATTTTTTCATGTGGGGACACCCTTTGTGATGTAAGGCTGTATTAGGTTTGTGCGAATGTATGCAACAGCCAGAAGAACTTGAGATGCATCTATCTTTTATTATATTGATCGATTCGGAATCACTAAGCTTGTTCAAAATAAGGCGTTATATGGGAAGCGATCGCAAAATTAGTTCAACTCAATCCATTTTCAAAAGGAATCGTTTTTGGGCCAAGACACGTCAGAGTACCGAAGTCCATTACTGTTTGTTGAATACAAAATACATGAATAGATGGACAAGTAACCTTAAATCGATTCAGAAAACTATTCTGCGAAGATTGGTAGAATAAAAGTTATCTCTCTGACTGTCACATATATATATATACTCTTCTTCTAGGGTGTAAAAAAGAAAATTATTGTTACTATGTTCGTATAAAGCAATGTCCAATGGGCGTTAAAAGAAGCTAATTTTCAAGAAAATCAAAGAGATGTAAGTTTACAGCTACGTCTCCCTTCACGCCACAAAATTTATTCATAACGTATTATAGTAAGTGATTGAAGAATTGTTGCTTTCATTTAAAAACTGTTGATTAAGTAGACTGCACCATATGTTCGATGAGAGAAAAGACTTTAGATGCACACTAGCCCTTACATACTAAAAATTTTATGATTGTAATATTTGTATAAAATAACTATTGCTGAAGGTCACATCCCGAATAAAAATTCACTCTCGCAAGATATTGTTTTGCAACCACTGCGCAGGTCTTAAATGGATAGTCCTGTTGCAAGCTCAACCATTTCATGACAGATTGTAGAAAAATCAATAAGGATTCTCGTAATAAGTAAAGGAATGTCAAATGCTTGCTTACTTACTGCTTATCAGTGTATAGGTAAGGGATATAGTTGACTTAAAACTTGAATGCTAGGCGGAAAGGTGTGTAAATGTGTTATGGGCAATAGCGCTCACGATTTTATTGACATGAATTCTTGAAATCTTCCTTCTTATGTGGCATAACAAAGGAGATAAACGCTAAAGTTTTTGTTTTACTCAGACGCCTTTTGAAATTGTCTTCGAAGGTGAATCAAACTAAGATGTAGAGCGTCGCGACAAGTAAGTGGAAAAAAATGAGTATTTGTCTTTTTTATTTAGCTAACGCTTGCAATCGAGGCCAGAGGTTTTAGAGGTTTTCGTCTTCGATATATGTTTAAGATCCATAATATTCTAAGGGCAGCTTTAAGGTTTTTCTCCCATAATTCCTTACGATAGCTTTGTACAACGTAAGACGTGCAATCTATGCGTGAATGTCACAGAGAGAATTAATTGCAATTCCTTTCGTTTATTAGCAGGATTGCATTTAAGGTTTTAATGACTAACAAAGTATTAACAATTAAGAGATTATTTAAACTAATTGTTTAAGACAATTGATTGTGAATTATTTATAGAGTTTTATGGTGAATTTTTGTAAAATATTTTTATTTTTTTAAAGATTACTGCCGATTATTTAAGTGAAGGAAACCAAGATACCTTAACAAGATGGTCCAACCAGGGAAACTAAGCTTTGATGAGGACAATTTTCCATATGTTGATTTGGGTACAGTGAGGATGTGCATGGATAGACAAGAGGCGCCAGATTGGGCTTTGGAAGTAGCCCGCAAAGAACTGAGGGAAACTCCAGATATAATGAAAGAATCCTTTGAAAAACTTAATCAATTACTAGATGGTATGAATGTTTGTAAAACTTTAAGAGAAAGAAAAGGTGCAAAAGTTTTATTAAAAAATTTGATTTTCTATATTACAGAAGAGAAACACCTAATAGTACCTAGAGAAGAAACGTACTTGAAAATCTATTTAAGGCCTGCACATTATTATCCAGAAAGTGCCATAAAAAGGGTTCGTAGTCATAGCGTGAATGTGCTCACATTTTATTTAAAAACGTACGAGGACAATAAGATAATTAGCAAGACTTGAGGCAGATCCACGTTTTATTGTGTCTGTCCATCTGCCCGTCGTCGTTTCTTGCGTTCAGACTTTTGAGGTATTTTGAAGCAATTTGTTCCACTGACGTGTTTCGGATAAAAGAAGAACGCTATTGAAAATGGTTCGGACCAGACCACTTCCAATGTAAAGCTCTTTGAAAAGCTCTTATACGGATGACTTTAATGAGATCTAGGATATTTAATAGTGGACTTTGCCCCTAAGATATTGCTTTTACTTGTTTTATAATATTTATACCTTACATTATCTTTCGTTCTGGGTTTATATTAACTTTTTGCCATGTACGCAATACTCAGAACTAGTTGAACCAGGCATCCTTTGTTATATCATGATTTTTTGAAATTATTTAAGGCTGTTCGGTTGTTTTTCCTACTTGCAAGTTGCAATTTTTAAAACACTTTTTCATAAGATCTTCTATACTTGACATCTTTCATTATAAAGACGACCCCTGTTGAAGATTAGATTAAAATTAGATCGATACATTTTTACGATCACTTTCAGTGCGACGACCTTGCAAAGCATTTGTAAAGTGGTGTCTGGAATCTAATGATCGGTCTTTTTCAATTATATCGTTATAAGTTATTTTAAGAATCCGACTTTTTCGTATTCTTATGCTCTACATTGTGCTTAAGTTATTGTTTGCACTTCTTTTACTCGTACTTACCTGCTTGTCTTTAGACTTGAAAAAGGCAGAAATTGAAACAAAAATGTCAAGCTTGTTGCATATATTTTATTTTGCGGACACCCATCAATAAGCGTGTGCTCAATAGCCAAACAAGTAAAAACAGTACAGTGAGCTGCGGTCCACCATGAGATGTCCTACGTTACTACGCTTAGTGTACTTTTTCATATAATGGCTTCTCAAAATAAGGTGTTATATGGAAAGTGGTCGAAAAAGTGGTCCAATCCGAACCATTTTCTATAGCGCTCATCATTGGGCCAAAATCCGCCACCGTATCGAATTTCATCAAAGTATCTCAAATATTTCGACCTGTAGATTGAGCACAAGAAAACAAAACGGACAGACGGACAGAGAAGTATAGATCGATTCAGAAAGTAATTCTGAATTTCTGTAATTTGTGTACATCCGCAAAAATTAATATACAAACATAACCAGACAGAAGTCGATCTATATGAATCCTAGCTCAGTTTCTGCGGAATGCTTGCAATTGGAGCATATGTCTGGAAGACAAGAGCTGGGTTCGCGTAAACTACTACGCATCGTATGTAAATATCGTATTTTCCTCGTAACAAATAAAAGGATGAAAACATAAGTGGTCATTAAGTCTTCTCTCCTCAGAGGACCAGGCCAATAGAAAAAGTAATAGATTTAGGTAAGGTTTTTACAAAGATTCTTTTTTCTTTTGTTTTTTTTAGATAAAGAACTTTTTTAATACGAAAATCAAACATCCTGACGCCTGTAGAGATCTTCTTCCAAGTAAATTGAAGCATGTCTTTGACGCTGATGTCTTGCAACTCTTGCCGGTTCGCGATCAACATGGTCGTAGAATGATAACGATACACGCTGGAAGTAAGCAAACGATTTGATTGAATTTTGATTTTAATACAAAACATTTGTATATATGATAGAAAAATGGAAGCCTTCTCAAGTCCCTCTGATCGATTTATTCCGTGGTGTACAAGTAATGATTTGGGGTGCCATGGTTGAGCCCTTATCGCAAATTTGCGGTGGTCTCGTTATTATCGATATGGAGGATTTATCCATGACCCAGATTATGCAGTTTACCCCTTCCTTCGCTGCAATGCTTTTAGATTACATACAGGAATGCATATGCTTACGTTTAAAGGCGGTGCATATTGTCAACAACTCGTACATATTCAACATTTTATTCAATATTTTTAAGCCTTTCATTAAAGAGAAATTAAGGAAACGGGTAAAATAAAAGTTCTTATGCTGGACAATACATCTTGTAACCGTTAACGTGAAATTTTGTTTGCAGCTTCACTTTCACGGCAAGGATTTCAAATCACTCCACAAACATATCGATAAATCCTGTTTGCCAGCTAAATATGAAGGGACCGCTTCTTGGGAAATGCCTCACAGCTCTCTGACGTACGAATTATTCCATTGGTATGAAGCGGACTACGAAAGTATGTTTGTTTGTCTTTAAAGATTAAGACCTTTGGTCGAACACTTAAAATTTATGAATTCTACTTTCAGAGGCGGAAACGTATGGTTTTACCGAAGAATATAAAAAGAAAAAATAATTTTCTATTTTATAAGCCGTTCTTTTGTCAATTTTTTGCCCAGCAGTAAACTAGACTTTCTAGGTTATATCATGTTTTTGTGATATTTTTTCATAGTTGCTTTGCCTCTCATTAAGTATTCATTGTGAACAAAGAAAGAATTTGAGAAGTAAATATTGAAATGTTTTCCCTTTTCCTTGTATTAAATATTTTGAAATAAATGTGGATTTTATTAAATGGTTGAAGAAAATTATTCAAATGTTTATTATCTTTATTTAATCTTAAGGGGAGATAATTACATAAGACCGTAACTGATATATCTATGTATATGGTGACGAAAAATCGCTTTTTGAAATGTTTTGATTCGCTCAGTGAGAATTCCCTTTTATCCAGATCGAATCTTTAAGAGCCTTTCAAGTCTCGAACTAAATTCTTTTTTGAACCTTAATATAGAAGGATGGTTTGATTGTAGTTGTCGATATATATATACATATATATATGTTTTGCATGTCCGCCGTGTTGTTGCGATCATTTTGCAGGAAGTGATGTTTCCCAAGCTTTCCAGTTATTTTTTTATTTCATTTTATTTTGGCACTAACGTATTCCGGGATTATGTTTATTTGCCAAATGATTTTGAGGTGATACAGCGCAGTGAGAATTTCATAGCGTGAGATGTGTTGGAGAGAGCAGAAGTGTTAGGTAAATAGAAGAAATGTATGAAAGAGCAGGTGCGGTGTGATCATTTGTATGTTTTGATGGCAAACTTTAAAAAAAGAGATGATTGCGGTGTAGGCCACCAAACTATCCTTCAAAGATTCCGAACAAAAATAAACAAACTACTGCTTTCCAAAAG